>JANFOE010001399.1:0-360000 GCA_025667525.1 Glebionis coronaria
ATATATCACGATCACTAATAATCCTTGTAACTCGTCAAAACGTAAAAATATAACTTTCAACATTCGTTCAACTCGAATCACCAAACATCATGACATTCAATCTCGTCAAATTTCAAAAATATACGTTAAAATATAATTAAATAATGACCTCGGGTTCGGGTTATCACATCCTACCATCCTTAAAAAGAGCGACGTCCCGGCGCTCGACCCGTCTCACACTCGCAGTTTCACACCTCTAAAATTAATGAGATCTCTTTTCCTTAAAAAAATCTTCACGTCTTTCATACTAGTTCAAGCCAATTCCTATAATATCACCATAATAAACAATACTATTACCTTTCAACCTCTAAATTTCACTTTCCAATAATTCTAATCTTTCATCATTCATAATTCTTCTGCATCATTTCCTCAGTTCCGTTCCCTACCTCAATACCCCGAAAAGCTAACTTACAACCATGTAAAACCTCACATTGTACGTCCTAGTTACTGATATGACGACTATCGTCGTATAAAGACCCCATCATCAATTGATTTCGTTTGGATTCGTAGTAAAATAATTAAAAATAACATCATCCAAGTCTCAATCGCACCTATACAAGTTCTATTTCCATTGTTCAAACTGTCATCTCACTCTGTCCATTGGTTTCTAAAAAATACGCAATATTCATTCTTGACTCGATTTCTCTCGCTTTCTGTAAAGGTATCTATAACTCAAAAGTGAACTTCAGTCTCTGGGTTATATATTATGTTCAAATCTTTATTCCATTCTCATTTCTCCTTACAGCGACTTCCAAAAATTCAAAAATACTGACACTAAGATCCGGGGTTATCGATAATTTCATCACTATATTCCTAGTAATTTCTTTCTTTTCCATTCATAGATTGCTTCTCGTACGAGTCACCTTTATAATTTCCTATGCTCATCTTCCATTTTTATCCAATCAAAGAATTACTAACACACTAAACCACTCATATTACATCATTACATCTTTTTTATATCATATACTATTTAGATAACTCCCTTGATTTCCTATACTCAAATCTGACCATTAACACATCTTCCTAATGTCATAATACATCTTACTCCAACCAGAATGTATCAATACTTTAACTTGTCAAATTCCTTTAATACTAAATATAGCACTCTCAGCACTCTTTAAAAGAATTGAATTCTCTCGGATCTGAAAAATTTATTCACCACCAGTTCTCTTATTCCTAACACATCCTCTTCAAATAGATAATTACAATAATCAGTTTCGTTCCTCCAAAATATTTCATCCCAATCATCCTTACTACCAATCCATTTCAAAATTTTTGACAACCTATTAATCTACTTTCCTTGGCATTCTGTTCCATTAAATCATTAATTCGATCTTTAAAATTTATTCCATTCCATCCACACTCCTCGTTATTACCTAGACTCAAAAATCTCAAAACTCAAGATTCAACTCTCAAATACTTTAGAACTTTATAAGCCTTTTTCCTTCTCCTTCCTACTGAGTACTTTTACTACCACACTCGTCCTACAGAACTATAACACATCTCATGATCATAATCACTTTCGATTAAAATTATTGATTATCATCTTCATTTGACACTAAATAATCTTGTACTCATCTCTATTGAAATTTACAGATGTTAAATATGAGTAAACCTTTATTATTCTTAATTACTATATACTTGATTCCATACAAGTAATATTTCACAGTTCCAAAATAGATACCACATCGTCGAACTCAAAATTATATAACTCCCCTTATACTTCTCTAATTAAGTCAACACACCACCTATCACTTTCTCCTACCATTTCATAATGTTGAGATATCATCACCGCAGCTCTATAGTTTCTTCAGATTCCTCCGATACTGATAATGCGGGTATAGAACTCAACCTATCCTCAGCATTCATAAATGACTTCCTTAGCTAACGAAGACCAGATCTCAAAATTACAACTGGGATACGTGAATGGGTTTCACACATTTAGTTCTTCTTTGTCAGCTTAATCAATGGTTCAACAATCAGTGAAAACCTTTCTATAAACCTCCGATAATACTCAGCTTAAACAAAGGAATTAACAAGCTTCAGTCGGCTTTGTCGGTATCGACAAATCCTTAATCGCTTCAATCAGGACAAGATTTTCACGAATACTTTAGCTATAAATCACACATTCCACTAACCCCAGCTAAAGTTTCATATCCAAAGAATTTCACACACCATTCCTCTTTCCTTAACAATTTCATAATTGTTATCAAATACTTTCCTTATCTTCCTTACTATTGTCCAAACAAAACATCAATCATCAGTAATGGATACCAATTCTTGGTAATCAATTTGTTCAAAATCATAGTAATCATTTTATTCCCAAAACATTCATTCTCTTTTCTTGCCTTCAATACTATGTTTCTTATGACTTATCCTTCCAGCTTTATTAGATTAGCTTTATTGTCTCATCTACTAATTATTACGATTGATCAAGTAACCATCCTCAATTTCCTAACAATTTCAGATGACAAAACATACAAACAGCTCACATAACTTCCAATACAAAGCCAACACAAACTTCATTTCCCAAGACGATAGTGAATTCTACGATTCCGTAGGAAAATCACAAAATATTCTTGAATACGGACTCGTCTTCTCATTCCCTTTCGACTACTACTGATGAAGTACACTGAGAATACGACCTATTACAGTTCCCTCCTGCATACCTTCTCATCTTTGATCAAATCAAATCCTTAAATAGAAATTTCACTTATTACTTCTTGTAATCAGTACTCAACTCTCAGCAAAATTTTAAACCAATCATTTCCACCTTTACTTATCATTCCCAACAACTTTCATCGTCATTCCAACAATTTCCAACACATTCCTAGTTCAGTTTAATGTACGATATCACCTAATTTGGTAAGTCCAGAAAATATCTTCTTAATATAAAATTAATTATTAACAATCTTTCCATCGGTTAATTTCTCATTTCGATCAATTGCTAGTTCTTGTTGATCCCTCATCCTCGGGTCAACTAAATCTAACATCTTCAAATTTTATCGGATGTATTATTCAAACAATAGGCTAACTCAATTATTATCAAATAAGAATATGAAAATTACAACATCTGAATCTCAAGACTTATCAGCATTTCCAAGAATATAAGCTGCAATAACAGCAACATTCATTTCCTATTGATTTCCATTAGCTGAACAATTTCTTTACCCATACTCTTTTTACCATGATGAAAACATTTCACCATTCCAGGAACACTAATTCCTATAACTACATTCCTTGTCCTTCCTTCGGCAGCTCGATATCCAGCTAGTCCGTACTTGCGACAAGTAGATAGACAATTACCTCTATGGTGCAAAATACACCGTTTATGCATTATAATTCCTCTTGCTTCCATGGTTTACAATACAACATGAATACCTTTCTCCCTTATCTTAGACTATTGAATTCTGAATTTATTTTCTGTTAGAGGGAATAAATTTTCATTTCCTATTGTCATTTGCAACAATACCGTCCTTTTTATCTTTTCTGCTACACTTAATTTCGAGCCAGGGTCAATCTTTAAATTACTCTTCCTTTCGTCCATTTGTATATTTCCAAATTACTACTAATAGTACGATATATCCATCATTACTCAAACTTATCCATCTATTTGTACATTTCCAAAACCATTAGTGTCGTAAGATACTCTTCACAACATTCCTTCTAACTCTCAGGAATCTAGCACACAAACATCCTTTACAATCTTGCAGAATAGCAGTAGCATCTCCAACTGGAAGAACAGCATCTTCAGTCTCGGCACCTTGATTCCCTGCAGCACAATCAGCTTCAAATGTTCTAATGATTATTTCCTTAATCATAAAGTCTACCCTAGAGGTTTTTAATTCTGGAAGACATATTTCAAGAAACTTAGTCATGTGGGGATCCACTAATGACAGAAAAAAATGTCTCACTCAATTCTTTTCACTATTATCACAGATGAAAGAAACATGATGAGTATACATATCGAGATAGAAAGAAGGATCTTTTTATCAAGATATATCATGGATACTACATGTGCAAACAACACAATGCTACCTAAATTCACCAATCAACTCAAAAAACAAAATAATAAAGACACGTCAAGATAATAAAGGGTAATAATAGATTGCATTCATAAAATCTGACAATATCATGACAAGATCTGTCATTACAGTGACTTACCCTATCAACCTAAACGACAACATGTTCCACCATAGTACTACATCAAAAAGTCTGAATAAATCCGAATACAACACAACAAGTACATAAAGCTAAAATACAAGAAAGATCCATCAATTTATCACTAATAGGACATGGAACATCATTTTCTCCAACTTGACTAGCCTCTGCTTCCTCCTCATCCGCATCTAACTTGTTGCACCTCTCTTTTGGTTCATGGCATGGCGTCTCCTCTAATCCATACTTCAGATACGTACCTTGGCACGACGGATACCTCATGTAATGAGAATCAGCATACATCTCATTGTCCTGAAACTTCCAACTCTGTCCAAGATATGGCCTAATGTGGGCTTCATAATCACTTAACCTATGTAGCATATCTCTCTCTTCCTGAAACGTCCTAAAATCAGTACCATAGCTTCTTACCTCAGTCCTAATTTCAGTCTTCCCAATTTCACTTTCAATCCTCAAATTATCACTCTCAGATTCCACAAAGTAATTCTTATCATCCTCGTCATCTATCCATCCACCAGTATTCTTACCATTACCCCACGGAAATAGAACCCCTGGCTTGCCCACAGCATAACCATCCCTACTGCTATTAGGTGGTATATCGGCCATTTTCTAGAATCACAGAAAATTCAAGAGTACATAAGGTCATTATTCAAAAATATATATGCAATGCATGGTCACGCAAATGTAAATGATTTACATATGTCAATATATATGTATGCAATGTAATGCAATGCAATGCAAATGATAATTATGCAATGCTCATAAAAATAAATTATGATGAAAGTACTCAGCGTTCTTTCATTAATACCAATACCTTATCATAGTATTTACTTTATAAATACTCAGGGATTCAGAACAGTTTTGAGGGATACATGTATAATATAAAGCATAACAAAAAAAAATCTTACCAGAGCCTTGCAGAGAAGTTGCGTTGCTTTTATAAAAGACTTTCAACACCAAAGTTATAGTTTAGGACATTTTCAAAAGTCGACCTAATTCTCTATAACTAAAAGCTCTGATACCAATCTTTAACACCCCCAAATTACATTGCGCAGCAGAAATACACATTTGGGTGCTAAACTCAAACCTCGTTACTAAAAACACTGCGATCTCAAAATGAGACATTTTGAATATAAGATAAAATAATACTATCTTTAAGTCTAAACTTTCAATCCTAATAAATTAATTTCATAAATATCAGAGTAGCGTTTCGGTTCCCAGAGATATCAACCCAATAACAAACTTTTTTTATCAACTATAAGATTACTAAAAAATGATTTTTATAATTTCATGAAGTCAAAAGATAACATTTTATAATGACAGGGAAATAAAACTATTTCAGACTGAACAACTATAAAGGCGACACCGTAACCTTCCCAAGCAAGCTCCTTGCTCAACACTTCATATTACCTAAAATACATGCTTAAACAAATCAACAAATAATGTTGAGTGAATCTATAGGTTTAACAAAACACATTTGAACATATGATAAAATCAGTCATAATTGTTTAATAGCATTGTGGCCATACAATCTATTAATCAGGCATTTCATCTTATAACAATAGCTATTGAATTGTATTAAGCTCATGACACCGACCCCTTAACTTAGTCACCCACGTCAAATGTCAGCATGACTATATGAATTCCACTGCCCCTACTTGGGTATTAGTTGCAAGTTATACCACTGATTCTCATTCTCATAAATTATCCTTCCCAGAGGTTACTTAACATAAAGCCCTAGTCTCAGATAGGGTCGTCATCCCAATAATAATATCATTTGAATAAGCGGCTATTCCTAACTTACAACAAAGAGTTAGAACATAGATAACGGTTCATGAATTTAGGGACTTTTGCAACTTAGGTACTTATACAATTCAAGGCAACATAAGGCAACAGTAGGCAACATAGGAAACATTCGGGTCCAACAATTATTCATGACATGTGTTCATTTTATTTCAAATAGCATGTATCCCCCTCGCGGGTTTTAAAATATTAAAAACAAGTATAACGCAAGGCTATAGACTCACCTTGAGTAATAGCAATAGTAAGACGACTTTCAACGATTGACGATGCCCGACGAACACGAAATTCATATCTATCAAATAAAACACGCATCTTTAATAATACATTCAAGTAGTATTTTATACTTAATAAAATCAAATAAATAATTCAAAACCAAATATTAAACTCACACCATTCCCATTTAAGTGATTCCTATATACTTATATCTTTCACACTTTTACTTTATTATTTATTTCTTTTATTAAAAATTTGTTGGTATATACTAAATGTCTAAACTGTTTTTCCCGACTTAAAATCATTAGATGCTTATGATATAACTTGACTAACTTACTTATTATATATATAAAGTCCTCCAAAATTTTTATCAAAATTTTTTACTTCTAAGACCTCCTGCTCAACACATCTTTAAATTATAAAATCCGGACAGTTTTACGTATTTAACTTACAACACCATTTTAACCTTTATAAACTATTTCATTTATAAAATAGACACTCGGGTTTAAAAATAGACTCAACCTCCTACATTTATGACTCATGAACAACCTTTACTTATTTTCAAAAACTCATTCTATAGTCCCCGAGATTTGATCCAAGTATCGACAACAATTTCATATTGTGTCGATACTCGCCTCCCGGTACACGAATAATCAATCTATCATAACTTTTTCCTCGCTAGGAGTTAGAAGCTCTAATTTATATCAAATCGAAGCTTATGAAATCCTCTACTACAATATCTAATCATCTCATCCCATATTCAAACTTAAGATTTCCAAAATTAGCCTTAAAGCTGCTGGTCTAAATTTGTTTCCTAAAAATCATATAAAACCACATTTTAACTCATTTTAACATCATTTTTATATCTACTATCATCCTAATATTATTACTTTCAATCCTTAAACCCTATATTTACTTAGATAATCAAATCAATAAAAACTCAACTCAAAAATCTTACATGCAACAAGTAGAAATTACATACAACACCATAAATACCTATATACTATCAACAAAATAGATCAAAACATGAGGTTTTTCATTTAAAATGTGTTTTAAGAAAAAGTGCTTGCATGTAGTAGAATCTTATACCAAAGGGTAGAGGAGATTAAAACTAAGATGGGTCTTTGCTTAGTTTTAATGGATTCAAGCTTGAAATCAAAATCCAAGGGGGTGTTTGTGTGGTTGTGGGTAATGGTAAAGAGAGAGCACAAAGAGAGAGAGAGAGAGTGTGATTTTTCTAGTTAGTGGAAGAACTATGTGTTTTTGGTTAAGAATATCCTATTTATATGGTGGAAGTGTAGGGTAGTTTTTGCCAATTGTTGATTCTTTTGGACCAAAGTACAAATACTTGTTTAAAGAGCGGGAAATGACTATTAGTCAATTTTGAAAATATTTACGGGTCTCGGGTTTCATGAAAATACTTCTCAAAACTTAAAACGCAGACAAAATATGATATTATATAGTCCCGGTACGACTTAATACGCAATTGAAAATAAAAACGTCAAAATAACAAGCATCGAAATGATTAAAACTAAAACGTAAAATTTTGGGCATCCATTGATATCGCGATCACTAATAATCCTTGTAACTCGTCAAAACGCAAAAATATACCTTTCAACATTCGTTCAACTCAAATCACCAAACATCATGACATTAATATAATTAAATAATAACCTCGGGTTCGGGTTATCACATTATCATAAACACAGTTTTTGTACGTGTTATACTTGATTCAATCTCGTTAACACAAATCTAAATCGATCTATGTTTGGGATCAACATTCATGAAGTGCGGGTTTGAAGCTGCTTTGCTCAGAAGCCATTGATGTCAGCTCGTCAAAATCAACATTCATAGTTTCGAGGATCTTACGAGAATTTCGATTGAAGATTCGGAATGCCTTTTTTTGGGTGCGTAGCCAATAAAAATACCAATATCAGCTTTCGGTTGAAGTGTTCCCAAATTGTCACCATCATTATTCGGTTAACAAAGTGCACCAAATACATGAAGGTACGATAAGTGTGGTACTTTTCCATGGAGAAGCTCATAGGGTGTTTTACCATGGCGTTTGCGAATTAGTGATCTGTTTGGGTGTATACTGCTGTAAATACTACTTCTGCCCATAAAAACAATAGAGCCTTTGCGTAAATTAACATCGTTCGAGCAGCTTCCATAAGTGTGCAATTTCGCCTTTCAACGACACCGTTTTGTTGAGGAGTGCGGGCAACAGATGTTTCATGAGATATGCCAAATTCTTCATAATAAATACGCAAAGTTTGATTAACAAATTTGGTTCCATTATCTGTACGAATGCGTCGGACAGTAGTGTTGAGACGCACTTGAATCATCTTGAAAAACCCGATGATGAATTTAGGTGCCTCATCTTTTGTTGCCAGAAATTTTATCCATGTAAACCGAGAGCAATCATCCACAATGACGAGGATGTACTTTTAACCACTAAGACTTTCAACACGCATTGGCCCACAAAGATCCATATGTAACAAATAAAGTTCTCTTGGTTTGTGTGTTTTTGTATGATTTCTTAGTGCTCTTCCCCATTGTACACGAGGAACACAAATGGTCCTTGTGAATTTTAAGTTTAGGAAGACCACGAACAAGTTCGTTTTTCGGCAAATGATTGATAGGGTCAAAGTTAAGATGAGATAACCTTCGATGACATAACCATGACTTATTCTTTGATGCTTTGGAGAGAAGACATACGGGAGAAGCGACCATCATGTCTTGTAGAGACAAAGTATACAAATTATTCCCTCGAGTTCCTTTCGACAAATCTACCCCTTCTAAATTGTGAACGAAGCAGGTATGCTCTCAAAAAGAAACTACTAAGTTTGCATCACAAAATTGTCCCACATAAAAAAAATTGTGACCGAGTCCTGATGGTTTATTAGTATCATAACAATTATATAAAACCCTAAACGAGATCAAAGCACATATAGCGGAAGCGATTTAACAAGATCATGATAATAACACAATTATAATTAATCGAATTAGGGTTACATACCTTTACGCTAAATCAAATCCATAAGACGAAGAACGAATCACCAATTCGGGTTAATACCGTATATACCAAGATATAGTCTAAAGTAAGACTATATTACGTTCTTGTACACACGTAATTCAGCGAGCTAACCATGATTCTAGCACGTGAAAACCGAGCAACAAAGCTTGTAATTAATCTACCCAGCAACCCTAGAGATGGGCTAGGACTAGATTATATACAGTCGATCAACCAAGAAAACCAACCGAAACCCTTTCCTGGTGGGGGCTTGCGATCGACCAAAAGAGAGAAGGAGGGGAAAGATTATCATTTTGTGAATTATGAGGAGTTAGGAGGTGTATTTATAGGCCTAAACACCTTATAGCCCAAGATAAAAATATGGCAACAATTGCCCCCCCCCCCCCCCCCCTTAGCCTTAACTAACAGTCGAAACACCCCTTAGGGGGTGTTCCAGAACCTTCTCTCCTTCTTTTCTTTAGTATACATACTATATATCTATTTAACGCTCGTTATAACTTAACTATTAATTAATTAACGATCGTTAAAGTTATATAGTTACTTGCTCGGTTAAATTAATAAATACATAAATATATTTATTAAATAAATTAATAAATATAATAGATATATTTATTAATTAAATGAACTCTTTACGTATTGTGTGCAATCCCGTAATCTCGAGTTTGATCCTATCACACGACTATTAAATATAAATCCATAAACTTTCAGCTCCCACTTGGACATATTTCGAATATCGTGATTACATTGACTAGCGTCTAGTTACACATAACAATGTCTCTAGTACAACTCGGGTAAGGTCTCCTGTACAAAACCTTTTAACGATTCTGCATTGTTATTATTATCCTTTTATTTCTAATATAACGTAATAAGGATATGGATCTCAGTCATTCCTTTCATTAACCATTATGTTTCTCGTTCACAGATTCAGCAAGATTACCAAAACAAATTTGGGTGTGGCTACACAAACATCTTACTAATCCCACGAGGGGCCCAGCTGTATTAAACTCCAAAACGAAATTGGAGGAAATAAATTCCATATTGACTACGAGCAAAACTTATGAATTTTTCAACACTTCTAAAAATAATCCTTATAGCTACCAGTTACGTTTAGCGTTAGATTATTCCACAGAGATGCACTAGATTCATAACAGTTTCCTGGTATCTCAAGTCTAAGGATAACTATTTATGTTTTACTAAATGACAAAGATCCATAAAGTAATAACATATAGTTGGGATAAGTCCTATATTCGATTCATCGAATATCATCCAAAATTGATCAATATACTTTCAAGTATACTCTATCGCTATTTTGATTTGTCTTAGTTTAATAATACTCCTATACTATTAATCGACAACGGACATTTAGCATAACATTTATTCATGGATTACAACATGTAAAAGAGGATACACTTATTAAATAATAGAAATAAACGAAACCAATATTTATTTTATTAAATAATAATGTCATAACATCCTTTATCCAAATACTAATCACAGATTTATTGCATGAGTTCACTAGCTAGTTGCAGCCCAATCGCCTTGGCATGCTTAACTACCTTTGGCCTAGGCAAAGCCTTAGTTAAAGGATCAGCTACGTTATCATCTGTGTGAACTTTTATCAATTTGATTTCCCGACCTTCAACTTGTTCTCGGACGTACTGTTGTCTACGCATAAAGTGTCCGGCGCCTTTCATGACTCCAGAGTCATTGGCGAATATTGTTGCGGCAATATTGTCCCAATACATATTTGTTAGGTTTTTATTGCAAGCATCATCCCAAGATCTCCAATAAACTTCCTAATCCATGTAACACCTGGTAATTTTCCTACCTTGTAAAATGACTATTTTACCCTTTGACTTTTTATATAGTCAACTATGTGATTTAACTATGTTGGAACCGGGAAGTTATCCCGCGTTTTCTGAAAAATTGTTTGATGACGAGTAATGACTTGACACTGTGCTCAGTCATTATTCTGAACACTTTCTGTGAATCTGACCAAAATGCTGAGACGGTCAATAAATTGACGATAATCCGTGAGATTATTCGTTATCTGTGAATTATGTGCTTAACTGTTTAGGATTTTTAACAGTGTGATCGTATTTTCATGAACAGCGTATTTAAATATTTCTGTATATGTTTATATGCCTATATTTTAGTATTTTGCTATTTATAGTAATAAATCGTATTTTCTGTGATTATTTAATTAACGTATCGCGTTTTCGTATTGTACGTCGTTTTTACGTTTAACCGTCGTTAGCATGCATAAAATACTTTATAAATTATAAAATATCAGTTTCGTCGAAAAATCATAAATTTAATATATTTCGTCAAATTTTTAAGTTTTACGTAATTTTAAACTTAACTATATACTTTTCGACATTTACCTAAAACTAATTAACCTTTTTACCTTAAACCTTCTAACTAGTTACCATAGTAAAAATTTTGAATTATTTACCCATGTGGGACCCCCCATAACCGGCCAAAAACACCACCACATGGTGAAAAACCATTTTGATACAACTTTGCCAAAATAAGCTTAAACCTTACACACCTCAAACCTTTTAAGTTATTAACCATATTTACCTCAAATCATTTCTCATTTTCACTCATTCACTTCATTCAAAAAGAACACACATCTCTCTTTCTCTCTCAAAAACACACGGCACAAACACAAACCAAAACCACCATTGTTGATTTCTTGAAGCTCCATTTTAAGAACATTTAGCACAAAACAAATACATCCTAGGGTTTATAAAAGCATAAGGAAGAACGGGTTTTCTTGGTTTGTCGATTTGAGAAGTTTTTGGTTGAAGTTTATAGAAGTTGGGTTTTGTTGATTTTTAGTTGATTAGAGCGTAGATCGGGTTATCATGGTTACGTAGAATCGTTACTCAAGGTTATTTCTTAAACCTTTTTCAACTCTTTCTTTTTCATGCATAATCTTTGAAGATCTATGCATGCATGTTACTCATCAACTATTTTCTTAAAATAAAAAGATAAAAATTATTTTTGGTCATGATATATTTTAAATCTATAAAAATTATGTGTGAATCTATTAGATCCATGCATGAAAATGTTTTAATTAAAAACTTGTAAAATATAAAAATATATATTTTTAGATTTATGGACTTGGAGGTAAATCTTGTATTTTGAGTGTGTTTATGAATAATTGAACGGAACTAGTAGTGTTACTACTAGTGGGTACGCTTGAAAATGGTCGAAAACGAGTTTTTACGAAAAGTATATATTCTGTCCGATTTTTATAAGAGGCATAGAGGGTCGTAAAAATTGTTTTGACACTAGTTTACTACGATATTATGAAAATATAAGTTATTACCTTCGTTTCGATATATTATGGGCTAAAAACGGAGTAAAAATGAGTAAGATATGGTCGTTTAAATTTAGTTGTCGGAAAACTTAGTTTTTAAAAAGACTATAATTAGCTTGCTGTCTATATTTTTAAAGTGGTCGAAACGACATTTTCGAGTTGAACGGAGTTGTTTTAAGTGTCGAAATGGGTACTAAATGGTATGTATAAATGTTGGGATCGTTTTGTAAAAGGGTATAAGCGCGAAATGTGAATACTTGGTTCATTGTTAAAAGTTTAAGCGTTAAAAGTGGAAATTAGTACTATTGTGAGGAAAATGACTTGTTGAAATATTTGTGATTGAGAAGTGTTGAAATTAGGGGTATTAGGACGAGATTTGGGTACTTACTAAAAATGGCAAATTTTAAAGTGACGCCGAAAGGCTGCCAAAATTTTCGTTAGAAATTGTGTCGGAAAATTTATTAAGATAAATTTGGGTAAATTAAAATTTACGCCGAAAGGCTGTCGAAATTTCGTCGAGTCAAAAATAAGTATTTTTGTCTAAGTATATATATACTATAATGCTTATAACGATATGATATCTACAAGTCATGATTTAATTAAAAAATAATATATATATATATATATATATATATATATGATTGACGAGTAACGTACGTGACGAACTATTGTGACTTATTTGCTAGCGCCTAAACTATAGTATTATATTTAGGTTGTTGCTAGAGTTGCTCGCTACTATTTGATCATACTTGTGTGGTTTGAATCGTTGCTTGAGGTGAGTCTATAGATCCCTATTAAACTGTTTTATATGTTTAATGTTTTGGGATGTGATAAATGCTTTCGATGCCTGCTTCTGGACGCAAGTAAAACTAGATTTCTGTGAACGTTTTGTGAACACTGTTTATGAGATAGCTTAAGTTGCTTTAGCCGTAGTCCCCACTATCGTGTATCGTTAATTACTCTGCTGGAGTAAGCTCTTATGATATGGATAGAACTATTGAGGTTTGACAACCTCCACTCGGGCATTCTGACGCCGGACGAGTGTATACCATTTGTGTGAACGGAGTTATCTTGGCTAGGTACTCTATTGGGGAAAAATTTATATATACAATCTATTGTATGTACTGGATCATTAGTTTTGATGTCATGAGCTTAGCTGTAATAAATATTGTGAACACCTAATTTATCCTACACTTGGCACTATACCTCCTATAGTTGCATGTGTACATGAAATAAAATCTGAAATCGAATTACTATGAATTTTTACTTGAAACCTATATTCTCACCAACTTTATGTTGACCCAATTTAGCATTTATCTCAGGTAATTGATGATGATTTGTATCTGCTGTGTGAAGTACTTGGAGTCCGCATGCATTTCTTGGCTATCTTCGGACATTTATTTACTTAAGCTTTTGAACTATTATCTCGTTGATGTTTAAAACTTTTATATTCCGCTATGCTATCTTTTGAAACTGAGACCTTTTGTACTTTGATGCTTTTATTAAATTCAACGAGGTATTTTTATAAAACGTCTCATTTAGAGTCGTTCTCTTATACTTTGAACTATGATACAATGACATAACAGCCCCCGAGATTCATCATTTCCGCATATCACATTTTGGGGTGTTACAGATTTGGTATCAGAGCCTTGGTTATATAGAACTAGGTTTACATCTTAGGCCTAGACTATAACCGATGTGGCTACTTGTTACGCTGTATACATATATGTACTACGTAATGTATAACGTAAGATAACACTATAAGTAATATGTGATATATATTATGTAATACGTAATATGTATTATATACATATGCATTTCGCTGATTTGCATAATTTAATTTCTATACATGATTATTTCATGCATAACCTATAACTGCTCTAACGCGTGAATGGTTGTTGCAGGTTATGTCATCATCCACTATTACTTACCAGTCCGACTCTGCTGACGAAGAGTAGGAAGATGAGATTGAGTTGATAGCAGGTCATGTCGAGCCAGAGAATGACCCAGAGGAGGCTCCTGAGGAGGCTGATCCTGAGGAGGAAGGTGCGGAGTATGACCCTGACGAGGATCCGGAGGAGGATGACGAGGGTGAGCCTGATGTGTTGTCTGATACTTCTGATGTTGTTGATGGGATGCCACCTGTTGTGCATCGTACTTTGATCGAGTGGGTTAGTGGTAGTGAGGGTGATGAGGATGATGAGGATGATATGGATGGTATTGAGGTAGATCACGAGGGTGATGAGAGTATGGATGGATATGAGGTAGGTCATGAGGATGATATGGATGGTATTGAGGTAAATCACGAGGGTGATGAGGGTATGGATGGATATGAGGTAGGTCATGAGGATGATATGGATGGATATGAGGTAGATTGTGAGGATGATGAGGATATAGATGATGAGGTTGAGAGTGATACTGACGTTAAGATGGTTGTAGCTAGGAGTGATAGCGAGGATGCTGAGGCTGATGATGATAGTAGGGTTGATGCTTTGATTGTTGTACGTGAGAGAGTTGAGCCCAGTAGGATGAGTGAGATTAGGAAGACATCCAACTTAAAAAAGAAGCATACTGTTCCATGTCAGTAGTTTAGAGAGGAGAGGGAAGCTTTATGGGGTACGCCACCAGCTGAGGTTTATACTGATTCCGGTGATACTGTACCACCTGTTCATGGAGCTGGATCATCCGGTGTTAGATCTCGAGCCTTGTCCGATTCTGATTTGTCATGCCCACAGAAGAAGGTTCGTATGTCTGATTCACACGATACACCTGAGACATCGCCTACTCATGGGAGTCGAGCTGCTACTACTGTTTCTACACCACCTAATCATCATGTTGGAGAGCCCTCTAGACCTAGGTCATGTGCTGTTATGATAGGATCTGCTAGCGATTCAGATGCTGTTCGTTTCCGTCGACTTGAGGATGCGGTTTTTGGATTGTTAGAGGATAACGGGGATACACGCGACTTGTTGGAGACCGTGCTTGAGGAGATTCCTGTTTTGAGGCGTGAGTTGGGGTCAGTTCGTAGAGGAGAGCGAGCTGCAGTTGGAGACCCGAGGGGTGACTCACCGAGTTGTGCTGAGTGTGATCGTCGTCGTCGCACTTAGAGTTTCACCGTTATTGTGCTGAATTCTAAAGTAGATTGACATCTTTTATCTTTTGGGCCTTATATCCACTAAACTAGAGTAGTGCTCGGTTAGTTGGAGTAGACTAGATGTAATCGAAACTCTTATTTTATGACTATGTACTTGATATTTTGATTATGAATGGGAATTTAACTTTATGACTTTGATCAGTGACTATCATTTCTATGTTTGTTGTATTGTTAAATTATGCATTTTATTTTAGCATAAGAAATATATAACGTGTATATTCGTGCTTGAACCTTAATTGCATTGTTGTCTTAACGCAGAGAAACAATGGTGAACACACGTAACGAATGACTGACGAACAACTGGAAGAACTGATTACACAACGAGTGACCGCTGCATTGGCAAACATTAAAGCTAACAACAACGTGAACCAAGCACCGCCGAACGATGTTGACAATCGACCGCCTAAGCCGTGTACTTACAAGGACTTTAGGAGTTGTAACCCCTTGAATTTTATGGTACTGAAGGAGCTGTTGGATTAGCTCGTTGGGTTGAAAAGATGGAATCTGTGTTCAGTGTCAGTGGATGTACTGTTGAAAACCGAGTGACTTATTCTACTTGTACTTTAGTTTCTGGAGCGTTGACATGGTGGAACATCCATGTGCAGACGGTTGGAGCCGAGGAGGTGTATGGAATGAGTTGGGAGGAACTTAAGAAGTTGTTGACTAAGGAATACTGTCCTCGTGATGAGATTCAGAAAATGGAAATTGAACTGTGGAACCTGACTGTGAAGAACAATGACATTGGTGCGTACACTAGGAGGTTCCAAGAGTTGTGTTTGCTATGTCCTGGAATGGTTCCAGATGAAGAAAAGAAGGTTAAGCGCTACATTTGGGGTTTATCTGGTAGAGTTCAAGGGAATGTGACATCGTCTGGACCGACAAAAGTTAGTGATGCTATAAGGATGGCTCACAGTCTGATGGACCAAGTTGTTCGAGCAAATGCTGGAAATGCCGCGGACAACAAGAGAAAATGGGGGAATAACTAAAGGAACAACCATGGAAACTATCCGAATAAGAGGCAAGAAACCGTGAAGGCGTAAACTGCTCGTACTGGGGAAAAGGGAGTATACAATGGGACGTTACCTTTGTGCAACCGATGTAAGCGTCACCATAATGGACAATGTAATGTACAATGTCACAACTCCAAGAAAACTGGACACATTGCTAGAGACTGTAAGTCACCACCCAACCCGAAAGCCAACGCCACTTGTTTTGAATGTCAGCAAAAGGGACACTACCGCAATGAGTGCCCAAAGAAAAAGAATAAGGACCAAGGAAAGATTGCTAAGGCTGGGGAAGCTCGTGGAAGGGTTTATGTGATAGGAGGAGGAGAAGCGCAACAAAACCCCGACGTCATTATGGGTACGTTCTTCCTCAATGGTCGTTATGCTTCTATTTTATTTGATACTGGAGCCGATAGGAGTTTTGTGTCGACTGTTTTTAGTGTTTTACACGATGTGACCCCCTCGCCCTTAGACACTAAGTACACTATTGAGTTAGCTAATGAAAAGTTGATAGAAGCCGAAACTATACTTCGCGGATGCACTTTAAATCTTCTAGGTCATCCTTTCGTAATCGACCTTATGCCTGTTGAGTTAGAAATTTTTGACGTGATTATCGGAATGGATTGGTTGTCGAGATATCATGCTACGATTGTATGCGACGAGAAGATCATTCGTTTACCATTCGGTGATGAAGTGTTGGAGGTATAAGGGGATACAAGTAACGGATAAGGGAAGTCACGACTGAACATTATCTCGCGTATCAAGGCTCAGAAGTTTTTGTCGGAAGGTTGCCACGTATTTTTGGCCTGTGTTACTGAAAAGCAGACGGAAGAAAAGCGGTTGGAAGATGTACCTATCGTACGGGATTTTCCAGAAGTCTTTCCTGAAGATTTGCCTGGATTACCGCCGGCCAGACAAGTTGAATTCCAGATCGATTTAATACCGGGAGCTGCACCTGTTGCTCGAGCGCCTTACCGTTTAGCACCGTCAGAAATGCAAGAACTAGCGACGCAACTACAAGAGTTGACCGATAAAGGATTCATAAGACCGAGTTCTTCACCTTGGGGAGCTCCAGTCTTATTTGTAAAGAAGAAGGATGGGAGTTTTTGGATGTGTATCGACTATCGTGAGTTGAACAAACTTACCATCAAGAACCGTTACCCGTTACCTAGGATCGATGATCTGTTTGATCAGTTGCAAGGATCGAGCGTTTACTCGAAGATTGACCTTAGGTCTGGTTACCACCAATTGAGAGTCCATGAGGAAGATGTTACAAAGACTGCTTTTAGGACTAGGTATGGACACTATGAGTTCCAAGTGATGCCATTCGGTTTGACAAACACACCTGCTGTGTTTATGGACCTCATGAACCGGGTGTGTAAACCGTATTTGGAGAAGTTTGTCATTGTGTTCATCGATGACATACTGATTTAATCAAGGAATGAGAAGGAACATGAGGAACATCTTAAGATAATATTGGAATTGCTTTTGAAGGAGGAATTGTACGCTAAGTTCTCGAAGTGTGATTTTTGGTTGCCAAGAGTACAATTTCTACTTCATGTTATTGATAGCAAGGGGATTCATGTTGATCCCGCCAAGATTGAATCAATTAGGGAGTGGACTGCTCCTACGACACCGACTGAAATTCGCCAATTCTTAGGACTCGCCGGATATTACCGAAGGTTCATTGAGGGATTCTCGAAGATCGCGAAACCATTGATGAAGTTGACTCAACAGAAGGTGAAATATGAATGAGGAGATAAAGGGGAATTAGCATTCCAGAAGTTGAAACAGATGTTGTGTAGCGCGCCTATTCTATCGTTACCAGAAGGATCGGAAGACTTTGTGGTCTACTGTGACGCATCAACAAAAGGATTGGGAGCTGTGTTGATGCAAAGGAAGAAAGTTATCGCCTATGCGTCTCGACAATTGAAAACGCATGAGAAAAACTGCACTACGCAAGACTTGGAGCTATGAGCGGTGGTATTTGCCTTGAAATTGTGGAGACACTACTTGTATGGAACTAAACGTGAACCTGAATTCACTTGGGAGCGTGAGGATCAATTTCGCAAGAAATATCCGCAACTCTTTGACAACTCTAGAGCCCGTGACACTCATAAGCTTTGAGGACAAAGCTTCTCTATCAAGGGGATGATGTAACACCTGGTAATTTTCCTACCTTGTAAAATGACTATTTTACCCTTTGACTTTTTATTTAGTCAACTATGTGATTTAACTGTGTTGGAACCGGGAAGTTATCCCGCGTTTTCTGAAAAACTGTTTGATGACGAGTAATGACTTGACACTGTGCTCAGTCATTATTCTGAACATTTTCTGTGAATCTGACCAAAATGCTGAGACGGTCAATGAATTGACGATAATCCGTGAGATTATTCGTTATCTGTGAATTATGTGCTTAACTGTTTAGTTTTTTAACAGCGTGATCGTATTTTCATGAACAGCGGATTTAAATATTTCTGTATATGTTTATATGCCTGTATTTTAGTATTTTGCTATTTATAGTAATAAATCGTATTTTCTGTGAATATTTAATTAACGTATCGCGTTTTCGTATTTTACGTCGTTTTTAGGTTTAACCGTCGTTAGCATGCATAAAATACTTTATAAATTATAAAATATCAGTTTCGTCGAAAAATCATAAATTTAATATATTTCGTCAAATTTTTAAGTTTTACGTAATTTTAAACTTAACTATATACTTTTCGACATTTACCTAAAACTAATTAACCTTTTTACCTTAAACCTTCTAACTAGTTACCATAGTAAAAATTTTGAAATATTTACCCATCGGGACCCCCCATAACCGGCCAAAAACACCACCACATGCTGGAAAACCATTTTGACACAACTTTGCCAAAATAAGCTTAAACCTTACACACCTTAAACCTTTTAACTTATTAACCATATTTACCTCAAATCATTTCTCATTTTCACTCATTCACTTCACTAAAAAACACACATCTCTCTTTCTCCCTCAAAAACATACGACACAAACACAAACCAAAACCACCATTGTTGATTTCTTGAAGCTCCATTTTAAGAACATTTAGCACAACAAATACATCCTAGGGTTTATACAAGCATAAGGAAGAATGGGTTTTCTTGGTTTGTCGATTTGAGAAGTTTTTGGTTGAAGTTTATAGAAGTTGGGTTTTGTTGATTTTTAGTTGATTAGAGCGTAGATCGGGTTATCGTGGTTACGTAGAATCGTTACTCAAGGTTATTTCTTGAACCTTTTTCAACTCTTTCTTTTTCATGCATAATCTTTGAAGATCTATGCGTGCATGTTACTCATCAACTATTTTCTTAAAATAAAAAGATAAAAATTATTTTTTGTCATGATATACTTTAGATCTATAAAAATTATGTGTGGATCTATTAGATCCATGCATGAAAATGTTTAAATTAAAAGACTTGTAAAATATAAAAATGTATATTTTTAGATTTATAGACTTGGAGGTAAATCTTGTATTTTGAGTGTGTTTATGAATAATTGAAGGGAACTAGTAGTGTTACTACTAGTGGGTACGCTTGAAAATGGTCGAAAACGAGTTTTTGCGAAAAGTATATATTCTGTCCGATTTTTATAAGAGGCATAGAGGGTCGTAAAAATTGTTTTGACACTAGTTTACTACGGTATTATGAAAATATATGTTATTACCTTCGTTTCGATATATTATGGGCTAAAAACGGAGTAAAAATGAGTAAGATATGGTCGTTTAAATTCCGTTGTCGGAAAACTTAGTTTTTGTGAAAAGACTATAATTAGCTTGCTGTCTAGATTTTTAAAGTGGTCGAAACGACGTTTTCGAGTTGAACGGAGTTGTTTTAAGTGTCAAAATGGGTACTAAATGGTATGTATAAATGTTGGGATCGTTTGTAAAAGGGTATAAGCGCGAAATGTGAATACTTGGTTCATTGTTAAAAGTTTGAGCGTTAAAAGTGGAAATTGGTACTATTGCGGGGAAAATGACTTGTTGAATTATTTGTGATTGAGAGGTGTTGAAATTAGGGGTATTAGGACGAGATTTGGATACTTACTAAAAATGGTAAATTTTAAAGTGACGCCGAAAGGCTGCCAAAATTTTCGTTAGAAATTGTGTCAGAAAATTTATTAAGATAAATTTGGGTAAATTAAAATTTACGCCGAAAGGCTGTCGAAATTTCGTCGAGTCAAAAATAAATATTTTTGTCTAAGCATATATACCATAATGCTTATAACGATATGATATCTACAAGTCATGATTTAACTACAAAATAATATATATATGATTGATGAGTAACGTATGTGATGAACTATTGTGACTTATTTGCTAGCGCCTAAACTATAGTATTATATTTAGGTTGTTGCTAGAGTTGCTCACTACTATTTGATCATACTTGTGCGGTTTGAATCGTTGCTTGAGGTGAGTCTATAGATCCCTATTAAACTGTTTTATATGTTTAATGTTTTGGGATGTGATAAATGCTTTTGATGCCTGCTTCTGGACGCAAGTAAAACTAGATTTTTGTGAACGTTTTGTGAACACTGTTTATGAGATAGCTTAAGTTGCTTTAGCCGTAGTCCCCACTATCGTGAATCGTTAATTACTCTGTTGGAGTAAGCTCTTATGATATGGATAGATCTATTGAGGTTTGACAACCTCCACTCGGGTATTCTGACGCCGGACGAGTGTATACCATTTGTGTGAACGGAGTTATCTTGGCTAGGTACTCTATTGGGGCAAAATTTATATATACAATCTATTCTATGTATTGGATCATTAGTTTCGATGTCACGAGCTTAGCTATCATAAATATTGTGAACACCTAATTTATCCTACACTTGGCACTATACCTCCTATAGTTGCATGTGTACATGAAATGAAATCTGAAATCGAATTACTATGAATTTTTACTTGAAACCTATATTCTCACCAACTTTATGTTGACCCAATTTAGCATTTATCTCAGGTAATTGATGATTATTTGTATCTGCTGTGTGAAGTACTTGGAGTCCGCATGCATTTCTTGGCTATCTTCGGACATTTATTTACTTATGCGTTTGAACTGTTATCTCGTTGATGTTTAAAACTTTTATATTCCGCTACGTTATCTTTTGAAACTGAGACCTTTTGTACTTTGATGCTTTTATTAAATTCAACGAGTTATTTTTATTAAACGTCTCATTTAGAGTCGTTCTCTTGTACCTTGAACTATGATACAATGACGTAACATCCCCCGAGCTTCACGGCTTCCGCTTATCACATTTTGGGGTGTTACAATCCAAACCACATTTAGTTATCTATATGGCTACCCTTCGAATACCAAAACATTTCTTTTCGTATTCCTAAAATACTGTAGAAAATGTTTTAACAGCAGTCTAGTGGAGCTTCTCTGGATTCTGTTGGTATCTACTAACCAAGTTCTGAGCAAATGCCACATCAGGCCTTGTTCATCTAACAACATACATTATAGATCCGATAGCCGAAGCATAAGGCACCTTCTACATGTATGCCTCCTCTTCAGGAGTTGATGCATCCATCTCATGACTCAGATTATGCTTAACTTGTTATTCCCACTTCAATCCATAACACAAAATATTAAGATGATATTTAGAGAGAGAAATAGATGAAGGTAGAGAGAGAAAGTAGAGAGATTATGGAAGGTTAAACATTTCTTAGAGAGAGAAAGTAAATGTAACCAACACCCTCTTCCACATATGGAAGAGGGTATTTATATGCCACGCCTCATGGGCTTTGGTGGACTTGTTCAAGGGTCGGGCTTGGCTTGTCTTGGGCTTAGAGCCCCTAAATTATACAATATTAACTTAAAGTCCAAGCCCGGTTTTCCCGACTAACCTATTATAATACAAGACCTTTAACGAATAAGATGACCTATTACATTCTTGTTCGACTATATAAAATATAGGGCTAACAATCTCCCCCAATGTATTGGTCATCTTTAAAATGCATAAGATGATTAAGTGAATACATTCTTGTGGAGGTGATCTTCCTTCTTAGGTCTTGTTTCTTGTTCTTGATCTTGTTTGTAACGGTTTTGTTCCTTCATGCCTTGTGATCTTTATCTTGAGCCTTCGTCATTTGAATTTGAGTGCTTGACATCTTCAATCTATCCTTGATAGTGTTCATCTTGTGCTCTTGTGACAAGATGACCTATTACATTCTTACATTCTTAAGTATCTTGAATATTGCCATCTTGTGCTCTTGTGACTTCCGAATCAACATCGGTTAGTACACAACTACGCCACCTTCTTGATATGCAGCAACATATATAGACACGGACGAAATGGCTTTGAACATTTCACCCTAACTCGGTAGCGTTTTACCTCCGGTCAGTGAAGACCGTTTAGACGGTATTAGATACCGTACCTGTGATCGGGTAGATTCGATTAAGAACCTCCTTGACAGGGTTACCCGGTGGAGTAGCCAGTTCTCTTTACTCGACCGTCTCAAAGCAGACTACGAACGTAAATAGTGAATCATAATGATAAATTATCCGTCTGATTAGAGTCGTCAATTCAGAATTCCTGAAACAAGTTTGATTCTTTAATAATCGCACCATTGTTGCTTTCCAGTTTGTCACAAGCTTGATTCATAGATAATCTTGCAAGTCACCTACCGCAGTCCGCAGTGCCGTTTGATGTTGACACTAGAAGGATTTACATTTGTCATTGTGAGCACTAAAGAGTGTCACTCTGAATGTTCTGGCAAGATCACACGGATTTTGCGAAGAAACCTGGAATCAAGTTTGAATTAATTAAGAATCCAAACTTAGTTGCTTTCCAGTTCTCACAAGTTTGATTCGTGTAGAATCGCACAAGTTACCTACCATGAGCTTGTTTGATGTTGGCTCAAGCAGGATTTCCATCTTCATTGTGAATCGTATCACTCAGATGTTCTGGCAATATCACAAGGATAATGCGTAGGACTCGATTGTGTCCTAATGAGATGATAGATTGATCTCTTTTTGGCTCTAGACTCAATAAGTGCGTTTTGGTAATCGGAGGCTGGAGCAGACTGTCACCTTTTCAATATTAACTAACTCGGAGTGAGAAATTCGGCTTGGGCTTACATATTGGGCCATCCGTACATTCCATGGACTAGGCCTTTATATATTTACATAATATAAAACAACTAAACTACGAGCTACTACTTAATATATTGTCAGAGTGACCGAATCTTCCTAAATACGTAAAACGTATTTCCAACAATCTCCCCCTAAGGAAGGTCACTCCAAACAAGGGCGTTACTCAAGTTACAATAATAAAATAAACCTAGCATACTATGCTTGTCTTGAGCTCGTAGTCTTCGTCTTTCTTTTCTTTTTCTTTTTAGGTGAACATGGTGATGTGATCTTTGATATCAATCTTGAGCATTAATCTCTTGCCTTGATCTTGTGCATCTATCACTTGTGATATTCGTCTCTTCGTGACTTCATGTCCCACATACTTATACCTTCGTAATTCTTGAAAGCTTTAGAGTTTGATACAGCAGAAGACTTGACTTTTAAGCTTTCTTGAATTATATTAAGTATTAAGTGCGTAAAGTATAAGCATGTGGGGACGACTTCTTCTCGGATTCCGCAACGCCACCGTCTTCAAATGCCGCAACATAAGTAGACACGAACGAAATGGATTTGAACATTTCATTCTAATTCGGTAGCATTTTACCTCTGGTCGGTGAAGACCGTTGAACGATATAATATATCGTACTTGTGGCAGGTAGATTTAATTAAAAATCTCCTTGACAAGATTTCGCGGGTAAACCCGTTCTCTTTACTCGAACGTCCAAAGCTGACTGCGAACGTAAAGAGTAAATCATTTGGATAAAATTATCCGCATGATTGCAGCCGTCAATTCGGATTCCTGGAACAAGTTTGATTCTTTAAATAATCGCACCATCGTTGCTTTCCAGTTGTCACGGGCTTGATTCGTATAGAATCATGCAAGTTACCTACCAAGTGTTGTTTGATATTAACACTAGAAGGATTTCCACTCATCACTGTGAACACTATAGAGTGTCTCTCTGAGTGTTCTGGCAAGATCAATTAGACATTGCGTAGAGGCCTGAAACGTGTTTAAGTTCAGTTAAGAATTAAACCACTGTTGTTTTCCAGTTATCACAAGCTTGATTCATTAAGAATCGCACAAGTCACCTACCATGAGCTTTTGAATGTTCGCTCAAGAAGGATTTCCATCTTCATTGTAAATACTTTTGTATTACTCGGATGTTCAGGCAAGATCATGAAGATTTTGCGTAGGACTCTTAATATCTTTCTTACTTTTCACAGAGTGTGAAGAAGCAAGGAATTATGGAAGTGTGCCCTAATGAAATATTTGATGATCTCAAATGGCTCTAGACTCGATCGTGCATATTGAATTTTCGTGATCGGAGGCTGGAGAGGAGTGCCACCTTTTCAATATCAATATATTTGGAGTGAATAAATCGATAGATAATGCGTTGTCTCCGTGTGAATAAAACAAATACCTTTTGAGAGATATCTGAGTTAGCTGGGATGGGTTGTGCATTGTATCATTGGGTCCATGATGTCTATCTTCAATATTGAGCATCATTAAAATGATCTCAATAGCATATGTGTTGACCCGGTTTCTGCCTAAGGTTGTAAGGAGGGCTTCTTTCTTTACACCCTTTATCTTTACAATTCTTTTTCATTCTTCAACCCCTTCAATGCTTACCAATACGTCATAACTATCATCTTGTTGTGATTGTTCCATTGCTAACTTAAGTACTTGGTCGGCATTCAGCTACGTTCACAATCTTTCCCCATCTTTCCTAAGGACTACTATTTCTAGCTATGGAATGTCCTTGGGAAGATTCCTCCGGTTTTGGAAGAATCATTAGACTTAACCTATCCTACCGTCCTTATGTCACCACAATCTTCATCATCGTGAAATAAATGGGTTGTGGGTAAGTATAAATCACCATAGAATCCATTTTGGTATAGCAAATCCATTTTGCTCCCCCTTAACATATGCCACGATATTCGAAAACATTTCGCACATGTCGGGATGAGCCATCACGTTAAGTCAAACCATTTGTGATAACTTCCCATATTAAATCACATTTTCTCCCCCCGTATTAAAAATATTAACCAACCGATAATTTTGATATCAATTGATTTAATGAATTTTTAAAAGTTTTTGGGAAGAAAGATGAAAATCCAATATATCTTAATGATACCAATATGAGAGATATGATACTGATTTGTAACATGATCACATATTCACCATATTAGAATAAATTGACAAGGTTGGACCTGATTGATGAGAACAACATATGATAAAATCAAATGGTTCTTATCGGCAAATGTTGGTCGCCTCGTCACATCTGAAGTCATCTCTTGACACCACATGTACGACCGGTATTGTTGTCTTAACACCAATTAGTGAACTTGGCACTTTCGACATCGAAGATTCTGAATGCTGGACAATTTCTCCCGCTCAATTGTTGACCCGTGTTTTATTGAAAGAGCTATAGTCGTCGTTTGAGTAGTCGCATCGTCAAGTATGTAGATACCAGTTGTAGGTAGCTATGGTTGTAGAGATGATAGCTTCATAAAAACAAGATTTATCTTGTTTTAACAAATAAATGCACTAATGCGTACATATATCCGTGTTAGATTGTGTTATAACGTAAACACAATCCCTTACATGGTTATAAAGTAAACCATGCCCGAGAAAATTAATTCCCGTTGAGAGACAAAGCTTTCATACGAAATACTTGACTTTAATATGAAAAACGGGTTGCAGTCAGAAATAACTACAAGCCATGTAGGCATGTTTTATGAAATATTTACAACTTTTGTACGAACTCTATTTATGGCGTCGTGTCAATATTAATCAACATTTCTAAGGCCGTAAATATTATCGTACCAAAAGACATGCCTTTGAAAAAATAAAGTAAAAGTATTTTCGGATTTTTCTGAAAATTTTATATTTTTATGGTTTTTATATGGTTTTATATTTTTGTATTTTGCTTTTATGGATAAAAATATAAACAATATATACAGATGATCACCAAGGATACGGAGAATAGTTTACCACCACTATTCTTTCGCTTCATCTGCCAGTTCCTTAAGAGTCTCAGGCGAGAAGGTTCTCATTCCTAGCTTGTCGGCCAAAAATTCAATTCGAGCGCGATCTAAAGCCTTCGTGAAAATATCTGCCAATTGATACTCAGATCGGACAAAGTAAAGCTTGATCACTCTATTTTCCACTTGCTCCTTGATGAAGTGGTAGCGAATGTCAATATGCTTCGACCGGGAGAATTGAACATTGTTGCAGCATAAGGCAATTGCACTCTTGTTGTCACAGTACATCGAAATTTTGTTGAAACCTAGACCATAGTCGGTTAATTGCGATCTCATCCAAAGAATTTGAGCAAAGCAACCGGACATAGCTATGTATTCTGCTTCCGTACTTGAAATTACAGCGCATTTCCGCCTTTTTGATGCCCAACTGATTAGTCGATCTCCTAGTAATTGCAAAGTTCTATTCGTGTTATGCCTTGTATCTTGACAACCCGCGTGATCCACATCATCATATGCCATAAGTGAAATCGAAGAGTCCTTCGAATACCAAAGTCCCTGATTAATGGTTCCTTTAAGATATCGAAAGATCTGTTTAACAGTGGCTAAGTGTAACTCAGTAGGCCGAGTTTGATACCGAGCACACATACATATAGCAAACTGAAGATTAGGTCGACTAGCTGTGATATACAGAAGAGTACCGATCATTCCACGATAAAGTGTCGGATCAACGGCAACTTCATGTGGATCTACATCAAGCTTAGTTCGTTCAACCATTGAAGTATCCACGGGGTCGCAAGATTCCATCTTATATTTCTTAAGAGATTCAAGGGCATACTTGGATTGATTGATAAAGATGCCTCTGGGACTCTGAGATATCTGAAGTCCTAAGAAGAATGATACCTTGCCCATCATTGACATCTTAAACTTGGAAGACATGAGTGTCCCAAACTCATCGAATAGTCGAGGCAGCAAATATAATATCATCAACATATATTTGTACCATAATCATATCTTTACCTCGTTTCTGAATGAACAGCGTGGGATCCAACTTTCCTTTAGCGAAGCCTTGCATGATGAGGAATTGTGACAATAGATCATACCATGCGCGTGGAGCTTGCTTCAACCCATAGAGATCCTTCTTAAGCTTGTACAATGATTAGGATATTTAGAATTCACAAAACCATCTGGCTGTTGAACATAGACCTCTTCCTTGATTTCACCATTAAGAAATGTCGTCTTCACATCCATTTGATAGACGATCATATTCATGTGGGCTGCATAAGCAAGGAATAGTCGAATAGCTTCCAGACGGGCAACAGGTGCAAAGGATTCCATAAAGTCGATACCCAATAATTGCTTGTATCCACGAGCTACTAGTCGAGCTTTGTTCTTCAATATTCCGCCTAACTCGTCAAGTTTAACCTTGTAAACCCATTTCAAAGTGAGTAACTGCACTTTATCTGGGCATGGGACAAGTTCCCATACATCAAGACGTATAAATTCATTAAGTTCTTCTTGCATAGCTTATATCCAACAAGATTGGGTAAAAGCTTCTTGCCATGTCTTAGGTTCAAATTCAGTGAGAAAAGCATCAAAATGACAAAACATTGCATTTTCTTGTAACTGACTTCGTGTGGATACCGGACGATTAGGGTCACCAATAATAGAATCTATAGGATGATTCTTTGTCCACTTGCTGTCATGTTCACGAATCTGTGGATTGGAGTAGACCGTAGTAGGAGCTTCCTCTGAGGTGAACGATTTGGCTTGATTATGGTCGGGAATTGGTACACTAAAGAATGGAAGTTCACGCATTTGAGCGAATTCCAAGTCGTGATCATCATCATCCTCTTCATCATTAATAGGCATGACATGGGTAGTTGAAACATTTGTTGGTTGAGAATTACTCGTTGAAGGTATATCTTGACCAATTGTAGGTGCAGACGTATCCGATTGTGCTTCGGTTGCTGGAGGGACAACTTCGGTAACTGGAGGTATTACCTCAGGTTTTGGAGCAACAATACTTGGTGGAGTAAAGAATTCATCAAAGAACGATTGAAACAACGTATCCCATTCATTCCTAGAAGGTGGTGTAAATGATGATGAAGTAGGGTTATTTCGGACAAGACCAGAGCTAATGTTACTGGGTCCCATTTCATGAAGTGCGGGTTCAGAGCTGCTTTGCTCAGAAGCCATTGTTGTCAGCTCATCAAAATCAACATTCATAGTTTCGAGGATCTTGCGAGATTTACGGTTATAGATTCGGTATGCTTTCTTTGCGGGTGCGTAACCAATGAAAATACCAATATTAGCATTTGGTTGAAGTTTTCCCAAATTGTCACCATCATTATTTGGATAACAAAGAGAACCAAATACATGAAGATATGATAAATCTGGTACTTTTCCGTGGAGAAGCTCACAGGGTATTTTACCATGGCGTTTTTGAATTAGTGACCGGTTTTGGGTGTACACTGCTGTAGTTACTACTTCTACCCATAAAAATAATGGAGCCTTTGCGTAAATTAACATCGTTCGAGCAGCTTCCATAATTGTGTGATTTCGCCTTTCAACGACACCGTTTTGTTGTGGGGTGCGGGCAACGGATGTTTCATGAGATATGCCAACTTCTTCATAATACTTACACAAAGTTTGATTCATAAATTCGGTTCCATTATCTGTACGAATGCGTCGAACAATAGTGTTGAGACGCACTTGAATCATCTTGAGAAAATCGATAATGACTTTAGGTGCCTCGTCTTTTGTTGCAAGAAATTTCACCCATGTAAACCGAGAGTAATCATCCACTATGACGAGGATATACTTTTTACCACCGAGACTTTCAACACGCATTGGCCCACAAAGATCCATATGCAACAAATAAAGTTTCTCTTGGTTGTTGTCTTCAGTCTTGGGTTTGTATGATTTCTTAGTGCTTTTCCCCATTGTACACGCGGAACACAAATGATCCTTGTGAAATGTAAGTTTAGGAAGACCACGAACGAGTTCGTTTTTCGCCAAATGATTAATAGCGTCAAAGTTAATATGAGATAACTGTCGATGCCATAACCATGACTTAGTCTTCGATGCTTTGCAGAGAAGACATACGAGAGAAGCGGCCATCATATCTTGTAGAGACAAAGTGTACAAATTATTCCCTCGAGTACCTTTCAATAAATCAACCCCTTCCAAATTACGAATGAAGCAGGTATGCTCTCGAAAAGCAACTTCTAGGTTTGCATCACAAAATTGTTCCACAGAAAATAAATTGTGACCTAGACCCTCCACATAATACACTCTTGAAATTATAACATTCCCTATATGATATTTACCATAACCCATTATCTTTGCAATATGATCATTTCCATATCGAACCGTACCAAGAAACTTGCTGACGAAATTTCTGAGCTGAGAGCGATCTCAGGTCATATGTTTAGAGCAACCAAAGTCCAAATACCAGAGAACAATTTGGACCACCTGTTTTCAACAACAACAGTAAATAGTGCATTGGAAACTATTGGTTCTGGAGTGTTAGCAGATACAGATATGATATTATCAGAATTGCTAACATTTGTGTGGCCCTTAGATTTCCAGCGTTTTCTAATGTGAGTTTTTCCACTAATATGTTTTATTGTTCCAACTTTCTGAGGTTTTGGAGTATTAGGCGGCACTATAGTGGGAGTAGACCTATTTAAAGGGCACTTGTTTCCTACAATAGTGTTGGTGTTCCTAGTTAAAGGACACGCTTGTGTTTTGGTAGCCTTGTTACTCCTAGTTAAAGGGCATGCTTTCTTCGTTGTAGTGGGAGTGATCCTAGTCAAAGGGCACGCATTTCCTACTATAGTGAAAGTTCTACCAGTGGGGCGCCACAACCAACCAACTTGGGTTAACACTTTCCCAGTCGGTTTCCATTCTAAACCATTTTTACGGGCATTCATCTCATTCACATGGTCAATAAGGCAAAAATCATGACGACTAGAAAACATACATTCATTGCAATTCCAACATTTCAAATTAGAATTCAGAGTAGGCTTAGAACGCTGCACAACCACAAAGCCTTTAGGTTTAGCTACATGATTCTTTTTATTCAAAACATAAATAACATTCCTAGGATGGGCTTCTACTTTCTTCTTCACTTGACTACTAGATTGGGGAAAGATCCTATCATTCTTCTTGTTTCTTTTAAGCTTAGATCTTTGAGCCTTAGTAGTGGTGCTTACTCCTGTAGAAGGCAACACGGGAATATTAGAAGCGGGTTTTGATTTTTCCTTATCTTTAGTGACCAATGTTTGAGATGGTTTAGTCCTAGGGCCCTTGTTAAATGGTGTGACGACAATGAGGTTCCTTTTGGTTACACTAGAGGACGGTGCTGAAACAATGGCTGCGTTATCCACAACATTGTTACCTTTTAGGGTATGAAGTGTTTCCTTAAACTCAGTCAAAGCCAGATTTTTATCACAAATTTGTTCCCTCAAAGCAGATATTTCCACCGAATTTCGATTCAATTGTTAACTCAATGATTGATTCTGTGCAGTGGTATTAGAACGTGCGGACTTTACTGAATCGAAGAGTCATGTATTTTTCTGTTTTAAGTTATCAACTTTGGAGAAAATCTTGGAAACTCGATTATCTAGATCAAGTTTAAAATTCTCAGCGGCCTCAAGTACGTTCACACAATTAATCTCCTTAGATTTCTCTATGTCTATCGGCAATGATTTAACAACCTTGTCACTTGGCTGACGCTGTTTTGATTGTAAATTCAATTGAAAATTATTTTGAAAATTTGCATCAGCGATATTAACACCTTCGAATGACGTTTCAAATATTTCTTGAATAGATTTTTGCTTGTATTCAATCGAAATATAATGTGTTTGAATCTCATCAAAACGTTTTGAAAGCGAAGAATATGAATCTTGAAGCTTTAAAAATTCAGCGTCAGATTCGTGACAATTACTATGTACCACATTATCCACAGATTCAACATTATGCACAATAGAATCATTATCAACACTTTTATTCACACAGACGGAAACAATATCATAAGACATCACTTGCTTTAGAAGCTGATAATTTTGCGTGAAACTCGTTCTATTTCAATTAAACTGTTTTCATAAGCATCATCCATTTCATTGAAAACACGTCTAACTTCTTCTATTTCCAAAAGCAAATCTTGATCAATATTAATAAGACAAGCTTTAACATTCTTTACAAACAGAACAATTTCGTCTCGAAACGTAGTTCTAGTGTGCTCAAAATTCCATTCACCTTTCGTTATGGCCGAAGCCGTCGTACGTTCCAAAATGACCTTATCAAAATCGGCTAAGTGTTGGTGCACCGCATTTAAGCTATCTGACACCTTACTTACCGGTGGAATTAACTTAGTTAAATCCTTTTTGACAAGTGTAGGAGACGTACTAGGAAGGTTTTCCGTTGACAAATTTTGGGGCACAAAAGCTGATAATTGAGCTAATTCCTTTTGTAAGCGAATGCGGGTCTTTTTAGAATATTGATCTTTATTATGCTTATCATAATCAAGCTTATGGAATTTTGAAAGCATTTTAGATTTAGTTTCTTCCGCAAGTGACTGTGTCTCCTCAATACTACGAACATAAGGTGTTTTTTTTATTTGCCAATTAGGGTCACATCATAAAGACAAGGAATATATTCCTAAGCTTGTTTTGCATAACCGGGATTAGGTGGTAAATCTTGAAGACGCTTAAGTTCGAGTTCTTTAAACAACTTAGTTAAAAGATGAACCTTTTATGTGGAAGCGTATTGTTTTAAAAGCTGTTGTTCTTTGAATTTAAGAAGTTTGGTAGCATTAATTTCCGATTCAAACTTTTTAGACTCGAGAGTTTCGAGATCCATTTTAAGTTTCTGAAAATCATTGACAACCGACTCTTTTGCTTTTAATTCATTGGAAAGATTAGCTTTTAATGATTCTATTTCTTTTAAGTGTTCAATCTTTTCAAAACGAAATTGGTCAAATTCAGAACACGTTATTTTCTCTGCTTGAGGGACCATTTCAAAAATTTTGACCTTTTCCTTATACAGCGCAAGCTCAGTGGTTAGGTTGGCATTCATATCTATGGTTTGTCGAACAGCCAAATTCATGTTATCAATAATATGTTTAGGCACCATTACCAAATCACGTTGATCATAAGATTCCATACCTGTCGTAGCATTTGGTTGAGGTTCACTCAAATGTGTTGGATTAGATACCACATCATTTGAGTTACTAGTTCCCGAATACTGTAAAAGGTTGTCATTGTCATGCTCAACATGATGTGGATTATCATGAATATTATTAGATGTGGTTGGTACCTCACTGACGACATCAAAACCGTAGTGAGAGATATTAGCAACGAGTGCAGCTTGGGCTGAGTGAATGTCATCACAGTCTAAATCATATGCATCAAGATCATCTGCTTGATAAGCTGCATTAGAAGTGGAAACGACTACAATGCCTTCATTGTCTGCTGCCCCTGGGTCTGCAAGAAATGCTAACTCTTCTGAATCCAAAATCTTTCCCTTAGACTGAGCATCGACCAAATACATCTTCTCACGAAACCACGTTGCATCCCTTCTCCTTTTTTGGCTGAGTGCATTCCCTACCCATATGACCTTGTCCTCTACAATTGTAGCAAGTCACAACCTTTTGTGGACCAACAATGCTTCCGTTTCCATTAGCTTGATAATTCACAACTTGAGCATTTACGGTCCTTGTAGGTGGTCCATATGAATTTTGCCTTCCCTGAATAGGTTTCACCGTCACTTGACCATCTTGAACAGTGGCTTGTTGTCAAGGATTTGAAGAGGTGCGGAGCTGTTGTTCGTTGGTGGAAAACCTCTAGTAGAAACAAGTTTTGACAAGTAGGCAGTGAGATGGTTTAAGACATCAGTAGGCGTATCATTTGGAGTAAAGACCGGTGGTTGAGTTGGTGGAAGTTCATTGGAGTAGAAGGTTTGTGCTTGTGGTGCTTCAATTGGAAAATATCCTTGCTGAGGAGTATAGCCCATAAGAGAAGTGTTAGCTTGTGAGGGTGGTGCCTGATGTGCTGGTTGCTGTGGATAAGGCTGTTGAAGAAAACTTTGTTAATATGCTTGTTGTGGCATCATCAGTGGTTGATAAGATGGTTGTTGTGGTTGATAATATGTGTGTTGTGGTTGCTGCTGCAAGTATGATTGTTGTTGATAATTGTAAGCCATGTTTTGTTGGGGGGTCATTTGTTGAGAAGCATAGATGGCAAGTGGATCACGAACTTGTGGTGTAGACAACTGAGCCTCGATCACATGGCATTCGTGTTGTTGAAGAAAAGCTTGAAGTTGATCCACATTGGTGTTATGCAAGTCCTTAGCCAATTTAACAGCCGTCACGTACTTACGCCATTCTGAAGGAAGGGTGTTCAAATACTTGGTGTTTAATTGAAACGTAGGAATTGCCATGCCATAGATATTGAGCTCATTCAACAAAAGAGTAAATCTCAAATAGTAATCATTGAGACTCTCCCCGGGAACATAGGAAAACTTATCAAATGTATCATAAAGCGTACACTCTCGTTCTTGTTTAGTTAACGAGGTGTTTTGCATTAGAACACGAATTCTATCCCATAACTCTTTGGCAAATTTATGTTTGTTGACGAGTTTGTAGACATCTGGAGGAAGGGGTTGGAGAATGATGTGTGTAGCATACTTATCACATTTGTCTTGAATCTTCTTATCTCCGGTCAATTCACCCATTGTGCGAGGACGAGTAACTGTACCTTCCGTCACTGTACCATAATCTAACGGTCCATTGAGCACCGATGCCCAAATGAGATGTCCATTCTCTTTGTTCAACATGTAAAGTTCCGTTTGGGAAGTCCAATCCTCGTACATAGACTTCTCCAACATTGGTGGACAATTATCCGTGCCCGAGAGGATGGACTTATCCGTAAGAGATGTGTACTCCATTTCGATAAGTTAATATTTACAAACGATGTTCGAACAATGAGAGAAAGTAAATATGCTTGTTGTCGTGTGTTGAAGTCGAGAAATTATGTTAAAATCCCCTAAAATTGTCTTCTTGAGAAACCAAAAATTCCACTGCAAAATTACTCACGAATGTACGAAATTTTCAAAATCACGTTTTTCGAAAATCTTGAAAAAAATTCCAAAGATTTCGCAATATGAAGCTCAAGTACAAGATTCCTTAATGAAATAATTTCGCAATCTCACAAACAAATGATTCCGCAATTAAGAAATAATTCCGCAATTCGCTTAAATTGTAAGATTCCGCAATTCTCTGGAAGTATGATTTCGCAACTCACTTAAGTTGCAAGATTCCGCAACTCGTCAACAAGATTTCGCAATCTTCTGATGAGATCAATTCCGCAATAGGCAGAAATACAAGATTTCGCAATACCTTTCAATTGTGAAATTATCTAAAGATTCCGCAATACCTTTCAATTATTCAAATTCGCAATTATCAGAATTAGAATCCGAAATACTAAACAATTTCGCAATTCAACAATTGCGAAATTATATCAAATATTGCGAAATGATGAGAAAAACAAGGAATTCGTATTGTACTTTAATATAGACGAATCTTCAAGCCAAAAATGTATCCAAACACCCAAAAAATTCGCGTTTTTGAGCGATCCAAGTAACCCAAATCACTAACACGTATATGTAGATGATATTGGTGAAGATCAAACCACAAAAAAACACAAAAAAATTTAAACATGGGATTTTTTTATCAATAACACACGAATCTATATAAAAACAAACACATAAACAATACAATCATCCCGTGGCTCTTGATACCATTTGTAAGATATTGTAAATCTTGCTTATGTTTAGAGAGAGAAAGAGATAGAAAGATGGTGAGAACACACACACTTTTAGAAAGAGAAAGTGTAGAAAACACACTTTTACTATGTGTAATAATAAGTGAACCACACCCTCTCCATCTAAGGAGAGGGTTTATATACCAAGCCACGGGGTAGATTCGTGATTGGTTGTTGTTATTGGTTTGATTTGTGTGATTTAATCACAAATCATCACGAATTAAAATTTTTTTAGTGTTTTTCGAGCTCTAAATCTTGATTTAAATCACCTACAAAGTTGTGGTAGGGATTTTGATTAGTTATTGTGGTGAAAATCACAAGTTTTTGGGTTACGGCTTGATTTTGGATTGATTTGAGGTTGGCTGTTCTTCCTTTCGTAAAAGGGTTTTAGATTTAGTCTGAATGTTCTTCCTTTCGTAAAAGGGTTTAGTAGAAAGTTACGAAAGCTTTTCTCTTACGAAAGCTTTCAGTTACGAAAGTCATACGAAAGGAATTAGTTACGAAAAGATTTGGTTACGAAAGGATTTTGGCTTCGAAAGGAAATCAATTTACGAAAGGAAATCAAGTTACGAAAGGATTCAATGAAAAGTTTCAGCGAATGATTTCAACGAAAGCTTTGTTCTACGAAAGGTATTTTCCTACGAAATCTATTTTCTACCAATCCTAAAGCTTCTACGAACCATAACTTTCTACGAAAAGAGTTACGAAAAGAGTTACAAAAGGTCTTTGCTACGAAAGGATTTTGTTAAGGAATTGTTACGAAAGGAATTGTTACGAAAGAAATTTGTTACGAAACGTTTTGCTACGAAAGGATTTTGTTACGAAAGGTTTCTACGAACTGTTTTTCCAAAAAGTTTCTACGAAAAGATTCTACGAAAGGTTTCTACGAAAAGATTCTACGAAAGGATTGTTTCTACGAAAGGTTTCTACGAAAAGATTCTACGAAAGAATTGTTTCTACGAAAGGTTTCTACGAAAAGATTCTATGAAAGGATTCTATTTTTGCGAAAGTGAAATCGTGTGTTTCTGGCCTTAGAATTTTTTGGTTTCTTATGAAGAAAATTCTTTAGGGGGTTTTAACATTTCTCTTCGACAACAACAATCACATCATATCTACTTAAGATCCGAAGTCACTTCATCAACAGAGAGACGATCATCATGGAAAAGAGTGAGTGTTCAGTTGTGACAAATCTCGAGATGGAACAATTACAACAACGGACACGCTTCTTGAGAGATAAATGCATGGAAAGTTTGAGAATACTTAAATCATCGTTTGAGAGCCTTTCAAAAGTCATGCTAGACTTAGGTGAATCCACTGGCACATTCATAAGAACTTTCACACAAACCATAGAGAAACTTGCGGCACAACTCACCAAAGAATGACTTTCTGGGAGTGAATGCAAGATCACCTTCACTGAACTCAAGACGACATTTGGAAAGAATTTTGATTCAGAATTTCTCATGTCTTCGAGTACACAGGGATGCTTCATGAGACATCATAAAAATGCTCAAACGTTCAAAGACCTGATCCCAAGTAACATCAAATCCATTGAAACCTATGTCCACAGAATAATAATTTACGAACAAGAGATAGATAAAAGGTTCAAAGCAAGTGGTGGTACTGTATCGGGTCAGAAGAATGAACGCTGCATATCACGGAACACAAAGCATGGTCCGCAGGATGATCATACCATACATGGGAAAGAAAGCAGCATCATTGGCACACAAGACATCAGTTCTGAGACTGTCATCAGCAATACACCTTCCTATGAAAATGGCCCTGTTTACGATTCTGAGCCATTGGAAGAGGTACACAATGATGAATATAATGTGTTTGCCAATGATAATACGCATGAGCATTGTGATCAAACTCAAATCCTTGTTGACACATGTATGAGGGAAAAGGTTGATAGCAATACCATACCTGATTCCTCAGACAAATGCAATAATGAGTCTGACGATGATCAACATGCAAATGAGTATGATGATGAGGAGCGTATTGCGCTTGCTAATTGAATTGCTACTTTACAAAAAGATGTCAAAGAAACTAGAAAGAGTCAAAAGCAATTAAAGAAGGCAAACACTACGCTCACTCAAAATTTTTAAGAATGCAAATCTCTTCTAATTAATTCTAGTGAGACTATTGATAGCTATAGAGCTCAGCTTCTTCAAAAGACCAATGAGATTGAGGGGTATAAAGGGTGTTTAATTAACGTCAAAAAGGACGATTATCAACAGAAATATAACGAAACTCTTAAGCTTCTAGAATAAGAGAAACGTCATTATAACACCTCTTTGAGTACTGAACGTCACAAAACGTATCTTGCTACCACGAAAGTCAATGAGCTAACCGTAAATGGTTTTCTTCAAGAGGATAAAACTAAACTTGTTAATGAAAAGAAAGCAGTGGTTGAAAAGTTGGAAAAGGATTTCATAACTAAACAAGCGAAAGATGTCGACAAAATGGTGGAACTTGAAACTCAAATTGATTTTTACAAGAAAATTGTTTACAAAACTAATCAATCAGTTCAAACCATGAGAATGTTGACACCTCGTTCGTTTTTTAAAGATCGACCTAGTTTTGCTAATCCTAAGTACCTTGAGCAAGCTCAATCTGAGAATCAGCACCTATATCTTGATGAGTCCCAAGTGACCGATCTTGATTGCCTTGTTGTTAGGCCTGACAGTGAAGAGACAACCGATTTGGAAGAAGAGAGTAGACCAAAAGTTAATACAGAGTTTGTTAAACCATACAATTATGCTTATGAAAACAGTCTTTATGGTCTTTTCAAACCGCAAAAACAAAAGTCTCGTGAGCAAATATTTTTCGAATGTGAACAAATAAGAATTAGATAGAGACAAGTTTTTGCAACTAAGAAAACTAATGTTTCAAAATATATTGGGTATTTTCCGCATCAAGCTTCTATAAGCAAGAGTAAGCAAGCACTTAGTATTCTTAAGAGTAACATTGAAAATTTCAAAAAGGTTGTTGACGATGACTGGAAAAAACATGAACTTTCAAACGGCGGTAAAGAAATTCCTCACGATATGGAATTTGAAAAGTTAATCGAGCAAGAAATGTTTGCCGATTTGAAATATGTGGAATATCTTGAAAAAGAAATTGACGATCATCAGCCTGAAAGAGATGAGTTTTCCACAGCATATGATCTACTCTTACAAGAATATCTCTCCAAAGATATTTTGTGTGTTACTCTTACATCTTGTGCAGATATAGACGAATATTCTGACGTGGCATGCAAATATCTTGATCAAGTCAAAGAGTGTGAACGTCTTGAAACAGAGCTTTCGAAACATACAAATAATGTTGATAAAAAGGCTTTTGCGTTGATTCAACACCGATGTGAATTCCTTCAAAAACACTGTCATACTCTTGAACTTGCTTTGCAAGACAAAGTCGGAAAAGGTCCAAATGACAATAACTTGCAAGTAAAACTTTCCGCCTTGTGTCGAGAAATGAACGAAAAGAGTATGGAAATTACAAACTTGAAAGCTCAGTTGCAAGAAAAGGACACAGTGATAGAAGAGTTGAAGAAACTCATTGCCAAAATGGGTGGGAAAACTGTGGAACCTAAAGTTGTGAAACCTGTTGTTCGACAACCCAATGCCTACAAGGATCCAAAGCCATCTATCTTAGGAAAACCAACTCCTTTCTCCAATTCTTCCCATGTAAAATCTAGGTTACCCCCTAAGACTGATGTGCAACCAAGTGTTCCAAAACCATCCATATCACCCTATGTTCCTCCATTTAGAAAGCACACTGTTGCTAAACCAAACCATGTGAATGCGCCTAGCACTTCTAGGACTCCTCCAAAACGTGTGACATTCGCTTCCATAAAGGAATCTGTAGGTTCAAATGACCTACTCCATACCAACAACCTAGAGGATGCTACGCAAAAAGGGAAGATTCAGAAAGACAAACACGTGTATTCAAAACATAGTTCACCAAATCCCGCTAGAGTTCAACACACTCCTAATGGTAGTCAACCAAAACCTAGGATCCCTTACCAGCAATCTAGGAATTGGAAACCATCCATGAATAGTCATGTTTCGAACACTACGCCTGAACGATTTGGAAAACCAAGGAAAACAAGTACTTTCGTGAATCTCAAATTCCCTGTATGTCCCACTTGCAAAAAGGGCATTCACAATGGAAATCATGACCATTGCATTCTGCAATACCTCTATGAGGTCAAAAATCGTTCCTTTGAACGGAGATCAAATACAGAATCCCGTTAGACAACAAGGAGATACAAACCCGTCGCAAAGAAAAGCAATAACAACAAATCTGAAAAGTGGATTCAAAAAGGACATAGTTTCTCTCCAAAGAAATCTTTCGCTGTGCAAGAGAAAACTACTACTAAATCTAGTCTTCAGTGGAAACCAACGGGTAGGATCTTCATGGACGTTGGTCTTAAGTGGATTCCCACAGAGAAGAGTGTTGAAACTTGCTCCAGCACTAATGGTGGTGTTCTGAATATAGACAATGAATTTGTTACTCCTAACACTAGTGTTTCTGCAAACTCTTCTTCTGTCATTGCAGGTACAACAACGGATTCTGAACCCACTTCTCCTTCTTCAAAGGGTTTCAATTCTGTACATTATATATCACCTTCTTCTGTTGTAAAAAATCTATTTTGGATTATTTTCGAAAAACTTTAGAAAACACAAAAAAATGTAAATATTAATGAAAAGGCAAAATACAAAATTAAAAAATCTTTCAAAATACCAAAAAGATTCTTCTCGACATGTCTTTCAGTATCGATAATATGGACGTGCCTAAAAATGTCGCTCAATAACGATACGGGTGTGTACATAAAGCTCGAATGAAAGTTGTACATATTTTTCAAAACATGTCATTTCTATCTTTTACAAAGGAAATTGTCTCTTTTGGACAATACTTCCAACAACGGGTAGAGCAATCTATCTTGGGTTGAGCTTGTCACAAAACATTCAACGTTTTGAGCTCAACACAATGGCTTATATCCTCAAAAGTTTAATGTGGATCATATCCTCGTAATGACAATTCCATTGGTTCAATTTTCGAGGGGGGAGCGTTCCAATTTCATGCTAAGTTTGACACATCTTTCTCCCGAAAGTTTTTAAGACTATTTTTCACTATATATTTTAATCAATTTGGTATCTCTAATATCAAACGATTTTATATATTAGAGATAGGGAGAAAATGTGAATAAAATGTGATCTAAAGACTCAAGCACTCATGGTTACGATCAAATACCCACAACATCTTTAATTCATGACGTTATTGGTGTCAAAAGGGTGGTTAGGTTTAAGTCCTATGATCCAACCAGAACCAAAGGGATCTTCCCAGGGACAATCCAATAGATTATTAGAAGTCCTTAGGAAAGATGGAGTAGAATGTGAATGTAGCTGAATCCAACTAAGTACTGATGCTAGCACTAGAACAATCACAACAAGGTGCTAGTAATGATGTCTTGGTAAGCATTGAAAGGGTTGAAGAATGAAAAAGAAATGTAAGGATAAAGGGTGTAAAGAAAGAATCCCTCCATACAACTTAGGCAGGAACCGGGTCAACACATCATGAAGACTACACATCATGGACCCAGTGATGTATTACACAACCCCTCCCCATCTGACTCAGGCTTCTCTCAAAAGAAGTTTATTTTATTGTCACGTAGATCAACACGACTTCTATTGAATTTCTCACTCCGAGTTAGTTGATATTAAATAGGTGACATCTGCTCCAGCCTCCGACCACTAAAAGTGCACAAATCGAGTCTAGAACCAAGAGATCAATCAAATCTCGTTAGGACACACGGATGACGATCAAGAGAGTCCTACGCTATATCCTTGTGATATTGCTAGAACACTCAGAGTGATACTACCTAGTATTCACAATGATGAATGGAAATCCTTCCAGTGTTAACATCAAACAACACTGCGGTAGTGCATGTGTAAGATTCTTTATGAATTGAACATATGTAAAACTGAAAAGCAACAGTGGTTTGTTTCTTTATCGATTCAAACTCGTTTCAGGTTTCTACACAATATCTTTATGGTCTTGCCAGAACATTCAGAGTGATATTTATTAACATTCACAGTGACGAATGGAAATCCTTGTAGCGTCAACATTAAACAGCGCTACGGTAGGTAACTTGCGAGATTCTTTATGAATCAAGCTTGTGTCAACTGAAAAGCAACAAGGGTAAGATTCTTAATGAATCAAACTTGTTCCAGGAATTTGAATTGACGACTTTAATCAAGCGGATATCTATCCAATTGATTCACTCTTTATGTTCACAGTCTTGCTTTGAGACGGTCGAGTAAAGAGAACGACTAGTACAGCCGCAAAACCCTGTCAAGGAGGTTCTTAATTGAAACTACCTAATCACAGGTACGATATTTAATATCGTGTAACGGTCTTCACCGACCGGAGGTAAAACGCTACCGATTTAGGACGAATGTTAAAGCCATTCAGTCCGTGTCTAAGTTTTGTCTCGAGAAGGTGACGTTACGGTGTACTAAGCAAAGTCAAAGATTCAAAATCACATACTCATGCCCAAATACATTCAACAATCAAGAAAGCTAAAGACTTCCGCAACTCTGATGATTAAAATCTTCCTTATCAATTAATGTAGAGGAATGACTTCTCTTCAAGGGAGATTGTTAGCAAGCTTTCAAGATTATGCAAAGTATGAGCATGTGAATGAAGACACAAGATCGCAAGATGGCAAAGACAAGTCAAGAAAAAATTGAAGATCTCAAGTTTAAAGACAAAGTCGAAAGACAACGACAAAGACTCAAAGACCACATCATGAAGGAACAACATTACTATTACACGTTTAAGACTCATTTATGACGAAATTCATAATCTCCATTGAAATCCAAATATCGAAGAGGAATGACCTCACATTGGGGGAGATTGTTAGCCTCAAAAATATTGAGTCAAACAAGAATGTTCAGTCATAGGTTTATATTGTAATATTTATTAAAATGTTGTAATAGTTAGTTAAAAATAGTCGTGTTATTACGGGCTTGATGGTTAGCTTAAAAGGCCTCTTTTAAGGTACTAAGCATTTATTCAAGCCCGGCCCAAAACTATATAGTCCATTAGAGAGCCCGCATGTGGGTGGACTATATAAGCACCCTCCTAGCATGTTAGGAGGGTGGATGTTCTCATAATTCTTAATCTAATTTCCCAAGTTTATCACCTCCTTCTCTCTACTTTCTCTCACTACTTTCTCTCTCTAGAATCCATCTTATTTTCTTCTTTATTTCTATCTTATATCATCTAAAATATGGGACAACACAAGTTTCTTTTGAGAGAAACTCGAATGGCTGGGGAAGGGTTGTGCATCGCATCACTGGGTCCATGACACTTGTCTTGAATAGATGTGTTAACCTGGTTTCTGCCTAAGTTGCATAGAATATTCAACTCCTTTAATTCTTACCAACACGTCATCACTAGCACCTTGTTATGATTGTTCCAGTGCTAACTTAAGTAATTGGTCCGCATTCAGCTTCATTCAACTCCATCTTTCCTAAGTACAACTATTTCTAGCTATGGAATGTCCTTGGGTAGATCCTTCCGGTTCTAGTTGGATCATAGGACTTAGTTTCCTATCCTAAACCACCTTTTGACTCCATCGTTTCGTCATGGATAATAGGTTGTTTTGGGTATAGATCGTAACCATAAACCATTGAAAACCATTCAAAGTGCTTGATAAAAATCAAAACTTTTAACACTTGAAAGTTTTACATTTTCGAAAAGCTCCCCCTACACACATGCATCGATATACGAAATGGTTTAGCATGTGAAGGAAAGAGTTTCACTTGAGTCTTTAAGATCACATGTTGCAATATATTACATTTTAATCACATTTTCTCCCCTATCTCTAATATAAAAACATCATATTAGAGATACCAATTGATTAAAATATGACAATTTCTGAAAACCGATTAGGAGAGAAAAATGTGTGCACGCATGAATCATGGAACTTTTGAAGTCGGGTTGCTCCCCCTCAACAATATATGTGTGTCTTGAGATAAAATTTGACAAAATTTTGGAAAAACGACACCACAAAATATGTTGAGGTACAGAGTTGAGATGCCCTTTCCGAGATAATATATTATATTTGACAATTTTATACCATTTTTGGAATGTGTTGGATACATAAAATATGAAAACTTTGAGATGTACCCAACAACATTAAAGGCTTGATTTTAAAACGCTCCCCCTCAAAAATTGATCAAAATAACATATGACAATTTTGAGATAGAAAACCCGCATTATGAGGAAGGGAGTGTTGAACACACAATTTTGAAAGATTTAGAAAAATCTTTTGAGAAATTCTTGAAAAATTGTGTTCAACGGTTTTAAAATAATCTGGATAGAAGACTTCTCTTCTATTGCTTTTGGAAAGCGCACTAAAACGTACACTTCCCTTGCGGGTCCGTTTTTCATGAGCTCAAAACTTTGATTGTTTTGTGACTAGCTCATGACCGAGAAAGATAAATTTCCTGTTGTAAAGGATAAGTTATCATCCGTGATAAACTTTCCTTATTTGAGGTCCGAGTCCTAAGTTGTGATGCGCTTAGAAGTCATTATGGGAGAATATCAAGCAGCTTCATTTGCCAAAACCTCCAAGTCTTCTGGAGTCATATACTTCATACCAAGACGGCTAACGAGATACTGAAATCTATTTTGGGATAGGGCTTTAGTAAACAAGTCTGCTATCTGGTACTCAGTTCTAACAAAGTATAATTCCACGATACCACGTTCCACTTGTTCCTTGATGAAGTGAAATATGACTGCGATGTGCTTGGTACGGGAGTGCAGAACCGGATTGCAAGAGATGGCTATGGCCGACTTTGAGTCACAATACATAGGTATTTTATCAAAGTGGAAGCCATAATCCGTGAGTTGAGTTCTCATCTAGAGGACTTGAGCATAACATGCGGATAGAGCCACATATTCTGCTTTAGCTGATGAGAGCGAAGTGCAATCCTGCTTCTTTGACGACCAGCTCACAAGCTTGTCTTCCCCTAGAAATTGTACGCTACCAGAAGTGCTTTTTCAACTATCAAGGCAACCTGCGTGATCAGAATCTGAAAAAGCTGTTAGATGAAAACCGGTTTCCCTCGGATACCAGAGTCCCATTTGAATGATATTCTTAAGGTACTGAAAGATCCGTTTAACCTCCTTGAGGTGCTTTTGAGTAGGTTTGGCTTGATAACGTGCATAATAGCATGTGTCATGATTGATATCAGGCCTGTTGGTTGTAAGGTATATAAGAGACCCGATCATACTGCGATATCAGGTTTGATCTATGGGATATGAGTACAAGTCAGCGTCTAGGGATTTGGTCGACAATGGTGTACCAACGCGAGCACATGATTGCATACCATGCTTTTTATGTATCTCTTGAGCATACTTAGCTTGGTTAATAAAGATACCACGTGGGGATTGATGAATCTGGAGGCCTAAAACGAATTTTAATTCCCCATCATTGACATTTCAAATTTGTTGTGCATTAATTTTTCAAAACGTTTTGAAAGTTTTGGGTTCGTAGAACCAAAAATGATGTCGTCAACATAAATTGCACAAGCAAAATGTCATCCCCATATTTATTAGTAAAGAGAGTAGGATCAATGGAATCTTTGGAGAACCCTTTGGATACCAAGAAGTTTGATAATTCATCGTACTATGTCCTTGGAGCTTGTTTGAGTCCATATACTACCTTCTTGAGACGGTAGACTTTGTCAGGATGATGAGGATCAATGAACCCTTCCGGCTGATTCACATATACTTCTTCCTTCAAATGACCGTTGAGAAAAGCAGTTTTAACGTCCATCAGATAAACCGTGAAGCCTTTATGTGCAGCATAAGCAAGGAATATCCTGACAGCTTCCAAACGAGCAACTGGAGCAAATGATTCATCGAAATCTATCCCTTCTTGTTGACGATATCCCTTAACCACAAGACAAGATTTGTTTTTCATGATGGTTTGTTCTTCATCCAGTTTGTTTTTCCAGATCCATTTGAAATCTAAAAGCGAAATTCCATAGGTTCTGTCAACAAGTTCCCAAATATTTAAGCGTTCAAACTGATGAATTTTGTCTTGCATTGATTCAATCCACACATGATCAGTCATGGCTTGCTTGATGTTTGTAGGTACAGTTGAACTCACGGTGAGTGCATACATACACACATCGCCATCGGTGTCGAGTTGTCTACGTGTTCGAACCGGTTTTGAAGGATTTCCAATGACTTGCTCCAATGGATGATCACAAGTCCAATGGTAAGTGGATGGATATCGTTGATAGAATGTATGCATGTTGGATTGATCAACGTGTTGAGTAGAAGACTCTCTGAGTTCGTGTACCGGTGTACCGAATGGGTTGATAAATTCTTCCTCGTCAGATTGTGCATCGACTGCTTGATTGTTGTGTTCTCCTTCAGCATTGACGGTTGGTGATGTTGATTGTATGACAGTTTCTTGAGTTTGTTGAATATCCAATGGAATTGTCTCTAGAGCAACGGTTGCTGAAGTAGATGCAGTTGTGTCTTGTTGACTTTGTTCGGGTCCATCAGCAGTATTGACAGCGGAAGGCTTTGACACAACTTTATTGTTTCCATAGTAATAATCATCAAACATTAGATCATATAAATCAACCAACTCATTCATTTGTGTCGTATCCGTCGAGTCTGCTGTAGAAGTACTTTCTTGATGTTCTTGCACGAGACGTACAATGTTTTGTGTAGGTGTCATGGCTGTACATTGAGGTCCGGGACTTGAGCTGTTGTGATCAAGTACCATTTGTAGCAATTCGTCAAAGTTCACATGAATTGTTTCGGCAATAATCCTTGTTCTCTTGTTATAGACCCGATATCCTTTCGACAATGTAGCATACCCCACAAAAATACATACATCACCTTTTTCTTTCATCTTGTCGATATTTTCACCATCTTTAAGAATGTAGCATAAAGATCCAAATACGTGAAAGAATTTGACAGTAGGTTTCCTGCCATTGATGATGTGTCAAGGTGTCTTTTCATGTCTAGGGATGACGAGAGAACGATTCTGACTATAACAGGCAGTTGCAATTGCTTCAGCCCAGAAAAATAGCGGTAATTTTGAAGCGGAAAGCATTGTTCGAGCATCCTCAACCAAAGTACGGTTCCGTCTTTCGACAACGCCGTTTTGTTCAGGAGTTCGAGCAATAGACGTTTGATGTTCGATGCCTTCTTCTTGAAAGTAAGATTGCAAAGTTTTGTTCAAAAATTTAGTACCCCTATCCATTCTTACAGTTAAGACTCGAGCTTGAAGATTGCGTTGTATAATCTTGAGAAATTTTTTGAGAACCTCTGGTGTTTCATCTTTGGACCTTAAGAAGAAAGTCCATGTGTATCTAGAGTAATCATCAACAATCACGAGAATATACTTTTTCCCGTTAATACTCTCTACACGCATGGGACCACATAAATCCATGTGTAGAAGTTCTAATCGTCCTTTTGAGCTTGGGGTAGTCTTTGTTTTGAAAGACTTTCGTTTTGCTTTCCCCAACTCACAAGAAGAACAAAGATGGTCTTTGACGAATTTTAACTTAGGAAGACCGGTCAAAATAACATTATTCGAAAGCAAGTTCATGGTGTCAAAGTTAAGATGTGACAATCGTTGATGCCATAACCATGCTTGAGAGGATGAAGCTTTCGGCATTAAGCAAATTGGATTTGATAAAGATGTGTCTTGAAGAGTTACTGTGTAGAGATCAGAACCACGAGAACCTGTAAGAAGGTCATTCCCATCGTAGTCTCTAACATAGCAAGTAGTTTTCCGAAAAGCCACTTCTAAATCCGCATCACAAAATTGACCAACCGAGAATAAATTGTGATTCAGTCCCTCGACTTAATAAACCCGTTTTATAGTGATATTTCCTTGAACCAAATCTCCATATCCGAGTATCAGTGCAAACTGATCATTTCCAAACCGTACCGTGCCCAGAAACTTCTCCACGAAGTTAATTAGAAGCTTGAGATTGCCCATCATGTGCTTTGTGCACCCAGAGTCCATTATGAAGAGAATGATCTCGACGAGGTGCATAAGAATTAGAAGACAATGTAGAGTTTGACAAATGGGATCCCGTGATAGAAGTGGGTTCCAAAATATTAGTAGGCCTAGATACAGATTCTAAAGGCAAGCTAACATTCATAGACCCAATAAGAATAGTGGTTATCTTATGGACCCATTTGTATCCGGTGGTGTAAATCTTGAGTACCCCCGTTTACATGTCCTGCTCATGTTCTCATAAAGCTTCTTTAACATGTTTTGTTTACACAGAGTAGTGGATCCTAACGCACTTAGTTTCTTAAGTGGTTGAGCAGTGGATTGGTTCAAAATTCTTGTGGGTTTTCTAGTACTGGTGGGCACAAGAATAGGCTTCCTAGTTCTAGCATTCACGCCATTATGATTAAAAGCACAAGCATCATGATTGAAAGTACGAACACATTTTCCACATTTAACACAAACAAATTCAACATTCAAAGTCTTAACATTCAAACTGTCATTACATGCAGTTACAGACATTTTATTCTTAGAAAACTTAAAATTCCTACGACGGTCTTCTACTTCCATCTTCTTCCCTTGACTATTGTTAGGCATGACTCTATCTTTAATTCTAGTGCTCTTAAGCTGTGGTCCGCTAACGCTAGTAGTGGGAGTTACTCCTGTAGAAGAAGACACACGTTGATTAGTTTTCCTAGTATTCTGAGGTTACCGTGATGTTCCAGTTTGAGTGGACCTAGTGTTCATCTTATACATTCCAGGTGCTATCACATTTGTGCTCTTATCAGTTCCTAGCTTAGGCAAAGTCTGTGGGGGTTTGCCCAAAATAGATGATTTAGGGCATTTAACCGCATTCGGTTGACGAACGGCGGATGGTTTACCCAATTCAGACTTTCCTTTCATTTTCTCAATGAGTTTTTGTAGCTCACTGATGGCTATGTCCCTTTCTTGTAGTTGAGCTTTCAAATCATTTATTTCGAAACCTTTTTCATTTAATTGTCGAACCGAAGAAGCTGCCATTTCTTGACACTTTTTATGATTATGAGATTTTTCACCTTTTTGTAAAGCAAGTTCAAGAGAAATGGAGTGTTTCTCAAGTTGGGAAAAACTTTTCGAAAGTTTGTTATATGACTGAATTTGTTTTGAAAGTTCTACTTCAAGATTGCGACATTTCTCGTTTGTTTCTGACACTAGACATGCTTCATGACAATATTGATCAAGATCGTATACACACCAAGTATAGCATTCATATGGTCAGCATAAAAGTATTCCTTAGAAAGTCGATCAATTTCGTTAGAAAGTTGGTGTTCTTGTGTTTTTAATTTAATTTGAAGAAAATCAACTTCATCTTCAAGAGATTTAACATATCTTAAATCAGTTGTCATTTCCTCAGTGAGAGCTTTATAAAACATTTCCACATTATTTGAAAGATCATCGATGGTTGGAACAATACATTGTTGAATGACGACTTCTACTTATGGGTTAGGTTTAATATTCCAAACGTTATCTCTAGAAACTTTTTCATAATCGACGACACCTTTGTACAAATTTGAAATCCCTTGTTTTATAAACTTAAATTGCTGAACACTTTTACTTTTCTCATCCCATTTACGTTTTTCATCCTAAATTTGTTTTTCTAACAAAATTGATTGCTTTTTGAAACTCCTTTTTAAGGAAACTTTCTTTTGGGGTTCATCACTTGGTGGTGGAACACTATTATACATCTTTTGTTCTTTGAAAAGTTCTTTTTGAGGAACAAAATTAATATAATAGTCGGAATCAGAAAGGTTTATTAAATCACTTAAGTTCGATCGACTTTCTTCTTGATGACGAATGATTTCGTCGCAGTCAGGGGAAAGCATAAGAGCAAGATTATCAACATAACAACGACATCATAAAGAGCAGGCTTGGTACTTTGAACTTTCTTGAGATATTCAGGCTTGACAAAACTCGTTTTCATATTTCTATTGAGCATATTCATGGTTTGAATAGACTGACCCGTTTTGTAAACAATGTTGTTTAACGTGTCGACTCTCTTTTCCAAAGCAAGAATTTTTCCAATATCCTTTTCTTCACGAGTTTTATAAAGTTCAGTTTGACCTTTGTTAACCGACTCTAATTCAGTAATCTGGAGTTTATGTATTAGCAGTTGTTCTTCAAGTTCCGATATCTTTTGTTTTGACATATGAAGTTTCATGTGTTACTTCAGAACAATATTGTTCGTTGAGCACCTTACGTTCATATACCAAACCATTAGCTATTGCAACTCGTCGATCAGCTTCTTTTACATAATCACACTCTTTAAGTCTGTATATCTCCTCGGCTAAGGATGTGTTTGCTTGCTTCAAACATTTATTAGCCTCTTTGTTTTCCTCAATTTTATGTTTTAAAGAATCAATAATAGACGCAAGCAAATCACGGTCCTCATCCGAGTCAGTATCCTGAGCAGCATTACCGTCATCATTACGCATATGCTGTGAATCCGTAGAGATATTGCTATCCTCCTTGTCCATTACATATGTGTCATTGATGCTTTCGGGTTGCTCAGGATGTCGTCATTCATTAGCAAACACATTATAGTTTTCATATGATGGTACCTTTTCAATTGGCTCAGTATCAAAGATGGGTCCAGAACTGTCAGCAGTCTCTGGAATCACTTCTTGAATCTTTGCCGTGTACACATAATGTGCCTCCAACTCTTGATCATCGGCTTCATCATCAGTGTCATCACGCCAGTCAACTTCATCTGCTGTGAGTGGAATCCATGCTTTTTCTTTCTTACATATCAACATCTTTTCCTTGTGATAACCCGAATCCTTAACCCGTTTTGGCTTCTTACATTCCCTAGCCATGTGCCTAAATCCCTTGCAATTAAAGCATTGAATCCCAGTCTTCTATACAACTGGAGTGCCTACAGTATCTCTAGCCCCAACTTGATTCAGCATCCTCTGATTATCATACCTAGCATCACGATCATGCCTAGGTGCATGATCAACTTCCTTATATCTAGCATTAGATGAGGATCTGAGGTTGTTGTTGGTAGGTTTGTAGATCTCCTTATAAGTTGTGGTGAGTAAAGACATGAGTTCCTCAATCTTCTTGTCCCTTGAAGTTTAGCATCATCAGTGTCTCCATCTGACTCGGTGTCATACTTTGTAGGTGGAGTGGGGACAATTGCTTTTGCTTTGTGTTTAGCAGTAGCTAGAGGTTTGGTGGATGAGCTTGATGACTTTGAGGAATGAGTAGGTGGTTGTCGACGGGGAACGGGTTTTGTTGAAGTAGCAGCCACAAAAGCAATAGAATTAGCAGACCGTTCTGCTTTTTCAGCCCTTAGTTCATTCACTTCATTTTTTTGTTGTTTCAAGATATCATAAATTTTGTGATAAGAGATTGTCTTGATGTAACACCCCATTTCGATAATGGAATGTCACGCGTAATTATGGCGTGTCATCAAAGCATACAAGGAAAAATATCTAAACATTACTTGACCATAAAAGGAAAATACCGGAATCAAACATCGGTAGTCCAAAAGTAAAGCTCATCACACACAAACATAAGTACTGTAAAGAAAGGACTAAACAATGTCCATAGCAGAGTATCAAAGTAAAGATAATGCATAAAGTAAAGAAAGGCTAGAAAGCTTCCAGTCCATATGCACGTACGCTTAAAGTCTACGAGCGTCCCTGAGTACCTGCCGTTTTGGGAACATAGAAAAGGAAAACGGCTGAGCAATACGCTCAGTGCACGGATGTACAATAAAGCATGAATAGGATAAGCATATAACATATAACAGTAGAAGAAACTAAGTCCTGAATAACCTGGTTAAGTCTTGGTAAAACTGGTTTTATAGTTTGAAAAGCCTTATTTTTATCTTATAAAAACTGTTTAGCATGTTCTACCATTAGCCAATATAGGTCATGAAAATCCACCGTGCATGAATACTTGGAGGGGTGACCTCATCATGCAAATTAGAGGGGCTGCCTCTAATTTAATATACTGGTTTTGGGTAGGAGGGATCAGCTCCTTGTGAAGGATGCAAGGCACACACCACATTCACACTGAGTAATCTGCTGAAAAACATGTAACTAGGATGCACCCATACGCCCCACATGATAAATATAATAATATGGCCAAAAGCTGAAGGGACTCCACGAGCAATCACTCCGCCGTGGTGAAGTCATAACATCAGTGCCTCTAATGTTATGGTTATGGTACCTCCATAACTAGGTGAAACTGGTCATGCATGTATATGGCTATATGTATTCTAAATTAAACATAAGCAAGTCAAACATATAAACTTATACTACGGGAAAACATTTGGCTGCATACGGGGAATCCTAATAAGGAAAGAATATCCATACTGAAAGGACGGGAATCCGTACCTTATGTCCAGTGAACGAAGAAGACGAACTGAGGAGAACCCTACTTCGGTATCACTAATGCTACATAAATACATACATGAATAAGTATCTGCTTACTAAATACGTAACTGGTTTTATGTCATGTCTTAGCTTATTTTATATGTTCATATCATGTTTTACTGTTTTAAGCCTTAAACTATGTTTATCTTATATTCTGTCTGTTCTGATTAAGTATTTCTGGTTTTTCATGTATTATTATACTTACTGTGTAATAATAAGTAACTTTCTAATAATAGCAGGTTTCCTAAAATAGAAAGTTTCCAAAAATAGAAAGTTACCAAAAATAGAAAGTTTCCAAAAATAGAAAGTTCCCAAAAATAGAAAGTTTCCAAAAATAGAAAGTTTCCAAAAATAGAATTACTGTTTAAAATAGATAAGTTTCTAAAAATAGAAAGTTTCCATAAATAGATTAGCTGCCTTAATTAAATAAGTTTCTAAAAATAGAAAGTTTCCATAAATAGATTAGCTGCCTGAATTAATAAGTTTCTAAAAATAGAAAGTTTCCATAAATAGATTAGCTGTCTTAATTAAATAAGTTTCTAAAAATAGAAAGTTTCCATAATCAGATATAAGCTGGTTAAATAAGCTAAGTATATAAACTTAAGTGTTTTCTGATTATTATTCTAAGTCATAATGATATAATGTATAGTTTATTAATTATTACATGTAATTTAAATAAACTATAGGTTAAACGTATTTAATTAAATATATCATGTTTTTAATTAAATAAAGTTAAACACTTAGGTTAAAACATGTATTATTATTTATTAATAATATAACCTAAGTCATGCTAATTAATTAATTATAACCATGGTTTTTAAATAATTAATTAATTATAAGTCTAGAAAAATATAAATACTTAGGTTAACAATTCCATGATCTAATAATTAAATTATAACCTAAGTCATATTTTATTAAATTAATCATGTCATACTTTATTAATTTAATTTATAACATATTATTATTAAAAAAATAATCTTAACATAAACCATGAACCGGATCTTGACTAGAAATCATGAACCGGACCTGAAATCGACATCATACCCCGAACTACTTCGGGGTTCCCTTTGGTTTGCTGCTGCCGTGGGACCCACACCACCAAACCGGGACCATATGGTCTCGGTGGTGGTCTATAAGCCAAACCGAGACCTCCTTGGGGTTCGGTTTAGGCGTCGGGCAAACAAACACCCCTAAAAACATCCGTTTTGATTTACCCAATAACCAATTACATGTTAGATTTATGTTTTTAATTAGGTTTTTAAAAACATCATGTTCTTATTAGTTTATTAAATTAAAACAAAAGAAAAAGGATTAAAAAGAGGTATACCGAATGCGTGGATCTAACGAGGATGAACACACACGAACACACGTACAAGATTCAAGATCAAAATCAATTAAACACCCCCCCCCCCCCATTTGGTGTTTATGTGCGGCGGCCACAAGAGAACAAGAAGGAGAAGGAGAAAAATCTTTTAGGTTTTTGTTTTGGTTTCCTATAAAGTGAAAATGAGTAGTAAAAGTTACCTTAACCCCTTCTTAGTAAATTTATGATGGGCTTGGCCCATCTCCTTGATGTAGCCGCGGTTAAGGGTCCCCACATGGGGTACCCGTACTGTTTTCCGTGTCTCGTTATTTAAGTGTTCGTTCGTGTTTATTTGTGTTCGCGTTTTATGTGTTCTCGTTAAATATTTACCGTGACTTACTATATTTATTCACGCTCGTAATAAATGTATATACGTAATTAATATTAGTTCGTGATTTAATTACGTTCATGATTTCATGATCACATGTTCGTGATTAATTATTGTTAAATAATTATTGCGTGTTCGTGCGTAATAAATACTTATCGTGTTCTAACACGTACGTAATACGTAAAATCCTAACACGTAAACGTCATCATACTATAAAAGGAAAGTTTTAATCTAGTACATTTCCATAGCATTAGGACATGCATCAACCGTGGAATAGATATCATTATCAATCCCAGTGAGTATGTAGTTAACAGCATCAGCTTCAGCTTGGAGGAGTTTCTTTTTCTCAGCAGGACAAGAATCAAAATTCTCCATAGCTCGTGTGGTTGATGAAGTACCATCCTCTGCTTGTGTGGTAATGGGTCTGAATTCAAAAACTGGAGGTGGATTCTCAAGGCAGTGACGAAGAGCATTTCGGTTCTCTTTTCCGTCGAGATATCTGAGAAAACGAGATTTCCATTGAACGTAGCAACCGGCAGTGAGCACTGGTGGATTACCGTTGCCACCTTGTTCCAAACGAATTTGATTGACAGTCGCATTGCTGATGTTGTTGTTAAACATTGTAAATATGTGTGAAAGGATTAGGATCTTAGTGGATGTGTTGCGAATGTTGTTGTCGAAGAAAATTGTTAAAATCCCCTAAAAATGACTTCTCAAGAAACCAAAAATTCTCCAATACCAAAAAACACACGATCGAAATTATTTTTTAAGGAAAAATTTATGACATTCTGAATAATTCTCACAATCTTTCACTTTCTGATAAAATGAGTTTCGGAGTAAAATGAAGTTTCGGAGAAATTGGGTTTCAGAGAAATGGAGTTTCGGAGGTGATAAGTTTCAGAGAAATTGACTTTCGGAACAATCTTGTAAGTTTCAGAACTTTTGGAGTTTCGGAGAAATTGAATTTCGGAACAACCTTTCGGAGAAAATAACTATCGGAGGAAATAATCTTTCGGAGCAAAAAACTTTCGGAGGAAATAATCTTTCGGAGAAACAGCTTTCGGAAGAGCCAGGTTTCGGAGGAACAACTTTCGGAGGACCAGCTTTCGGAGGACCAGCTTTCGGAGGAACAGCTTTCGGAAGACCAGCTTTCGGAGGAACAGCTTTCGGAAGAACTGCTTTCAGAGGAACAGCTTTCGGAAGACCAGCTTTTGGAAGAACCAGCTTTCGGAAGAACTGCTTTCGGAAGAACAGCTTTCGGAACTTTTGGAGAAATAACTTTTGCAATAAACCAAAAAATCAACTTTCGGAGATTTTGCAAAACCCTCTTTTGAAAGTTGTACACTGTAGTCTCAAGGAAGCTTTATTCTCGGACAAAACACACCCAAAACGTGATTTTAAGCCAAAAATTGATCCAAATACCCAAAAAATTTGTGTTTTTAGCCAAAGTAACAATACCAAAACTCTACCACAACTATGTAGAAGATTTGTATCAAGATTAAACCATAAAAAACACAAAAAAATTTGGATCAAGGATTATGGATCAAATACCTCACAAAAATCAATAAGAACACAAACCACGGATCTTCAATCACCTATCCACTATAGGCTCTTGATACGAAATGTTATTCCCACTTTAATCCATAACACACAATATTAAGATGATATTTAGAGAGAGAAATAGATGAAGGTAGAGAGAGAAAGTAGAGAGATTATGGAAGGTTAAACATTGCTTAGAGACAGAAAGTAAATGTAATCAGCACCCTTTTCCACACATGGAAGACGGTATTTATATGCCACGCCTCATGGACTTTGGTGGACTTGTTCATGGGTCGGGCTTGGCTTGTCTTGGGCTTAGAGCCCCTAACTTATACAATATTAGCTTAAAGTCCAAGCCCGGTTTTCCCGACTAACCTATTACAATACAAGACCTTTAACGACTAAGATGACCTATTACATTCTTGTTCGACTATATAAAATATAGGGCTAACATAACTTCCATAGGTTGAAAACCTTTCTTGGAATTATACATATTATACTTCTTCAACATCTTATCTATATAAGCATCTTGACATAGACCAATTAACCGTCTTTTCCTATCCCGATAGATCTTAATTCCCATAATGTATGCAGCTTCTCCTAAATCCTTCATATAAAAACATTTACCAAGATAATCCTTAACAGCTTTATGTCTTGGAATGTTACTTCCAATGATTAATATGTCATCAACATATAGGACTAGGAATACTACATCACTCTCACTAGCTTTGTGATATACACATTGCTCATCACGATTCTGAACAGATCTAAACTTTTTGATTTCTTCATCAAATCTTTATTCCATTGACGTGATGCTTGCTTCAAACCATAAATGGACCTTTGAAGTTTGCACACATGTCTTGGATTCTCAGGATCAACATACCCTTCTGGTTGCTGCATATAGATGTCTTCATCTAAGCGACCGTTCAAGAAGGCAGTTTTAACATCCATTTGCGATATCTCATAGTCTTAGTATGCTGCTATAGCTATGAGAATCCTAATAGCTCTTAAGTCTGCTACAGGAGAAAATGTTTCCTCGTAGTCTACGCCAAAAGTTTGAGTAAAACCTTTAGCTACTAAACAAGCTTTATAGGATTGTACTTTTCTGTCCATGTCGTTTTTCTTCTTGTATATCCACTTATGTATCACTACTTTAGCATTCGGTGGTGGTTCTACAAGAATCCAAACATCATTTATTTTCATGGATTTCATTTCCTCATCGATAGCAACCACCCACTTATCCTTCTCAGGGTCAAGTATGGCTGATTTATAATTAGCAGGTTCACCAAGATCCCCTAACTCATCATCATCCTCTATGTTAAGACACATATTGCTATTTGCGTTTTTAATCCTTGCGGATCTACGCAGAGGAACTAACTCCGGTGGAACCGCCAGACTTTCTGGTTCTACAAGAATTATATCGCAAGTATATTCAGAAGGTAATGTATCTATATGACTCTCCTTAAGATCATAATTTCTCCCACTGAATTCTTGATTTAGAAGATTAGATTCAAGGAAGTCTCCATGTAACAATCGCGAATTTTGAACTATTTATTTTAATATAAAAACGCGACGTGTTCGGGTTAGACCTTTACGTCTATTGAAATTCCCGATTGTTTTCACGTAAATCCTGTACGAATCCAAATCCTATAAGTGCCTCTGTTATGGAATTACTTCTTTGAGCGAACTGTAACTAATTTCATCATATAATTTAATTTATAGTCATTAGTACGTGAACCATCTTAAGCTAAATTACGACCCGGCCACGTAAGCTTTACTTCTAAAACGTGACATATTTGTTTTGCCTTCTTATGTCAAGCAAATATTTTCTAATAGATCACATTTGTTCATATACAAACAATAAATCGTCACTCTCCTTATTACTCGCACTTAAATACTTAACCCAATACTACTTGTACAAAAGAAAATAACCAAAGTCCTTACAAACTCATACGATGAAACCGGCCCCCTTTCCCCTCTCTTACACACGTTTATCCATTCTTTCTTTTTGACAAAGATTTAAATTTTCTCTCCTCACTTTCTCTATTGTCCTCTATACCACATTAATACACTTCATATATTGTAAAAGTTAAACATTGAAATTTGCTTTCTTCTTCCCCACTGTCATAACTCACGTCCCATCTTTCTTTCCTCCCTGTTACTCAACGTACTCTCCTTACTTTCTCCCTTCCCCATTTATGTCTTCATTTCCCATGGTACCTCTTTGTAACCAATTATGTTGAGATCTAACTAAATGAATAAAACATTAACCAAGCTCATAGAACACTAGTTACATACACTTTTACCTTATAAATAGAACCTCTAAACCTCCTTCACTTTCACACTTACAAAAGCTTGCACTCTCTCTTTCTCCTTCCCTAGCCTAGTCCACGACAGCAGCAAACACCCCCCACTACTTTTTACTCATGTTTGAGAAAGAGTAACATACTCCTAATATGTTATGTTTCTTTCATTTTCTTCCTTTGATTGACGTGTGCATAGCAAAACAACAAGCATCCTTGATTTTTGTTCATGACCGCCATCATGAGACGAATTGTGGTCAAGTCCCAGTTGGAGTATAGCTTGACCTTGTTTAAATTGATTGGTTTTGATCGTGAGAATTGACTTGGTGTGCTTATGTTCGTGATTTGTATTTTGTGGATCCCTCACGTACGTACGATAAACTCATCGCTGTAATTTTCTTCACCTTCTTGTAAGCATTAGTCTAGTATGTGCTTGAAAATTTTAATATAGCAACAAACGGATTAACATGTAAATGAGAAAGAAACATGTCACTGTTTTGAGTCTGGTTGTAACATGAAACATATCGTAACGTCTCATGCATGCGACTAAAATGCGAATTAAATTGACTACAAATCAAGAGTTTTTCAACGACCCATTATATATCGCACTAGTCTCGACCATGTCTTGGGGTTAAGCCACGCCCGAGGGGTGACGGGATCGTAATAAACCTAATTACATAAGTGAATTAAAGCTGAGACCTTTTAAACAATGGCAACAAAGACGTGAGTAATTAGAGCAGTAAAAATATTCAAAAAGTTTGACCAAACCCCCCTTTTAGACCTCGATTTAAAAGTAAATCAATGTGATATGGTTCGAGACTTGTAACTTGTAAAATTGTCACTAGTGTGGAGTTTAAGATACAAAAACAGTGATCTAAAAAGACCAAGTATTGAAGCCGCTATAAGCATTTGAAATCAGCCCCTTGATTGAACTGTTTTGCCATGCTCGAATAGCTTTCCTACTAAAACAGTAAGTAAATTACCCGCTTCGAATGTTGTACCAAGGTTGCAACGCGACCTTTTCCGACCCAGTTTTGACCCTCGAAACGACTTTACCCCGAGATGGTTAAAGAACGAAAGTTGTAGACGGCCATGCCGTCTACACGACTATACTTTCGGTTCGACCCAATAGTCATTATTAAGAACCGTACACGAGATCGAAAATGACTCGTTAAAACACTTTTCTTTTAAATTGGTTTCACGACCCCTACTTCGAACATGATTTTAACCTATCAAACGACCTCGGTTTATAAAACATAAAACACCTACTTATCGATCACCCGGTTAGCTACCCAATGGTACTTGCGGTTTACTCCGCCAGCTACTAATGACCCCGCTATTTACTCCGAAAAATTGACGATATCACACTTGTTTTCGAAATGTCTCGTTTTCACCATTACGATTACAATTCAAACTTAGATTTCAAAATCAATGTTTCATGTCTCCCGACATGAAACATTCTTTAAACTAATTAAAAATTAAAATATTTATTTTTTTATTTATTTAATATATTTTTAATAATAAAAATATAAAATCTATTTAAGTTATTTGACCCATTAAACGACCTCTATAAATAAAATGTTCCGACCGTGAAGTGTCCAATATTACAACAATATCCCGATTAATTGATTACACTGTTGTTAAAACGTTAAACTTTCGCAAGTGTAAAAGCTAACGATTAATACAAATAAACTCAAGCACATACTAGGGGACTAAATGCTACGTTTATTTTCGTGTTGCATGTATAGTAATACATACTTTATTTAATTTAGACTGCGGATTGTTCGAGCTATTATTTATTCATGTCTACGTTGTGCTATTATACCGTTGCTATTGCTTCGAGGTGAGTTTCATAGCCCCACTCTTTACTTGTTTTAAATGCTTTTTGGGGTGAGAACATTGCTTATTTTTACGGATGAACATAAGTGCTAAAACTTAATACGTTTTCCTACTTGATGTCTAAGTCCCCGATATCCTAGTTGCCTTTAGCCCGCTATCATGAACCGTTAATTACTTGTGTGTAAGCGCAAATGTTATGGATAGATCTATTGGGACTGACCACCCTATCTAATTGTGACTGTGTGGTCAAATTATATACACTTACATTTGAATCCTCACAGATGCTCAAGGATAGGTATCTGCTTTGGGCTCTTATTATATTGTTGGTTAACGCTTCGGTGTCATGAGCTTAGACGTAGGGATACAAACGTATACTATTTTGATTATAGCCATGTTTGGTTATATACTAGTTGCTTGATTAAATCTTATGGTTCATCACACTTATTTTCTAACTAAACCTATGAACTCACCAACCTTTGTGTTGACACTTTAGCAATGTTTTTCTCAGGTATCAAGACGGAGGAGTGACTTGGTTGCGCCATGGAGATAAAAAATTGTCGTTACTATCTTTTGGGAATCTAAACTTTACTGTTATGTATTCAAAACTTGATTTATTTTGTAATGTTGTATCAAATGCTTCCGCACAATTTTATTTAAGTTTAATGAATTCAAAACGACTTTTAATGTCGTTCTTTATAATCTATGTCTCATGATAGTCATGACCGTCGCACCCCATTATGTTTCCTTACTCTGATAAATTGGGGGTGTGTCAGATTGGTATCAGAGTTGTAGTTATAGAGAACTAGGTTACTTTTATAAAAATAATTTTTACAAAACTTGTGTCGAAAATGAAATTTTGAGAAAAGAGTAATACTAGACTATAATCGTTTCTCTATCTCCATAGACCACTTCACTCCACGTCTTCGATACAAGTAAGTTGTGACTTGAAATAGTTTATGAATTTTTCCATTCTAAGTTTTAAACTTGATTGCTATGTGTTATTAGCATTAAGTATTCCTTGTCCTTGTTTGAATGATCCCTATGTACGGTACTTATTAGAATGTGTACTAAAACGATTTTTATGTTGAAATAAAATATCAAGCATCCTTGTATGGATTATTATACCACTCAAATGATTTGTGCCATACTTATTTGGTTTGTGTCATATGTAGTTGGTTTATGCCATATTTAAATGGTTTGTGCCATAGTCATTTGGTTTGTGCCATATTTAAATGGTTTGTGCCATATTTATTTGGTTTGTGCCATATTTGTTTGGTTTGTGTCATATTTATTTGGGTTGTGACATATGTATATTTTGGGATTAAATGTACGCATACTTATGCCCTCACATATTTTAAATAGTCCGCGGGACTATTATCGACTACCGAAACGTTTGTGTGTTTCATATCACTATACGCCGAATTAAAAATATCGCCATGATCCATAGAACGAAAAACTATATGAATGTATTTATTTACCATGTGTTTGGTAGTATGTTAATTTTTAGTAATACTTGAATCAAGCGGTGCTATTATAAAAGTCGAGTGGAGCAACTATTTATTGGGTCCGGTAAATTGTTACTCCACTAAACATTTATAATAGACTCTATTGAGGAAGGGTGACCTACATTAATCAACGGTTTGGAAAGTAAGATTGAATACATAAATTATCATATCAAATTATTGTTTCGCTCATTTTGAGCACGAACAAGGAACGACGACGCCGTCACTATTTATAAGAAAACATATGACAATACAACACCTTATACAAGTGTTACCTTGTAATGCTTCAAAAAAATACTATAATTCAAAGAACGAATAATACTTCTCAATATGACGCCCACGCATAATTCGAGTGATTACCGAAAGGAAACTTCAGTTGTGATAAATTATGCTAAGAAGAATCTAAACATTTTAGTCTATTGATTGCGACTAAGTTATCATGAGTTTACTATAAATTACAAAGTTATGATACCGATATAATGGATGGAGCCCTAGTTAAAACGATTGTGCCAATTTTTACGTCAAGGGGACTATCGCATGTCGCGAAGTTGAGAACCCCAGATTTGAAATATGTCCACCTATTAGAAATTTAAATAGTTAATGATGAGTCGTGAGTTAGCCCAAAAACCAAGACAAATCATCAAAAATGTTAAGAGGTATAACGATGCTTAGCAAGGTCTCAAGGTTGTTGTTGATTGATTAGGTCGAGAGACTAAGTTAAGTGGCAGTCATTACACAACTTAGGGTGTCTGACGAGTTTTCTTGAAGATGGGTAAGACTCATGAATTCAGATGTTGCGCGATCAGTTTGATCGTTAAGTTATAACATAACTGATGAGTTATGTGTAGGTTCAAATCGACCTTTGTGTGATTAATATCTAGTAATTACGAGTACAACGCAGGACAAGAATAAAATAGCTAAGACACTTGAGATAGAATAGAGCATAATCAAAACTCAGAGAAATTCTTATGATGGAATTTAGTAAAGTGATTGCATTTAACAAATTGAACAATTTTGGAATAAAAACAAATTGAACAATTCTTGTGATCAATTTTGTGGTAAAATTTTAGTACATGATTCGTTCAAATCAAATTTAACAATTTTTCAAGGTGTAAAAATTGTCGAAAGTGTACGAACTAGCAAAACTAACTTAAAGAAAGACATATGAATGAACAAGAACTAGTACACGCTATGTTATCCATAGGCCGATTAAACCTCAAAAGCATACTTACTCATCCGAGTTACAAGTAGTAGACGCTTAGCAAGGGAAATCTGCACAAAAATAAACGTCGGAGAAAACCTAAATTGATGAAAGAATTGATTAAGGATAACTATAATTATCCGTCCGTGAATAATCACTATTAAGCGAAAGTACAAATAATAAGTATGTGGAAGAGCATGTTAGAGGACTTTAACATCCCACGATTCACTTACTATTTTCTATGTAAAGGCTACTTGGACATTTAAGTAGGCATACGGATCGATTGTAAAAGAACTTATTCTAAATAATAGAAAACTTACAAGACATCATACTGATATTTCTCGTTTAAAGAACCTATGAAACAACATACCTTATCTCTGCCTACCCAATGACTGTTATCTTTCAATTGCGACGGGTGAATTTTGAAATTGCCTCTCATTTCTTTTGTCATTTTACCATCCGAAACTAACAAGGAAATTACCCCTATCCGGGGATTAATCACGACCGTTACGGATAATGAGAAATAGTTCACTAGTTATCGCACTAATTGTCACCACGAAAGAACCGTCAATAATACAGAATATCCCCTAGATTACCATACAAATTTTGACTCCTATACCTTTACAGTTACCCGAGAAGTCCGGAAAAAGAAACCAATCATTTTCACCGCCACCACATCCTAACACTACTACTTATCCAAATGGCGGGAATACTCAAGAAACAACTGAGCGTGAGGCAGAAGTTGTGACAGCCCGACTAGAGGATGTAGGACGTGAAGTGGATTCCCTTAGTGCAAATGATGAGGATAAGGATCTAGTATTAGCAGAATAGCGGAAGTCTCTTTAAGTTGTGGAGACCGTGATTTCTATGAGAGCGAATGATGTTGAAGCCAGGCAGGCTGCAGACCTAGCTCTGATTCAGGAAATCTTACGCCATCCAGACCTCTAGGATGTAGAACCTTCTAATAAAACTATGATGTTTTGTAATAAAATCTTGACATTTTGTCGAGACTAAAAGAAGTCATTCATTTGTTTGAATGAGAACTTTGTACCCTAAGTTTCGAAACTATGAATAGAACATAATTTAAGGATTAAATGTACCACTTTTTATAATATGATCTCTCGATAATTATATTACAATAACTGTGAGGAAAGCTGTGACAATCCGTCAATTTATGGTTGATATTTTATTCTCAATATTTATTTGAAAACATTATTTTAATGTTACAATATGAACTCACTTATTTTTGGGAAGAAATTTGGATTTACGTCTTGGAGTAGCATCGACTACGTCTAAACCGGAGGATTCAACGTTACGTGCTTACGTTTACATACACAGTCTTTAGTGACAGTCCGACATTTCAGAAAATAAATTTATCCGCGAATATTATTTTGGAGTTTTAAATTTGTGTTGATTCATAAACTCACAAATTTACGAGAAGAGATTGGGACTTACGATTTTATTTTAACGTCCTTTACGACTAAACCGGAAACCCTAGGATTTCGTATTTACGTTTTCGAACTCCGTTTTTGATGAGACAGTTTTTATTAGATTCGTTTTGTGCCGTTGATTCATAATTTATAAAAACGTTTTTCGTGAAACGACCCGAGAGCACGCAAATCGAGGAAACTGGAATCGAGGAGTACCCGTAAATAAATGGGGATGAGACAAGTGGGACACTTGTCCCACCCCCACTCAAAACCGGCCCTAACTAGCAAACCAACACTCTTATGTGTCAAGCTTACAAAGTAAGCAAGACACTTGTTACTTGAAGCTTCATTTTGAAGCAACTTCGCCCCACTAAGTCACAAAACCACTAGCTAACACACATACCATCCATTTCCAACATGCAAACTACTAAAAATCCTCTCTTTCTCTCTTGCTTGTGTCGTCCACTATAGCCTTCAAAACACCCCATTCATACAAATTTTAACCACAAACATATGTTATAATTAACATATGTTAATCTCCATTCAAAAAGATAAAGATTGATGCAAGTTTTAACATCCAAGGAGGATTTTCTATGGAGTATTAGGGCTGATTTCCACAAGGTATTCATGAAGAATGGTGGTCTTGAAGATGGTCATGGTTATCCACAAGTTTCTCCATCAAAATCCATGTCCAAATCATAACCTACATCAACTTGGTGGTATAAAGATTGTCCTCCTCATCTTCTTGTTATTTTGATTATGTAATCATGTATTTTATTTCCTATTTTATATGTATATGATGATTATATGATGATAAAAGTATTGTGTGGGGATTTGGTATTGATAAACATGCTTAAAAAGATGAAAAACTATAAGAAACAAGGTTAAAATCTTGCTTAATTTAGATGGTTGTATAAAACAGTAAAGAATCATATGGTAAACTGGTAAAATGACTTGGATAAATTGATATACAGTAAGCTATGGGTCTTGTATACATGTGAGAGTTGGCCATGCAATGGAATCATTGTAATGAGTGAGATACGATCAAAACAAGTTTAAAGTACAAATTTGAGTTCACTGTTTTGGACGATTTTTAGAAAATACTTAGAGGATGATTCAACAGTATCTAGAAGATTTAAATGGAGCACATATCATTTAGTTTATGTGATAAAAAATTGAGCTTCTATCTCCATATAGAACTTTAGATATGGCAGGTTTGGTGAACATGAAAATAAAAATCAGATTTTGAGAATTAATGTTTATTATTATTATATAAGCACTCAAAATTATATTGTATAGAATGTAAAATAAAAAACCACTAACTTATGGATTTTATTTATATAAATATGTAAAAGGTTAAATAAGTGTATAAATTATAAAAATGGTAGTGGAATAATACTTATAAGTAATAAAAACTATAAACTTGATTTTTACGACTTTTTCGGCTATTATCGTAAAATTAACGTTTTTCGCCAATTAAAACTTAGGCGATCAAACCCATCTAATGTAAAGTTTTTAAAAGTCATATACTGATATATAAGTAACTAATACAAGTAAAAACCGATAAAACCCGAACTATAGGACATACGGACATTAACGAGCTAACTAAGCATAGTGGACTAATAATTGGACTAAATAAGATAAACACTTATAAAAAGTACTTATTGGGCTTAACCCATTTGGGCCCAACATGGAAAGTATAGATACTGATAATATAAGTATAAAATGGATTAAAACAAGTTAAAGAACTTATAATAAGCTTATTGGACTTAAAACGTGTAAATAGGTAAAACTAGTAAACTAGTATAAAAGTTATCGACACATAACACTAAAACGAGTAAATGAGAATATGTAAACCCACTTGATCATCATATATATAAAATCATCATATGTATACATAATCGTTATATTTATAAAGTCACTGGACATGAGTCTAAGACGAGAATTATTTGTCTAGGTTTCCGTGATTGAAGCACGTACCGTACGCCCGAATTGCCGATAACCCGCCTTCCCATATCAACGTGAGTTCATAGCCTCGCATTCTTTTAAATGTTTTTATGAAATGTTTTATAAACCCGCGAGGGAGATAACATGTTAGTTTTTATAAAATAGGACACCATTTGTCCCGATTGTTTGTTTATTGATTTGGACCCGAATGATTGTATAACCCGATTGTATGACCCGATAAATGATTAAAGGAACCGATAGATGAAATCAAATGGATTATTAAAGTTAGGTTATGTCACTAAAAGTCCCATTAGCATGAATTGTGAACTACCGGGATTTGGTAGACGCTTGTGCATATAATAGTACTATTTGGGGACGATCACCCCAGTTCGCGCCTTGACGGTTGATCCCCGTCGTGCCACATTGATTGGTAAGCGAATTTATGTATGAGAAGATTTCCATAGCGTGACCTTTGTGACGACACGCTACTTTAGATGGGCAAAGTGAGTATCGGGTTAGCTACCCGTTGTTGGTTTAGTAAGGTAACAATGTCATGCGGCTTATAATAATCCAGTTAACGAAATACTAATAGACGCACCGAATTACGATGTATTGTCTGACTAGCAATACAGGGTCATACTATTGATATTATGTTCGTGTTTTGGTTTTCATAACCATATTCATATAACGGTTTTTATTTTCATACAACGTCATAAGACGTATTGTATAATGTTTTTACGACATTGGCTCGTATAATGATTTTTAAGGCAAATGCCTATATTATGATTTTCGATAAGGATTTGTATAAAATGACTTTGGCTATTTTATGGCCTATTAATATGATTTGTACAAAATGATTTTCGGTAATAATTTTATACCGATATTATATTGATGGTTTATTAAACTCTATGAATTCACTCGGCGTTATCGCTGACCTTTTCTTTTAATATGTTTTATCTCAGGTACTTGAAGGTAATTCTCAGGAAGACATCAAGAATTCATGGCCCGCACTTAAATATTAATTTCTATTCAAATGCTTTGTAAAACCTGTATTAAATACAATGACTTGGGACCTATGTAAATTTGATATTTATGAATGGAAATGCTTTATTATTAAACGACGCGATTTTTATGTGTTTTCTATGATGTGAGTAATGTGATATCCCGTAACACCAACGAGTCTTCCGATGTATTGAGTTGTATAAATTTGGGGGTGTTACAGTTTGGCATCAGAGCTGTCGTTATAGAGAACGAAAGATTTTTAAAACCAAGGTTTTGAATAAAACATTTCAAAATCTTTTAACTATAAACATTTTTCTAAAATGTCTAAAAATCTTTTGACTATAACGGTGCCGAAGAATTCCCGAGTTACCGACAAGGCCAGACTGAGAAGTGTTATTTTAATATATATATAACTTGGGTTATATATATTTGATGTAATTTTATTACATGATTGTTTGATGATTATTTTGATATTTATACGAGGTATTTATACGACGTAGATTGTCACAAGGAACCCTAAATCCCCTAGTAAATTAATCGAAGCTATTCTCGTAGGAATTCTAGCTATCCTAGATCTAAACCAAGTTGTGGATATTTATGATCCCAACAAATGGTTGATACTCGTAGAAATGTAGATATTAGTTGATTGTGATACTGAAAAAGAATTGGCGAGATTAAATCCGATATCGATGTCATGACGATCTTTCCTTATAAAGTGGAGTTTGACAAAACGTTATCACCTGGAAAGATGTCATCTGATTCGTTGTCATCCAATTCTTAAATTTAAATCGAAAGGGTGAATGTTGCACTTGAGGCTGTCATAGGAACCATTACCCAAAAGCCTCATGCCACTAGTACCTTTCCGAGAAGCCTAATTGAATGTGTGAGTCATTTAATACTAGTGACTCATTTGATAATTGTTGTTGTAAGAGCTATAGGATTGGAAATTAAGTGTTGATCATATCGAGCTTTTATTGCCCTTTTAAGGCCTAAGAATAAAGATTGAAGGTATTGGAAAATGAGGTAGGATATCACATTGGGTATAAGATTGATTAAAACTTGAATAAAGTAAAACTACCCGTATGGAATATGAGATTGTTAGGAGGAAGTCATTAAGTTATGTGATGGAATTATTTGGTTTTAAATGATTGTTAGATCGTGTTAAGGGTTGTTCCTAGGCCATTGTCCACTAACGAGGATGCCCAGTGTCCAAGAAATAAATTGAAGATATCTTCTTCTGAATTGAGACCAATGGATCTTCCGGGACATATGGAACACCTAATGACTCTTGTAGGTTAGTATTCATTGTGGTATCTTTTAAAAATAATCCCTAACTTAACTGAGACATCAGTTGGTAGGATGAGTTCTCGGAATTGTATGACATAGTGACACATAATGTGTTACGGTACAATTTGACTTGTTTGTAATTAATAAAAAGACTACCTTTGATTGCTAAATTCTACATGTATCGATGTTATCTATCCTTTATTGCTATATCCTAATGTTCGCATTAGTGATGCAACCATTAAACAAGTACTCATCTTGAATTGAGTTACGTTGTGGATTATTCTTTTTGAGTGCCATCGAGGTCATGAACCTCATAATTATTTGGCTAAGCTCATTTCCTATCATATCGTAGTTAATTCTTGGTGAACAAGCTTTCATCACTCTTTTGTAGATCACACCTTGTTTTTATAAAGTTAAAACGGTATCCTTTGAGAAAATTTAATTTTCATCACTATAAGGATTATTCAAAGTGAGATTTATAAGTGATTGTTATCGAAATAAAGTTGTTTATGAAACCCTTTGGAAAACTTAATTGTTTTCATGACAAAGAAAATCTTTGTAAATTTATTTTTGATTCTTATTTAAGAATTAAGCATGAAAATGTTTTTATTATAAACATGATCATAAAATTTTGACAAACTGAGTATTGCATCGTTAATCTTGAAATTGTATATAGTTGCGCGCCTACATACAATTTGGAACGGACCATGCAAGACTGATTAGTAGTCACCATAAAACCAACGAATAAACACTGCATTTTCTTTGAAGATTGTGAAAGATTAAATTTTAAGAGATCTGCAAGAAGTGAAAAATAGGGATATAATGTTAGGGACACCTAGATATGTGCCTGTAGCATCTATTCTTCTGAGTCGAATTTACACATCTGTGGAAATTGTCTTATTTGACAATTGACAATTCTTTCTTGTCCAATTATCCCGTAGTGAGATTCTTAGGAAAAGCATTTGATTACCGAGTGTTGATACCCGACTGGATGTATCGACATTCCTATCATTTCTTTTGATTTGATTTCATTTGAATGACCTGGGTAACGATCCGAGGAGCTTTCGAATGCGTACTCAAATTATGAAAACATGGGATATATTCATATTCGTTAAATGTTTTCGTCTGTATCTGATTTGAAATTCTCTCGCATAGATTATGCGTTGACCTTACTCTTTTAATAGTAGTTGTGTCTCCATATATCCCTGAATTGTGAAGGATTATGAGTTATTATTAGTCTTTTGAGAAGTTCACATCTTATCGACGGCAATAAAACTGAAAAGTTGATAGTGCCAGTAGAATGGATTGATTGATTATGACATGACGACATTGTCTTAATTGATGGGAACTCGAGTAGAATTCCCCTAAAAGATAAGATGTTGATTATCAAAAGTGATCTAAATAATTCTTGGTGGATGACGATATCCTGTATTTAGACTTAAAATTATACCATGAATGATTGTGAATTAGTCATAGATATTATAATCTAGAAAGAACTTAAAATATGTGTATTAAAAGATGTTAATGTTATTTGAAACTTTAGGAAGTATTTGTCTATGAATTACCTAGACTTTCGCCATTAAGGCAAGATTGAATTTGGTATTGATTCTATTCCCGGTGCTGCACCTGTGGCTTGTGCACTGTATGTCAGCACCATCTGAATTAAAGGAATTACCATACAACTGAGAGAGTTGTCGGAGAAAGATTTTATTCTACCGAGCTCGTCATCATGAAGAGCTATGGTGTTATCATTCCTTATATTTATAGATTACTGTGAACTGAGTAAATTGACAATCGAAAACGATATCCATAACTCGAAATGGAAGATTTGTTCGATCATTTACAAGGTTTTTGATCCTCAACATGGTTATCATCAACTTCGCATCTGCGAAAAAGATTATCTATTCCAATCACTACATCCGGTACTTGTAATGAACATTATGAGTTTCACGTGATGTCGTTTGGATTGACTAATACACATGTAGCATTCATAAATTTGGTGAATCACGTGTGTAGGCTGTAATTTGATAAATTCATGCTCATGATCATTAAGGACTATTTGTTTGTTTATAAGAATAAGAATGAGTTAATAACTATTTATAGACTACGCCGAACTGGCCGAACAATAAAAACCTGTACCTTAAATATTTAACATATGATTTAAGACTTAATCCTTTATATTAATTGAATGTGTGATTAATAGATAATGGAATATATTGACTCTTCAAAATTAAGAGCCCTTTTAAGATTTTGGGTTTTACCAAAAAGAAAGTGCAAATGTGTTTTGACAAATATTTTAACAAAGAACTTTTGAGGGATTATTTCCTTATAACCAAAACATTTAAGTAAACTTCTGTTTAGGGGTAAATGTTTTTGCATACCTTAAGACAACCTAAGAAGGATTGAGGAAACCCATTTAAACCATAACTTGAAATTTGAAACGACAATTTTTACTTTTCAACTAAGAAAACTTTGACCAAAGTACAAACAAAGGTTTTTCGAACATTTACGAATCTTATTAAATATTTTCGATAAATCAACAAAAATCTTGTTAATTAAATTCAAATTTATTTTGAACACTTTATATAATTGGTCGAACTAAGAAATTTAAAATTTTTACGTTTACGTTTCATAAAAATTAAATAATTATTATTTAATTAATTGTAATAATTATCGACGCTTTAGACAACGGATTGAGTAAAACGGATAAAAATGATAGTTGAGAAGAAAATAAAACTCAGAAATTGTGAAGAAATAATTTCTGAATATGGACATGATAGTTATATCATCAGGAAAAATGAATATAAATACTGACACATTATGTAGAAAATATAAAGAACCAATTAGGATGTGTTCCTAAATAATGAAGGTGCAAAATAAATTGCCGAACGATATAAAAATAAACAATGTTTGTAAAAAGGATAATATAAATAGTGAAAGGTTTCACGGCTAATGTGAACCATTAAAATTGAGAAGCCGATAGCGTTAAATGTTTAAAAGGCCGTTTGTGATTGTCTAAATATGGAGGATTGTGAGATATAGTTATGCTGTAATTTGTAAGTATAAGTATTCTATTTATGTCATTTATGACTAAAAGTATCTTTGTCTGAAGAAGTTGTATTGATGGCAATTATGAAGGCAGACATCGCCTCATACATTGGTAAACATCTAGCTATTGCAAAGGTCATCATATGAATTTGATTCGATTTGGGTCATCGTCGACAGACTGACCAAATCTGCTAATATCATTCCCGTTAATGATAAATGCAAAAGAGTTATGTAAACATAGTGTGCCTGTATCGAACATCTTTATCAAGATCCTCGCTTCGCATCGAATTTCTAGAGATTTGCTCAGAAATCATTGAGAACGAACCTTGATGAGAGTACTATGTACCACCCCAATCGAAGGGACGAGGTAAAGTAACGATACAAAGTAATATAAGTGCTGTTTTATGTTTAAATGATTGACCTTTGGTAATAGACCGTATAATCGTTTTCCTTTGGAAATATTATCATTGATAATCATCGTATTAGGATTGAGATCGAATCTTGTTAGGATCTAAATATTAGAGCATCTGTAAGCAGGAGTTGAGATGAAGACACCCGACATACACCCATTGTGAGTTGGACATGTCTTTTAGGTTTAAGGTTTCCTATAATGGCAAACCTAACCTTACAAAATACCCGACCCGCGAGATCTGAAATGATTGTTGAAATTAGGATCTGATTATTGACTGCCGGTAGTGGGCAAGAAGTTATGTGAATATGAAATGTAGATCATGAAGTACCAGATGGGTAGCGAAGTTATGCCACAATTTTTAACCTTGGAGAAATGAATTAATGATCTGACAAATCATGGGATATAAGTCCCCGTTGTATGGGACCATTGAGATGATGTAAAAGATTTGGTTTGAAAGGCATATAAGCTGGATCTACCCAAGGACTTCAAGAGATGCGTGAATTATGTTTCGTATATCGAACTTGATGGAATATTTATCAAGTAAAAATCTGAATTCTTCTTAATAAAGGCTAGATCGGCGAAAAGTTGCATTCATCAAAAACCCGTGAACATCATGGATAGAGAGAGTAAGTCAACAATAAGCCTGATCTTATTCTCGTAGTTATGTTTGGTAGAACTCGCGTATTATAATGAATTGCACTTGTGAGAAAAGACCGAATGTGGAGGAAATACCCACATGGCTTTAACTCTATAAGAAGCGAGTAGTAAGATGATCTTTGAGGACAAAGATCCTGTTTAGGGGTAAATGCTGTGACAATCCGTCAATTTATGGTTGATATTTTATTCTCAATATTTATTTGAAAACATTATTTTAATGTTACAATATGAACTCACTTATTTTTGAGAGGAAATTTAGATTTACGTCTTGGAGTAGCATCGACTACGTCTAAACCGGAGGATTCAACGTTACGTGCTTACGTTTACATACACCGTCTTTAGTGACAGTCCAACATTTCAGAAAATAAATTTATTCGCGAATATTATTTTGGAGTTTTAAATTTGTGTTGATTCATAAACTCACAAATTTACGAGAAGAGATTGGGACTTACGATTTTATTTTAACGTCCTTTACGACTAAACCGGAAACCCTAGGATTTCGTATTTACGTTTTCGAACTCCGTTTTTGATGAGACAATTTTTATTAGATTCGTTTTGTGCCGTTGATTCATAATTTATAAAAACGTTTTTCGTGAAATGACCCGAGGGCACGCAAATCGAGGAAACTGGAATCGAGGAGTACCCGTAAATACATGGGGATGAGACAAGTGGGACACTTGTCCCACCCCCACTCAAAACCGGCCCTAACTAGCAAACCAACACTCTTATGTGTCAAGCTTACAAAGTAAGCAAGACACTTGTTACTTGAAGCTTCATTTTGAAGCAACTTCACCCCACTAAGTCACAAAACCACTAGCTAACACACATACCATCCATTTCCAACATGCAAACTACTAAAAATCCTCTCTTTCTCTCTTGCTTGTGCCGTCCACTATAGCCTTTAAAACACCCCATTCATACAAATTTTAACCACAAACATATGTTATAACTAACATATGTTAATCTCCATTCAAAAAGATGAAGATTGGTGCAAGTTTTAACATCCAAGGAGGAGTTTCTATGGATTATTAGGGCTGATTTCCACAAGGTGTTCATGAAGAATGGTGGTCTTGAAGATGGTCATGGTTATCCACAAGTTTCTCCATCAAAATCCATGTCCAAATCATAACCTACATCAACTTGGTGGTATAAAGATTGTCCTCCTCATCTTCTTGTTATTTTGATTATGTAATCATGTATTTTATTTCCTATTGTATATGTATATGATGATTATATGATGATAAAAGTATTGTGTGGGGATTTGGTGTTGATAAACATGCTTAAAAAGATGAAAAACTATAAGAAACAAGGTTAAAATCTTGCTTAATTTAGATGGCTGTATAAAATAGTAAAGAATCATATGGTAAACTGGTAAAATGACTTGAATAAATTGATATACAGTAAGCTATGGGTCTTGTACACATGTGAGAGTTGGCCATGCAATGGAATCATTGTAATAAGTGAGATATGATCAAAACAAGTTTAAAGTACAAATCTGAGTTTACTGTTTTGGACGATTTTTAGAAAATACTTAGAGGATGATTCAACAGTAGCTATATAAGAGTTAAATGGAGCACATATCATGTAGTTTATGTGATAAGAATTTGAGCTTCTATCTCCATATAGAACTCTAGATATGGCAGTTTTGGTGAACATGAAAATAAAAATCAGATTTTGAGAATTAATGTTTATTATTATTATATAAGCACTCAAAATTATATTGTATAAAATGTAAAATAAAAACCCACTAACTTATGGATTTTATTTATATAAATATTTAAAAGGTTAAATAAGTGTATAAATTATAAAAATGGTAGTGGAATAATACTTATAAGTAAAAAAACTATAAACTTGATTTTTACGACTTTTTCGGCTATTACCGTAAAATTAACGTTTTTCGCCAATTAAAACTTAGACGATCAAACCCGTCTAATGTAAAGTTTTTAAAAGTCATATACTGATATATAAGTAACTAATACAAGTAAAAACCAATAAAACCCGAACTATAGGACATACGGACATTAACGAGCTAACTAAGCATATTGGACTAATAATTGGACTAAATAAGATAAACACTTATAAAAGGTACTTATTGGGCTTAACCCATTTGGGCCCAACATGGAAAGTATAGATACTGATAATATAAGTATAAAATGGATTAAAACAAGTTAAAGAACTTATAATAAGCTTATTGGACTTAAAACGTGTAAATAGGTAAAACTAGTAAACTAGTATAAAAGTTATCGACACATAACACTAAAACGAGTAAATGAGAATATGTAAACCCACTTGATCATCATATATATAAAATCATTATATGTATACATAATCTTTATATTTATAAAGTCATTGGACATGAGTCTAAGACGAGAATTATTTGTCTAGGTTTCCGTGATTGAAGCACGTACCGTACGCCCGAATTGCCGATAACCCGCCTTCCCATATCAACGTGAGTTCATAGCCTCGCATTCTTTTAAATGTTTTTATGAAATGTTTTATAAACCCGCGAGGGAGATAACATGTTAGTTTTTATAAAATAGGACACCATTTGTCCCGATTGTTTGTTTATTGATTTGACCCGAATGATTGTATGACCCGATTGTATGACCCGATAAATGATTAAAGGACCCGATAGATGAAATCAAATGGATTATTAAAGTTAGGTTATGTCATTAAAATTCCCATTAGCATGAATTGTGAACTACCGGGATTTGGTAGACGCTTGTGCATATAATAGTACTATTTGGGGACGATCACCCCAGTTCGCCCCTTTCGGTTGATCCCCGTCGTGCCACATTGATTGGTAAGCGAATTTATGTATGAGAAGATTTCCATAGCGTGACCTTTGTGACGACACGCTACTTTAGATGGGCAAAGTGAGTATCGGGTTAGCTACCCGTTGTTGGTTTAGTAAGGTAACAATTTCATGCGGCTTATAATAATCCAGTTAAAGAAATACTAATAGACGCACCGAATTACGATGTATTGCCTGACTAGCAATACAGGGTCATACTATTGATATTATGTTCGTGTTTTGGTTTTCATAACCATATTCATATAACGGTTTTTATTTTCATACAACGTCATAAGACGTATTGTATAATGTTTTTACGACATTGGCTCGTATAATGATTTTTAAGGCAAATGCCTATATTATGATTGTCGATAAGGATTTGTATAAAATGACTTTGGCTATTTTATGGCCTATTAAAATGATTTGTACAAAATGATTTTCGGTAATAATTTTATACCGATATTATATTGATGGTTTATTAAACTCTATGAATTCACTCGGCGTTATCGCTGACCTTTTCTTTTAACATGTTTTATCTCAGGTACTTGAAGGTAATTCTCGGGAAGACATCAAGAATTCATGGCCCGCACTTAAATATTAATTTCCATTCAAATGCTTTGTAAAACCTGTATTAAATACAATGACTTGGGACCTATGTAACTTTGATATTTATGAATGGACATGCTTTATTATTAAATGACGCGATTTTTATGCGTTGTCTATAATGTGAGTAATGTGCTATCCCGTAACACCAACGAGTCTTCCGCTGTATTGAGTTGTATAAATTTGGGTGTGTTACAAAAGCTCTATCGATTTGGAATAAACGTTAATTTGATAACCATGAAGGAACTAAATACGAATGTGTATATCAAGAGAATTTAAATTGTCACCAGTAAAGCAAAGACAAAACCGCGAGAATCTTAAGGAAATAATTCACCATTAATATCAAAACTCCATTAAGGTATATGATTCGTTCGATGTTAGTATTTGTACGAACAATCAAACCGTGAGCATGTGCTCAAGAATTTCGAAAACAAGAGTTACTCCAGATTAACACTCTTGGACCTCGAAAGATCTTTTCAAAACCAAGCGGACTTGTGTTGGTTGTGAAAAAAAAAGGACCCTACATGGAGAAGTATTCCATGTCGGGAAGAAATCCAATGTTAGACTCTGTAAGGTAGGGTGAAGAGAGGATTATCCCTCACCATTCGACTACACCAAAGAACCTACCATGGAAAACATCGTGTGCTAACCAAGGAAAGGATTTCCAAGCGCCATTTTGGCATAAGTGTGAGTACTATCACAAAGGTACTTGTTTGAACCATGGTAAACATCGTGATGAGTTTGGACATTAGGAATAAGACTGCCGCATTGTTAGGACACCTGAGAACTACGTGAAAAAAATGTTACCTAGGAAAATGCCGAATAAAGCAAGATCGAGTCCATAACGGAAAAGAAATTTCTAAAGAAGGAAGCCCTTATATTAAGAGCGTGAAATACCCCGCAAACGTAATGTACCGTGTATCATTGGGGGGAGTTCCCTAACAACCTATAAGTATCAACCAAATGACTTTTACACCCATCGTATGTGAAATTTGAAATTCTGAAGAAAATAAAATAATTTATTTATATACCAATTAAGTAACTTGACATCTATCATGTTACCACCAACAAAATCTAATTATGTAATCGTACTCTAAAAATTGTATTTAATTGTTTCTAGTTGATTTTAAAAGTTATCTTTTATTTTTTTGCAAAGCTTTTACTTAAGGAAAAGTTTTATCCTACAAATTAATTCTTTTATATGTCGGAGAAAAAAAAAATTAATCAAGTAATTATTTTTAAAAAATAAGTTTTTTGAAAATATCTTAGAAAAAAAAACATTAAGAATTTTTTTTTACTTTGAAGGAACCATCAGCGAGAACTTTATTAGTAAGAATGTCACAAAATTTTGATAAACGGTTTGGTAAAATCAGTAAAAGTATTAGTGATAAAACGTCACGATTGATGATGAAAACTTTTGGGTAAAGAGTGTCATGCAAAGTTTTGGAGAAGTCTAGTTTTACGAGCAACTTTATGTGGAAAACACAAACTATTGATAAACTTGACGAGAACAACTACGAATAATTATGAGAATTATATTGTTAATTGTAGAAGTGAGTAATGGTAACGAATGAAATATGGACTAAATTGTTGATTACAGAAGTGAACAACGGTAAAGAATGAAATGAACTATGGACTAACTTGTTGATTACATAAGTGAACGATAGTAAAGAATGAAATGAACTATGAATTATTTTATTAATTGTGAAAGTGAGCAAAGGTAACATATGAATAAACTATGATCTACCAACATATAAATTACAACCTAGAAAAGATAATTGTTGATGAAAAGGAGGATGCAACCGTTCAACCCGAGACGTACGTAGCCTGATCAACTACGTATGATCGTGGTCGAATGCGAGTATGCTCATAGTAGTCATCGTAAAAATGAAATTTTATTAACACTAGTAGAATATATTCAAGTTACCATATTCGTCAAAGAAAAATTCATTATGTGCGGCGTACGTCGAGTATTTTTATACCGTCGTTTAAGTAAAAGCGCCGAGTACGCAGCACAAGTAAACCTAGTAAGATTAATTCCTTCGCCACTATCACATACAAAAGCGTGTATGACGCGGAAAAAAAATACTAAGAGCGCCATTTTTACGACAATTAAACTCAAATATATTAGAGACGGAAAAATCTAACACAAATTTTAAATAATAATGAGAAGAACGATAGACCGCTTGGGTAGAACTCAATTTCACGGATATCGTAACACTACCTTATTATAGTTGAAATCAAGAAGATGATTTGGTTGTAATGACGATGAGATACCCAAAGGAGAAAAACCCAAATTTAACGGATGTCGAAACCCTATTGTGCTTTGACCGATGTCAAGGAACAAATTTGGTCAAGATAAGTATAACCTCTTGATAAGAAGTGTAAGTGCCTAGACCCCCCCCCCCCCCCCGGACAAGGATCTATTTTTAATTAACAAGATTGGGGTATAGACATACGCATCGAACTAAGAAATTTAGATATTTTACACTACTTTTGAAATATGAATCCGTACGGACCATAATTTGAATTAATTATACATGGTTCACCCGTATCCTCTCCATGAAAAGAATGAGAAGGAAATTATTTAAATTATTTGACTAACGGGGTTGTCCAAGAAGAAAATGACACATAGAAGGAAGAAACGTCCTAACCACCTTGAGTTAAAACGGACCTCTATTATAGACTTTTGGGGGAAACCAATTCGAGAAACCTCAACGCATGTACTACTTAATACTACAAAGTAGATGATTAAGGTGAACGGAATTAACCAAACTATGTAGAACGGATTTCAAATGTGCATTATTACTTTTAAGAGGACTTGGAATAAACACTCAATGTTTAGAAGATACTAGTAAAATTATAGTCACGTGGATGACATGGTTTGAAACTGATAAGTGTAAAAACACTCATCAATAATGATCCAAAAACCACTCAAAACACTGTCAAATACATAATATTTAACTTTAAAATATCATAATTACGCGTGTATTTGCGTTTCATGTGTTTTCAGGTAAGAAGATACATTTTTGAGCAAAGACACGTTTTCAAGGACTTATTTGATGAAAAGACGAAGAAAAGGACGAAAGAGCTTCTAAGGACTTTATTTGCCAATATTATCAAGAAGGAGGGCTAGACTTGTAACTTTAACAAAACAAAGGATGAAAAAGGAATTACTTAAAAGGTTTTAAATACAAGTGACAAAGAAATAAAGTTAAAGGATTAAATAGAAATGAATGGAAAGTATTATACTTGGTCATTGACCAAAGACCCGATCAAACACACAGACACATTCACGTCTCTTCTTCCCAAAGAAGAGAGAGAAAGAAACGAATAACAGATATTCTTATCTTCTACCACCATATAACTTCAAATCAAATTCACGAAAGATACAAGGAGATTCAGACGAAGATTAAAGAAGAAAAAATGCTCCTCTCTTTCTCCTCTACAAGAAGATGCAAGCCAATTCGATCAAGACTCAAAGATGAAGAAACGCCCAAATTGTGAAATGAAGATGGATGAATTTAAACCTCGTATTAAACACGTGTCCATTGCTGATTGGATAGAACACGTCATATCTTCTCCTCTTCAGGCCTATAAATAGAGACGAAGGCCTCATTTTTCGACGGTTAGACTAGGTGTAGTTCTAGGAGTAGATTAGATAATCTCTCTCATGCTTTCATTTTAGTTAGTTACTGAGTTTTTTATAGATGTAGATGTTAGTTAAAGTTTCAGTTAGCATTTGTAACCGTTTCCACCATTAAAGAAATACCAAGCTTTCATAGTTTTAATCTCTTCTTATCTTTGAGTTTGATTTCGGTTATCTTTTTCTATTTTTACTGCTTTAGACTACTGTTCATTGTAAGCTTTCTCATTCTTCTCTTCTTATTAGTTCAAAGGTTAGTTTAATCTTGTTAAAGTTTCTGAAATTAGTTGTAACCAAATGCTTTTATCCTCCATTAATGGAGATATACAGTTTCATAAACTTTTCACTTCACTGTTTAAAGTTTGGTTATTTTAGCTTTTAAAAGCTTATAGTTCACAAATTAGTGAGAAATCGATTTGAGTCACAAATTCTGCTCATTACTGTTTTTTTCTGTTACTGTTCATATGATAGTAAATTTTGTGAATTCTTGTATCTGGATTTGTTGTCCATAGAATTTGTTGTAGCGTATTGTTAGAAACTGTTCAGTTTGGGTACACTCATATTCGTGACTGTTTGATTGGAATGTGTTGGAATAGTTAACCGAGAATCAGTTTGCTTAATTGAGTATAATAGAGTATAACCTACTGTATGAGAATATTGTCATTGTGATTTCAGTTATCTGCAATCAGTTCTATGAAGTAGCAGAATAGCTATTCAGTTAGTACATGTTAGGAGTAGAAGTATTGTGTTCATTCAGCGTAGATAAATAATTCAGAATATTCAGATCTTTGGTTGCAGTTTCGTTCAAAGTTTTGCAGGTCAATAGTTCAGCAGAAAAGTGGCGTATAGTTCAGTTTATTGCAGTCCTTTATCGACCTTGAAAAGCCGGCTCAGCGTCGTGCTTCGACATCAATGGACAGGCCTGGAAGGAACAGGTCAAGCACGTTTAGTTTCTGCATCTATTAGAATTAATCTGCTAGATCGTTTCTGTAGTATAAAGATTAGTGTAAATCTGCTTGTTCGCTATTTGTTAGATGTATGATTTATGTTATTGTTAGTATGCTTAGTTTCATTCCTGTCCGAGTTTAATTTCTGCTATAGTGTGTTTGGCTTAACTGAATTTTGTTGGAATATTATCGATGTAGGTTCGAGTTAGAGTTAATTGAAGTTTGATCTTTGTTCTATAGATACTCCTGTGCACCTGTTATTGATCACAATGAGCTTAGCTTAATGGGTTTGTAATTATGGATATGTGATCTGAGTTTTTGCATGAGCTAGTCATTTACAGTGTTCTTCCATGTGAATTTGCAAGTAAATTTGTCCAAGTTTTCTTAGTTGCCATTTTTAGCCCTTCATTGTTATAATAGATCTTGCACCCACACTCCTTGTTAGGCAGATTCGATGTTAGCCACAGTTAGTTGCAATTTGACCCTCAGTTAGAATATCAGTTGCGTTTTAGGTCCTTCTGCTTTTATAGATATTATAATCCACTAGTTAGGTAGTTAATGGACTAGTAGGCAGTTTTCTGCTGGACTTGTTAAATTTCTGATTGGGCCAGTTAGTGTTTAGTTGGGCCTTATTAATTCATGCACTGTTAGATTACATATACATTCACTAGTTTTAGTTAAATTTACGCTTCTTGTTTATATTTCAGTTTAGTAGTAGACGAATTATATTAGTATAGAATTTAATATTAGTATAAATTCTCGATTTGTGTGCCTAGAAGTTTAAATTTCGTGCATTTAAATTTGGTACTTGCAATATGTTTTAGCGTAGTACGTATACGTAGGTGATATAGAGTATTTTTACATTTTTACATGCTTTGTGCAAAGTTGTCATAGAATCCAATCAAGTCTTTTAAACCAAAAACAATCAACTCGAGGTTAAAATTGTTATATCCATTCTATTAGACCGAGAGACAACTACACTAAAAAAGACAAATATTAAATGGCGCCGCTGCCGGTTCTTTTCGTGAAGATTAACGGTTTCGAGTGAGACGATTGGATTTTGGGATCCGTTCACTTTCTGAACGTTATTTTTACGTATTATAAATCAAAAAGATAAAAAATCAAAAAGATAAAAATACAAAAAAATAAAAAATCACAAAAATCAATTCTTTTCCTAAAGAATTGAACCAAAAAAAATAAAAAATCCCAAAAGTAATCTTTTTCCTAAAAGATTACAACAAAAATATATATTATATCAGTTTTCATCGTTTTACGTACATATAGTATTTTTCTTAAAAACCAAATAAATACAAAAATATTTTTTATATCTTATTATATGTAAATACGTATACGTATAAGAACAACCAATACACATATCTTCCATAAGTATTGCCGAGGCAATACACCGTGTTAGGGGGCGTTCCGGTCCGTGACACGTGTATCGATTGAATTTAATTAAGCAAGAATAGATAAATACTTCCAATAGGCAATAATTCGAAGAATACAAACTACAAAGTGAATATAAAGGCGATGTGCTATAAAATGCCATCTAAGGGTCAATAGGTACTTAAGTGTTTCGCGCCACCTAACCCCCCGTTCACTAGTGCGTATTCTAAGAAGGAAGGCTTGATTGGAGGTCTTGCACCCAAGTAGTAATTACATATATTATACTTTCTTGTGGATATTTCATATCGAACCTCGAGGGAGATAATCTCTTCTCTCTCAAAAGTCGACCGAGGGCTACTCTCTCATTCCTCGTGTTTACTTACACGTGTACTCGCACACGTGTAAACATACCACCTTTGGTGTATTACTTCCTTCCCTGAGGAAGCTTTTAAACGTCATTATACTTGTATATACATTCGGCCACCTTGTTAAACATGGATACTCGTTCATTGTTGGAGATTTTGCAACAACGATCCGCCAACGCTAATTATTCGCCTTGTTCGATTTGTGGTGGTCCATACGATACTTATTTATGTGATCAAAATAATGGCTATTATGGGGAGGGATATGCTTATAATGAAACCGAGAACCCTAATTTTCGACCTAACATTCAAATGTACTATACTTGTAATGACTATATGGGATATTCCGGTTTTGCATCACAAACTCCACCATCATTTCATGATCAAACCTTTAATGAGCCATACCAAAACCAAGGATTTTCCAATTATGGAGGTTTTCAAAATGATGATAATTTTCAAGGCTATAATCAAGAAACCTTTCATAATCAAGGATTTTCAAACAATGAAGGCTTTCAAAATGATGAAATTTCCATGCTATAATCAAGATACTTTTCAAAATCAAGGATTTTCACATTATGAGGGTTTTCACAATGAAGGAAATTTTCAAGGTTACAATCATGAGAACTTTCATAATCAAGACTCTTTTCAAAACTATAATCCACCTAATTATGGAAATCCACCCCCACCATATTCTTCGACTTATTCATGTGAGTTTTGTGGGAACACACCCCATTATGGTCATGATTGTAGACCGAGGGATCCGCCATCCTATGACCCTAATCTTGTCAAGAAGTTTTATTCTTCACTTGAGATAATAAACAAGTCGAACGATGACGTTTATAAGATGCTTGATAGTATGAAAGACATGAGCCTTGAGGAAATGAAAAACGCATGCCCGTTGTTAGAGGAACAAATTAAGTTTTTTGAGGAAGTGGAAATTATGACTTGGCAAATTTATGACAAGGAGATCGGTGCAATGTGTCGTGAATCGTTGAAAAAAGGTTCTTGTCGCCTCAAGGAAAATTTAGATAATTTCCTCTTTAAGATTGCTACAAAGGAAGAAGAAGAACAATTTTTTGCTAATCGTGCTCGTTTGCTTAAACAATGCTTATATGACGATGATGATGAACCTTCGATTTGTATGACATTTAATGATGACACACCTTCATCACCTTTACCTCACGTGGAACCTACCGACTCTTTAACCATGGGGGACGAGCCTCTTAGCACTAATACAAACACCGATTTGGATGAATTAACCTCTTCTAGTTTTGAGAACCTTATCCCAATCCAAAGAGAGCTTGAGGGTGTTTCCAATGAACCATGTGACGAGCTTTGTATTGATACTTCTCCTCATGATCACATTGAGATTTCATCACATATTGACCTTCATGCTACTACTAGTGATTTTGGTGACTTTGATATTGATGAATTGTTCAAAGAAAGGGATAATGAGACTGAGGAAGAGTTTAAGCAAGATTTGCCACGAATAGAGGATGATGATTGTGATTCTAGTGAGGCATCTTATGATATATTATCCGAGGACTTTTCATGTCAAGATGACATTCTAATTTGGATGATGATGTTGATCATATAGAAGAAGTGGAAGATGTTCATATTCATGAGGTTTTATCAAACGTTTATCATCTTATCTCCTCGATTGAAGCTTTGAATGAAAACCATAATGATGATGTAAAACCCGTATTTAAATCGAGAATATAAATACGTGGTTTATTATTAATACGTGGGTTATTATTAATACGCGGTTTATATTAATACACGGGTTATTTTTATTTTAATACATAGAAGTTATCAACGGAACAACGCGAGTATAATACAAGTTTAAAAAAAAAAATATATATAGGGGGGCCGGTTTTGAAAACAAAGAAAAGAAAGAGTTTTAGGCTTTAGCCCATTTAGCTACACATAAAGGACGGGGGTTCCCCTTTACACTCACAACGTACAAAAAAAAAAGAAAAAGAATCTAGGGTTGCTCATTGGTGGCCGCCGGCTGGGAAACAAGAGACGGAAGTCTCAAGTGTTGATCCGAGTAGTAGTGCTCCATTTTTAGAATCAATACGGTAATCGTCCTAGTCCCTTTTCTTTTATTTTGATTCGTCCGGTAAGTAGGGTGTCACAGCCGAGAGTTTTTAAGACTCTCGGTGTTGATTCCTTCCTGCCAATTACGCACAACAGCAAACGTAAGTCATAGGGGTCGGATTTAGTGTGGTGTACAGCCGAGACCCTCATGGTCTCGGTGGGGCTGTTGTGTTGGCGGACCGAGGGCAGAAAACCCCACGCAGGGGTGTCGGGTTTTGGTTTATGGCACAAGTACCGAGACACCAAGTCTCGGTGGGTTCCCTTTTGATCAGTCGTGACCCAACAAGGGGGTGTTGGGCGTTTCGAACAGCAAAAACAAACAGGGTGCGTTTGGGATTAATAAAAATAAGGGTGTGTTTGGGATTGTTCACAGCCGGGTGCGTTTGGCTAGAAAAATTTACATAGGCAGTGGGAAGTAAATAACACTAGCAGTGGGAAATAATTAATGAAAACAGTGGGAATAAACTAGTACAAGTAGTGAGAACAAATTAAGGCAGGCAGTGGGAAAAATAAATAGAAAACAGCGGGAATAAAATAGCGACAGTTTTAGCGACAGTTTTCCGTCGTAAAAATTTATATTGACACATTTAATATAGTTTGTAGAATTGTTTAGCGCGACCGAGATGGGATATCTCGGTAGGCTCGGGATATAGCTTAACACATATAAAACGAAGACTTATATTATACCTTTTATTGTTTGTTTTATAAAGGTTTTAAGTTGTATTTTAAAATAAACTAAATTAAATAGTATTATTATTATTTTAAAAGGGTATATTATTAGAAAACGAATTAAACAATTTAAGAACTTTCTAAATTAAGAAACTTCTATTTTAGCGGGATACTTATTATAAAAATACTTATCGCCAGATATACGTTATATGTAGCTATTAGTAGAACGTTAATACATTACAATGAATTATTATAAGACCGAATTTAGCCGTTAATATGCGTATGGAATTTCAGAAATAAATAAATAAGAAACCAATAAGATCAGTAAAATTTAATAACGGATAACTGTTAACTTATTCGCGTCCTTTATTTATGTAGCACGCGTGAAGCCCGAGTAGTATTCGTTCAGTCTTCCATTTCAGTCAGTTACTGGACTAGAGGTACGGATTTCCCGTCCTTTCAGTAAGGACTTCCTTTATATGCATGAATAGGATTTCCCATCTTCAGCCGAATGTTTCCCCAGTATATGTTCAAATTTATCAGTAATCATGTTAATAACTAAATAGAATTGCCTGAGCGTTATATACAAGCATGACCAGTTTATGTACTAGTTACGGAGGTACCGTAACCACGACACTAGAGGCACCGGTGTCGTGACTCACATGCAGGAGAGTGATATCCTGCATCGTCCCACTCATGTTCAGTTTGGCCATTTTTATATGTATGTTTTAGTGGGGCGTATGGATGCATCCTAGGCTTATATGTGTTACAAGTTATCAGGGTGAATGTGGTGTGTGCTCTACATCCTTCACATTGGAGCTGATCCCTCCACCCAGCACAGTTATTTAGAGGTCACCCCTCTACAACATGACGAGGTCACCCCTCCAGTTATTCATGCACGGTTGTTACAGCACGTGACCTATATAAGCTCTGGCAAATAAAATACAGTAAATACATGTTTGCAGAATTTAAAGTTATATTGCAGTATCAGTTTATATGAACCAGATCTTAAGATTTTATGAAAAGTTATACCACATGTTACATATCAGTCTTATAGCTTCATTGTTGTCTCCTATCCCTTTTACTTTCGGTACATTCTTATCATGCTATATCCGTCCACTGAGCGTTATGTTCAGCCGTAGTTTCCTTTCATGTTTCCAAACGGCAGGTACACAGGGACGATCTTAGGACTTCTAAGAGAGTACGTGCATTTGGATGGGAGCTTTCCAGACTCCTTTATTTTTATGCATACCTTACGTTACTTTACTTTGGTTGTTTGGACACTGTTTCGTCCTTTTCCTTTCTGTACTTAATCTTTATATTTTGGGCTTGTTGGACTACCGATGTTTGATTCCGGTATTTCCGTTTGGTCAGTTAATGTTTAATACATTGCCTTGCATGCTTTGATGACACGCCATAAATACACGTAACGGTCCATTTATCCAAGTGGGGTGTTACAATTATGGTATCAGAGCCTGGTTCGACCTGTAGGCTCTAAAACTTGACCTGTGACTAGTGGGTAGTCACCAAGAACTTCTTGTATTTTGGCGTCGTTATTTTCCATGCTACTCATGAATTTTATCAGTCAGATTTTCAAAATTTTGATTAAGTAAACGGTTGGTACAGGACTGGCCATACTTAATCGCATGTGCTTTTCAAAGAACATTTCGTTTTGGTGAACTGACCATAGGCGTTCACCCTTGTCCGCTTAAGTTTTGTATGGATGAACTGACCATAGGCGTTCATCCTTACTCATGTCAGATTTATGTTTCAGAAATTGTCATTTTGTGAACTGACCCTAGGCGTTCACCAGTATTCATGTCATGTTTTGTTAGCTATACCTTCATGAATTACACTAAGCATATTCAGATTTATTACTTCAGGTGCTTACGTTTTGTCGATTTATCCTCTTTGATTTCATATGCCACCCAGGCGCGACACCGAGAATGATCCTAACGCAGCTGCCATTGCTGCTGCTGTTCAGGCTGCTATACAGGCCATGTTACCCCAAATTCGTGATGAGATCCGAGCTGAGTATCAAAATGGACCTCAGCAGAATAACAACCCTCCTGCTCCACCACCTGCCACTTTACCCGCTTGGCTGGATCTGTTCAACAAGCAGAAGCCCCGACTGTTTGAACAGACTGTAGCTCCAACTGATGCAGAAGACTGGATCTACCATATAGAGAAAATTTTTGGAGCTATGGGTTGTGGTGATGTTTTCAAAGTTAGGCTTGCAGTTTACAAGCTGGAGGGTCCTGCTCTACATTGGTGGAGGTCTCAGAAACTGTCCAATGGGGGAGATGCTTGGGAGCTTGCATTGACCTAGGCACGTTTCAAGACGATGTTCTATGACCAGTTTTTCCCGCATGCAGAGCAAGCTAAGATGAAGAGGGACTTTCATGTTATTCGTCAGAATAATGGCGAGAACAGTATAGAGTTCATGCACCGATACCTCAGGATGGCTGGATTCTTAGGGGAGGCTGCGGGTACCGTAGAGGAGCTAGTGAAGCAATTTCGCTGGGCTCTTCACACTAGGACTGCAGATAGATTGATGAGTGCCACATTCACTAATGTGTCACAAGTAGCTAATGCAGCTCGGGACATCGAGATGCTTTTTGAGAGGGACGAGCTCGAGAATGTAGAGCGCCCGGAGAAGAGGTACATCTCACCCAACAGACTTAAACAATCTAGCCATTATTGCTTGGCAACTTATATGTTATTAAAATCTTACAAACACAGAGGAGGAGACCGATCCCAATCGGCTACTCCGTATCAGAACTACAGGAACCACGGTCAGTCATATGACCGTAATCGGTCAGTTAGGAGGAACGGCGGTGATAATTACCGCGGCAGCTCCAACTCCTCTGGCGGCTACAGGTGAGCCTTTAAGCTCCAAGAATACTAAACTATCGTGTAAAACAGATCTTAAATTTATTTGTAAATTCCAACAGAGATGCTGGACAGGGGCGTGACCAAAACAACAGGGGTCAACAGGTTGCCCGATCGGCAAATTCTGGTAATTTTAAAATTCAGTCAGTCAGCCCTATTTCAGTTAAGTTATCAGAATCGTGACACGTATATATCATCGTAAATCAGGTTCTCAGTAAACCAGAGCTACTTCCACCGGGTATACATATCCCACTTGCATCACGTGTGGGAAGAAACACTCGGGACCTTGTCGTCGTGGTTCGGGTAATTGCTACAAGTGTGGTCAGCCGGGCCATTTGAAGAGGGATTGCAAGAGCGGGGATGCTGCCGGTACCTCAGGCCAGATTCCTCAGATTTTACCTCCCCCACCACCGATACCACCAACCACTGGTCGTGTCTACACTACTACCCGTGAACAAGCAAATAAGACCGCAGGTACCATTACTGGCATTTTGTTTATACACGGACAGTCTGCATGCGTGCTTTTCGATACAGGCGCCACGCACTCGGTTATATCTACTTCATATGCTGTTAGAATAAACATGACCCCTACGCCACTAGACAGTGCACTTAGTATATCTACCCCCATGCGAGACTCTGTACTCATTACCCAAGTATATAAGGATCTCCCTCTTGAGTTTGATGATAAAATTCGTCCAGTCAGTGCTCTTCCTTTGGATATGTGTGATTTTGATATTATTCTGGGTATGGATTGGTTATCAGCTCATTATGCCACCATAGATTGCCATGCTCACCAGGTCATCTTTGGTGATGTCCAGACACCAGAGTATATTCACCGAGGCTTCCTACCAGGAAAACATGTTCAGATCATTTCAGCTTTACAGGCTCGTACCTTACTATATCATGGTTGCGAGGGCTTCCTAGCCACAGTTCATGACACGACTTCGGAGACACCTTCAATTCATGATCAGCCAGTTGTGTCAGACTTTCCAGATGTCTTTCCCGAGGAACTTCCAGGTTTACCTCCCATGCGAGAGGTAGAATTTGGTATTGATCTCATTCCAGGTGCAGAACCAGTATCTAAAGCTCCTTACCGTATGGCTCCTGTAGAGCTTAAGGAACTGAAGGATCAACTTCAGGAACTTCTCGAAAGGGGTTTCATTCGTCCCAGCGTATCACCATGGGGCGCTCCAGTTTTGTTTGTCAAGAAGAAGGATGGTAGTATGCGTTTGTGTATTGACTACCGTGAGTTGAATAAGCTCACTATTCGTAACCGTTATCCACTTCCTCGTATTGACAATTTATTCGATCAGCTTCAGGGTGCCAAGCACTTCTCAAAAATCGATCTGCGATCAGGCTACCATCAGCTGCGTGTAAAAGAGCAGGATATATCTAAAACTACTTTTCGCACGAGGTACGGTCATTACGAGTTTGTCGTTATGCCATTCGGTCTCACGAATGCGCCCGCAGTATTTGTGGACTTAATGAACAGAGTTTTCCACGAATTTATAGACAAGTTTGTGATCGTATTCATCGATGATATCCTCATTTTCTCCAAATCCAAAGTGGAACATGAGAATCATCTCCGTACAGTTTTGCAGATTCTCAGACGAGAAAAACTATACGCTAAATTTTCGAAGTGCGAGTTTTGGCTGAATACAGTGGCGTTTCTAGGCCATATTGTTTCCGCAGAAGGAATAACTATGGACCCTGCAAAGGTGGAGGCTATCACCAAATGGCCAAGACCGACATCTGTCACAGAGATACGTAGTTTTCTTGGGTTGGCGGGTTATTACCGCAGGTTTGTGGAAAACTTCTCACGTTTGACGTTACCATTGACCCAACTTATGCGAAAGGGTGAGAAGTTTATATGGACCGAGGAGAGAGAAAAGAGTTTTGAGGAACTCAAGCATCGATTGATCTCGGCACCGATACTTACTCTTCCATCCGGTACAGGCGGTTATCAGATTTACAGTGACGCATCGGGAAAGGGCTTAGGTTGTGTTCTTATGCAGCATGGGAAAGTCATTGCTTATGCTTCGCGTCAACTGAAGCCGTATGAGAAAAATTACCCTACTCATGATCTAGAGCTCGCAGCAGTCGTTTTCGCCCTTAAAATCTGGAGGCATTATTTATACGGTGAGTCGTGTGATATCTTCACCGATCACAAAAGTCTCAAGTATATATTTACACAGCGAGAGCTGAACATGAGACAGAGGCGATGGTTAGAACTACTGAAAGACTACGACACTAATATCCAGTATCACCCAGGTAAAGTGAATGTAGTGGCAGATGCCCTTAGCAGAAAGTCGGGTATGGTAAATGGCATCAAAGTTCAGGAAGAGATTATTCAGGACTTAGAGCGTTACGATATTGAACTCTTAGTACGCGGACAAAGAGGATACTGGGCTAGTTTGAGGGTAGAACCAGATTTGCTCTCTAGGATCAAAGCCGCACTAGAGGATGATGGTGAAATCTGGGCGATTATCCAAAACATTGACCGGCAGACCGAATTTCGCATCGATGACGATGGTATCGTATGGCAGGGTACCAAACTCTACGTTCCAGAAGACCCTGCTCTCAGAGAAGCCTTAATGACTGAGGCTCACAGCTCTCCATTCTCTATCCATCCGGGTTCCACCAAAATGTACCACGATCTTAAGCAGCATTTCTGGTGGAGCGGTATGAAACAGGATGTTGCAACATTTGTGTCTAAATGCTTAACCTGTCAGCAGGTTAAGATAGAGCACCAGCGTTCCAGTGGTCTTCTCCAGCCATTAGATATTCCAATGTGGAAGTGGGACAAGATCTCTATGGATTTCGTCACCGGACTACCACAGACTCAGCGGAGACATGATGCAATCTGGGTAGTTGTCGATCGTTTGACCAAGTCAGCACATTTCATTCCTATTCGTAAAGATTTCGCAGTCAGTAAATTAGCGAAACTATTCACCGAGGAGATCGTACGATTACACGGTACACCTTCGGAAATTATATCAGATAGGGATCCCCGTTTCACTTCTCATTTCTGGGGAGGTCTACATAAAGCTTGGGGAACTAGGCTCAAGCTCAGCACATCTTTCCATCCACAGACGGACGGTCAGTCAGAGCGTACCATCCAGACCTTAGAGGACATGCTACGCGCCTGTGCATTAGAATGGACAGGACACTGGGATGACTATATTTGCTTGGTCGAGTTTGCTTACAACAACAGTTGGCATGCTAGTATCAAGCGTGCTCCATTCGAGATGTTATACGGCAGAAAATGCCGTGCTCCTATTTGTTGGGTCAGGTGGGAGAACGTTTGATTGAAGGACCTGAACTGATAGAACTGACCAATGAAAAGGTCGCCATCGCTAGGGCAAAGCTGCAAGAAGCGCGTACTCGCCAGAAGAGTTACGCCGACAAGCATCGCAGAGATCTATCTTTTCAGACTGGGGATCGTGTGTTCCTCAAAGTATCACCCGCACGCGGTGTCAGACGTTTTGGCCTCAAAGGCAAACTTAGCCCTCGTTACATCGGACCGTTCGAAATCCTTGAACGTATTGGTGAAGTGTCATATCGATTGGCGTTACTGCCTCAGCTTTCACACGTCCACAAAGTGTTTCATGTATCACTACTCAGGGGGTACAACTATCATGAGCTTCACAAAGTAAATTATCCACTCGATCAGATTCGGGAGGATTTATCCTATATTGAGGAACCCGAAGCAGTTTTAGATCGCCAGGATCGAGTTATGAGAAGGAAGACCATTCCTTTCGTCAAAATCCTGTGGAGGAACCATACCGAGCGGGAGGCCACTTGGGAAACAGAGGAGTCTATACGGACTTCTTATCCTCACTTTCAGTTTTGATTCGGGTATGTCTTTTCAGCTTTTATGTCGTTCAATTATTAGCATTTCAGCTTTTACTTCAGTCAGCTTAAATACCTTGTAATTCGAGGACGAATTTCTCTTTTAGAAGGGAAGAATTGTAAAACCCAGTACGGCCGTATTGTAATTCGGGGACGAATTATTCCTTTTAGAGGGGAAGAATTGTAAAACCCGTATTTAAATCGAGAATATAAATACGTGGTTTATTATTTATACGTGGGTTATTATTAATACGCGGTTTATATTAATACACGGGTTATTTTTATTTTAATACATAGAAGTTATCAACGGAACAACGCGAGTATAATACAAGTTTTTTTTTAAAAAAAAAAATATAGGGGGGCCGGTTTTGAAAACAAAGAAAAGAAAGAGTTTTGGGCTTTAGCCCATTTAGCTACACATAAAGGACGGGGGTTCCCCTTTACACTCACAACGTACAAAAAAAAAAGAATCTAGGGTTGCTCATTGGTGGCCGCCGGCTGGGAAACAAGAGACGGAAGTCTCAAGTGTTGATCCGAGTAGTAGTGCTCCATTTTCAGAATCAATACGGTAATCGTCCTAGTCCCTTTTCTTTTATTTTGATTCGTCCGGTAAGTAGGGTGTCACAGCCGAGAGTTTTTAAGACTCTCGGTGTTGATTCCTTCCTGCCAATTACGCACAACAGCAAACGTAAGTCATAGGGGTCGGATTTAGTGTGGTGTACAGCCGAGACCCTCATGGTCTCGGTGGGGCTGTTGTGTTGGCCGACCGAGGGCAGAAAACCCCACGCAGGGGTGTCGGGTTTTGGTTTATGGCACAAGTACCGAGACACCAAGTCTCGGTGGGTTCCCTTTTGATCAGTCGTGACCCAACAAGGGGGTGTTGGGCGTTTCGAACAGCAAAAACAAACAGGGTGTGTTTGGGATTAATAAAAATAAGGGTGTGTTTGGGATTGTTCACAGCCGGGTGTGTTTGGCTAGAAAAATTTACATAGGCAGTGGGAAGTAAATAACACTAGCAGTGGGAAATAATTAATGAAAACAGTGGGAATAATCTAGTACAAGCAGTGGGAACAAATTAAGGCAGGCAGTGGGAAAAATAAATAGAAAACAGCGGGAATAAAATAGCGACAGTTTTAGCGACAGTTTTCCGTCGTAAAAATTTATATTGACACATTTAATATAGTTTGTAGAATTGTTTAGCGCGACCGAGATTCTCCCTCCAAATGGGATGAAGACATTCGTACCATTGAGAAACTTCTCAATGAGGATCATACTTCTCCACCATCTCCTAAGGATATCTCTATCGATGAACCGAATTTGACTACGCCTTCCATCGAAAATCCTTCGGATTTAGAGCTTAAGGACCTACCGTCTCATCTCGAGTACGTTTTCCTTGAAGACAACAAGAAGTCACCCGTCATCATCGCTAAGGACTTGAAAGAGGAAGAAAAATCCCGACTTATCGTCGTGCTGAAGAATCACAAGAAAGCTATTGCATGGAAAATCTCCGATATTCGTGGCATTGATCCTCACTTTTGCACACATAAAATTCTCATGGAGGACGTCTTTAAACCCACTATTCAAAGCCAAAGAAGGGTGAATCCTAAGATCCATGACGTAATCAAAAAAGAGGTTATCAAACTTCTTGATGCGGGAATGATCTATCCTATCTCGGATTCACCATGGGTTAGTCCCGTCCATTGTGTGCCTAAGAAAGGCGGAATCACCGTTGTGCCCAATGAAAACAACGAGTTGATTCCTACTCGTCTCGTTACATGGTGGAGAGTTTGTATAGACTACCGCAAACTCAATGATGCTACGAGAAAGGATCATTTTCCCCTTCCTTTCATGGACCAAATGCTTGAACGTCTAGCGGGTATACTGCTTTTTAGACGGTTTCTCCGGGTATTTTCAAATTCCCATCGATCCCATAGACCAAGAGAAAACCACATTCACTTGTCCTTATGGAACATTTGCCTACAAAAGAATGCCTTTCGGCTTATGCAATGCTCCTGGGACTTTCCAAAGGTGTATGATGGCTATCTTCCATGACATGGTTGAAGAAACTATGGAAATCTTCATGGATGATTTCTCGGTTTATGGTGATTCTTTCTCTCATTGCCTTGCCAATTTGGAACGTATGCTTAAGCGGTGTGAAGACACTCGCCTTGTTCTAAATTGGGAAAAATGCCATTTCATGGTAAAAGAGGGCATCGTGCTAGGACACAAAATCTCCAAAGCCGGTCTTGAAGTAGACCGTGCTAAAGTCGATGTTATTGCTAAATTGCCTCCACCTTCAACCGTGAAGGGTGTGAGAAGTTTCCTCGGTCATGCGGGCTTCTATCCTCGATTCATCCAAGATTTTTCTAAAATCGCTCGCCCGATGACCCACCTCTTGGAAAAAGATACTCCTTTCATTTTTTCAAAGAGTGTCTTGAATCCTTCAATCTTCTTAAGGATAAGCTAACTAAGGCACCGGTCTTGGTTACCCCTAATTGGGATATACCTTTTGAGTTTATGTGTGATGCTAGCGACTTTGCTATTGGAGCGGTTTTGGGCCAAAGAGTGAACAAACACTTCCAACCAATCCACTATGCTAGCAAGACAATAACGGGGGCTCAATTGCATTATACCACTACCGAAAAAGAGCTTTTAGCTGTAGTGTATGCTTTTGAAAAGTTCCGCCCCTATCTTGTCCTTTCTACTACCATCATGTATACCGATCATTCCGCGTTGAAGTACTTGATGACTAAGCAAGATTCTAAGCCAAGACTTCTTCGTTGGGTTTTGCTCCTTGAAGAATTCAACATTGAAATTCGTGACAAAAAGGGAGCTGAAAACCTAGCCGCGGATCATCTCAGTAGACTTGAGGATCCTTATCAAGGGGATCATCCGAACAAAGAGATCAATGACTCTTTTCCCCTTGAGGCCTTAATGTCTATCAATCCAAATCTCGATGACACCCCGTGGTTTGCGGACATTGCAAACTACTTAGCGGGTGGAATTCTCAAGGAAGGGTTAACGTCCCAACAAAAGAAAAAGTTCTTTAAGGATATTGAACATTATTTCTGGGACGACCCTTACCTCTTCAAACAATGTGCGGATCTTATCATTCGTCGATGTGTTGATGGGCCGGCAGCGGTACAAATCCTTGATGCTTGCCATAAAGGACCCACCGGTGGTCACTTTGGTCCCAATTACACCGCGAAGAAAGTATTCGACTCTGGATTTTATTGGCCCACCATCTATCGTGACGCTCACGACATGGTTAAACATTGTGATGCTTGCCAAAGACAAGGCAAGATCACACATAAAGATGAGATGCCTCAAAATTTCATACAAGAATGTGAAATCTTTGATGTATGGGGCATCGACTTTATGGGGCCATTTCCATCATCTAAAGGGAACAAGTACATCCTCGTAGCCGTTGACTACGTTTCTAAATGGGTTGAAGCTAAGGCTCTCCCAACGAACGATGCGAGGGTGGTTGTGAACTTTTTGAAGCAGCTGTTTGCTCGATTCGGTGTTCCTCGTGCTATAATCACTGACCGCGGGACTCATTTTTGCAATGATCAATTTGCAAGAGTCATGGCTAAGTACGGTGTCAATCACCGCCTTTCCACCGCTTATCATCCCCAAACCAATGGTCAAGCCGAGATTTCTAACCGCGGACTGAAGAGAATTCTGGAGCATACTGTGGGAGAGCATCGTGCCGCGTGGGCCGATAAGTTAGATGATGCTCTGTGGGCTTTCCGTACCGCATATAAGACCCCGATTGGTTGCACACCTTATCGTCTTGTGTACGGGAAAGCATGCCACCTCCCTATCGAGCTAGAACATAAGGCATATTGGGCCTTGAAGTGGGTTAACTTCGACATCAACAAAGCCAGTGATCTTAGGAAGATTCAACTCAACAAGGTTAATGAACAAAGAAATGAAGCTTACGAGAACTCACTGATCTACAAGGAGAAGACCAAGATCATCCATGATGCAAGGATTAAGAACCGAGAGTTCCACATTGGTGATCAAGTCTTACTTTTTAACTCTCGGTTTAAGATCTTCTCGGGCAGGTTGAAGAGCCGCTGGTCTGGTCCATTCACCGTCACCAAAATCTTTCCATATGGCACCATTGAGCTTTCTCAGCCAAATGGGCCTCATTTCAAGGTGAATGGCTAGCGTTTGAAGTTGTACTTTGGTTAGGACATCTTTCATGAGATGATTCCATCTCTCACCACGTTTCTCATGAACTAATTTTGGGTCGAGTCAGGCTCGTGACTCGGTTATCAAAAACAAGCGCTTCTCGGGAAGCAACCCGTGATCTATCCTTTATCATTTTCATAATAAGTGTAGGGGGAGCCCCGTATGTGTTGGTTGTCTTGTTTCTTATGTTGTGCAGGGATCAAAGCTTTAAAGATCCACCTCGATGACTTTTGACGCACCGTGATCCCGTGTACCCGTCTTCCCGGTTCTATCCTAAACTGTCGTGATTCAATATTTCATATTTTATATGTTCACATTGAAATCACTTTAATTGTCCTTTCCTTAGAAAGATTTAAACAAAGTGCACAATGTCCTAAGTGTAGGGTAGTTTACTCCCACATGCTTAAACATTGAGGACAATGTTTATATCAAGTGTAGGGGGGACTTCTATCGAAGTAAGTGGTCTTTTCCATGAATTTGCCCTCATTTTAACCGGAAAACTTGATTTTTCGACATTTTTCAAATTTTTAATCTATTTTGGCCTATTAGTTTTTCCTTTGTTATAGTTATTTTCCTTCCTTGCTAGAATAAAATTTAATAAAGTGGTTTTAAATTTTTCAAAGTCGTGAATTGATAGTTGAGTTTTTACCACCCTTTAGGAAAAGAGAGGCAAAGTAGTGGCAAGTATTAAGTGTCGGTTTAGGAAAACCAAGCACTAATGACCAATTAAGTTCGTTCTCAAGGAGGCTAGTGTGTTATGTGTGTAATGATATGGATTAATTTGTGATTATATTTGAATTAGAAGATTAGAAAGGGGATTAGAAGAGAATAACGGTTATGAAGACGGATTAAACTAAGTCTAAAAAGGCGTACACGTAAAGTCGTAAAAACCACCAAAATTAAAATTTTAACCTAAAAATTTCTAAAAATTACCAAAAATCCCTAATAATATTATAAGAGTTTACAAAAAATCAAAAATTGCAAAAACCTTTTAATTAATTAGATAATGACTTTTTAATGCTAATTAAAGCCCTAAAAATCAAAATTAATTATTAAAAAGCCCTAAACAAGATTTTCAAGTTTGTAAACCTCAAAAATATCCTAATTAGCTAAAAACTATTTTTCAAAATTTTAAAACCAATTAAAACTATTTTTAAACAATTAAAAACTCCTAAAATCAATTAAATCTTAAATTAATTATAGAAAATAATTAAAAGACCTAGAAAATAATTGGAAAGTTGCAAAAATCCTAATTAAGTATTTAGAACCTAGGAAAAATATAAAAACCTAGAAAATCAGACTTTTAATTTTTAATAATAAAATAATATTAAAATAATATTAAAAATCCAAAAATTATAAAAAAATTCTAAAAACTTGCAAACTAGCTTAATTTAACCTAAATAACTCAGAAATGAAAGTGAAATTACCTAAATACCCCTATTGGGCCTAGAAAGTGGGCCAAACCCAAAACAGTCCCTTATTGGGCTTAATTAAGGCCCAATAGGAAAAAGTGTTCAGAATAAGCCCAAAAAGCACAGGTTGACTCAAAATTTGATTTTAAACAACTTTTTCCAAAGGCCCAAAAGCTGAAAATGTGAAATAAGCTAACTTATAATAAGCAGCTTATTCTTAATGGGCTTTTTGGCCCATTAAGCCATAAGCTGATGCCATAAGCTAAAATTCAACACACAACCTTCTTTTGACCTAACAAAGACTTCTGCAAAAAGAATTTTCAAATAAGCCCACTTAATAAGCCAGAAACAAGTCACAAACTTATTCACAAAACAACAAAATAGTCGTTTTTATGATCTAGACCACCTTAGAAGCTGATTCAAGTTGCAAAATGTTTCTTTTGACAAAACTAAGCTTAAAAACCAAAGACCTTTCAAATAAGCACACTCAATAAGCTGGAAAATCAAATAAGCACTTATGTTAAAAGTCAAACAAGTTGGTTTTCTAGTAAAAAGTCAAAGTCAAAGTCTCATAAGCTCCAGTTCACTTAAATGGGTCAAATAATGAAGATCTATTACAAAAAATAAGTTGTTGCAAGTCAGAATAAGCTAGAATAGCTTATTAATAAGCTGATGACAAAATTGCACTAGCAGGGGCTAGTTTTGGATGTTGAGCAGTGGAAACTTTTTCCACTGCTTGACTATTTTGACTTTTTGTCTTTAGTGACTTTTTCTTGGATTCAGATTTCACAAAGGCACCCAAATGATATTTGGATCAAAAGGAGTCAATCACAATCAAAATAACACAATCACTAACACCCAATTAATACAGTTTAATCAATCAATCACCAGACATTGCACAGACATGAACAATAAGCAGTTTAGCACTTAAGAGCAATTTTAGCACAAATCAGCCAGCCAAATTCAACCAAATGCACACACAAGCTATAATAAGCTCAAATAAGCAAGTCTAAACAGGTTTCATGCACTGGTTCAAAGAATTAAGCAAGATTCAAGCAATGAAAGTTACTGATGAACACTAACACATGCGGTTTTCTACTTTTGCTGATGTATTTGAGACATAAGCCAATTTCAACACCTCAAATCTTTCAAACAGGTTATATTAACTTTGTTTAAACCACTTTTATCCCTAAGCATGCATACACACTAAGTGTTCCCAAAATCCTAGGTCAAAACAAGAAGAAACAAGGTCTATATAGCAGATTGATTAATTCAAGTGTTCAAACCCAAAAACTTGCAGCAAAACACTCTCAAACAAAGGTATAGCAGATACAAAGCATAAACAACACCTTCCCTTAACACAATAACAAGTTACAAGCATAAACCAGTAGACCCAAACACCCCTTTAACTTTTTCAAATCAAAATTTTCAAAAGCAAAACAAGATTTCAGGCCAACCAAGCATCAATTAACACTAAAACAAGTATAATAAACAGATTCAAGCAAGAACAAGCCACAAAATTCACAAGAACAACAGTTTCATACAAATATCACCAAAAATCACAATTTAAGCAGATTTGGAGATTAAGTATGCAAACCTAATGGATGTACATCCACACCCACGAATTTTGAGCTTATGTGCTAGCAAGAACAAGCACAAGCTTCCACAATAAGCCTGCTAATATTGAACAAGGGTTAAGCACAATATCATAAAAATCAGAAACTTGGAAAAACTTGATTAATGCAAACTTGTTACCCCACACTTGATTATCCCCAAGTTATAAGCCTCACCACACCTTAACCAACTCAGTTAGGATGCTATGATCAGCCCTATAGCCCAAGAATTCCAAGATTGGAACAAGACTTAGCAAAATATCAAGAAAATGAGGAAATATGCAAACTTTTGCACACTCCTCTTTGAAAAACAGGTTTTGAACTTTAAGAACTACAAAACATATAACAAATGAAAGCAGTAAACAAGATTGGCCAATGACTTTTCTTCAAGATTTCAAACTCAATTTCATTAACTTAGAAATAGGATTTACAGAAACTTGAACCAAGGAAAAATCAAAAGCAAACTGAAATGTGAAGGCCTAAGTGGCTTTATATAGCCTTACAAGTGAACTATGAAAGCTGAAAAACGTGTAACCCTAGCTACTTGATCTTCCAAAAATGCCCTTGAGGTTTTGGCATCTTCTTGAATCATGTGACTGAATTTGGAGCCTTGTGAAGTAGATAGCTGTTGTAATTTGATCCAAGGGCCCAAACAAAGCTTAAAATGTAAGCTTGTATCTGGATGGTTGATTCTCTGGCTGGTTTTGGCAGTTTCCCCAAAAGTGTGTAGCAAGGGTTTATCATGTGAGCATATGGGTGACGTGGCAAGGGTTTTTGAAGTGGAGATGTGTTTATGTTGAGGTTAATCACAAATCTGGACAAGATTATGGCCTAATTCATAGTAATTAGTAAATCCCCAATTCGGATTATGAACTCCAAGAACAAGGTTTTGATCTTGTTTTAAGTTTAAAAACATGTTAACCGCCATTTTTAAACTTAATTAATTAAGTTGTTAAATCCGGTTGTGAGTGGAAAGTGACATGGCAAAATGGTGTAGTGTGATTGGTGGAGAATGTGAGTGGGACACATGGCAGCTTGGGAGTGGTCTATGTAACTTCTTTGTCTGCCAGCTTAACACCCCCATGTTTCAGAAACTTGTCAAATTCCTTCCAAACTTCTATCAACGCCTTTATAAGCTTTGTCAACTTTTGCCCTTTTACATTTTTGGCCCAAAAACTTTTACAAAGTGAAATCAGGGGTATTTCTTGCCATATTTGAATTCTTCAAGGGCTGGTTTGGTATTTTCTTCAATGATAATGGTCTAGACTTGCAATATTGACATTTTGGAGGACTGAAATTGCCAAGTCTTGATGATTGAGGGACCATTTTTGCCAAATGTTGAAAGTTGAGGGTCCTTTTTGTAATTTTGAGATTTTCAAAGGACCAAACTTGTCATTTCTTGTACTTTGAAGGACTTTATGATGTATTTGACTTTGTGGATGATATTGGTTGACAATTTAGCTTTGTTGAGGGGCTAAACTTGCCAATTCTTCAAAGTGGAGGGTCCTTTTTGTAATTTTGACAAACTTTAGGGACCAAACTTGTAATTATGAGGATACAAGGGTATAAAGTGTCAATTCTTCATAATTGGAGGACCCTTCTTCATAATTCTTCAAATCTTCAAGGATTGATCTTGGGAAAGTCTTCACTAGGGCTTGGTTCATTGTGCGGCTTCGTCTCCCGTGTTCGTTTTTTATTGATTCTTGTGATCTTTTGTCATTTTCTCAATATCTGTACCTAAAATACACAAGCAACAAACACAAGCATATATTTGGGTATTTTGATGATATTTAATGCATTTTAAGCCCTATTTGGAAGATGAGACTATGTATAAAAGCAGTCTCATCACTCCCCCATACTAAACCATTGTCGTGCCCTCACGCAATGCTAGAATAAAGTATCAAAGCATCTCCAAAATTCATTTTATTCACTTTATTGAACGATAAACTAGCAACACTACTACTATTACTACTTGTGTTATAGACATAATGTATGATTTTCATCGCAAAATGGGACGTTTAGGTTCATAGAATAAGAACACGTGAATGCTTCGTTAGAAATAATTTCATCGTCCTCGATTTTCACCCTAATTCCTTGCTAAGCGTGCAACGAGATCATTGTCATTATAAGTTAGTAATGCTAACACTACTCATATGCCCTAATCACGTACTTATCCTCCCATTAGTCCTAAGTTGTATCTCTTATATTTTATTTTGTCTTGAATGTTTCACGAGGATACATTGTTTGACTTATGCGATAATAGAGATTTAGGTCTAAAAATAGAGTCCTAACGGTGTAACTAAGACCATCAAATCAATAACCCCTCCTAATAGACAACGATGTTAAAAAATTAAGTTGACAAGAAGAATCGATAAACACGGTTTTATAACGGTTTTGAACATGAGACTTATTACCAAGACTTTTATACGCCCCCTAACGGAAGGGCCTTATTATCTTTGGTTTACCTCCATCTTTTATTCAACTTCGCCATGAAGCTTTTATTATGACTTCGGTCTTGCCTTGCCTTTTATTATCCGCCTCATCGGTGGTTTTATTAGCCAAAGACGTATATCCTCACGCTAAGGCGAATTTTGGATCTTTAAAGCTTCGAAGATTAAGGCTTGATTCACTTTCAATTTTTGCATAGATTTTAGGCCTTGTGGGGCTTCAAATTGTTTGCTAGATTTAGGTGAGCACTTGAAATCTTATTATTGGGTGAAGCTTTCGATTATTCGGGTGTCAATACTTCAAAACCGTGACGCTGGCGATACCTTAATGTCTTCCCAATTTAATTACACGGAAGCTACTAGAAAAGACTAGAAACCCAACAATCCTAACTAAACCGCTAAGTCAATATTTATTAAGCAAAAATATTTACATGCGAAGGGAGAATAAGCAAACAACGAGAACACATGAGTTTTTGAAAGAATACGAGTACTCTACGTTTAGCATAGTAACTTATAATTAACTCTGTCATTTCTCGTCCTCATTTAAGAGACTTAGCCTAATGTGTAGTTAAGGAATCAAAGCTAAGTGCTCAACACGCACGGTCGAGTCAAAAATTACTCTTATTCTCGCCATCGGAAAATCTTCATTCGTGTCTTAAAACACTTATAAAACATGAGAAAAATTTTAAAATTTGGCCATTTTTAGCCTTATTTTGCAACAAAACGATAAACAAAAAGATAAACTTTGGAAAGCGTGAAGGTTTGGCAAGGCAAGTATCTATTCACCCCCCCATACTAAAGTTAAACATTGTCCTCAATGTTTCGAGTCTAGGGGTGCAAACACCCCCATACTAGAGACGTAGTCGAATGCCTAATCTAGCATGGAAAGGGTGTAACCAATAAGTAATAGCCGTTTATGAAGTGTGCTAAAAACCTAAGGTTAGAACATCAAAGGATATATCATGGATATTGAGAAATGTCTCCAAAGCAAACGATCGAGTGCTCCTATAAAACGAACACGAGAGGCTCCAATCGTGAAGATCATGATCTAAAAACCACATATCACAAACAACCACGGAACAAAGGTTGGAAGGGCACAAATCCCCACACGTAAGCTACATTAGAAAGCGATAATATGTACATAGGATAAGCATGGGACTCCCCCACGAGGCTCCTCGTTTTTGATTACCGAGTCATGAGCTCGACTCGATCCCCTCAATACTAATTATCATTGGGGAAGGTGACTTGGTCGAGGTAGTTCAAGGATGGAACTTCCCCGCCAAAGTAGTGCTTTAACCTATGTCCATTCACCTTGAAGTTAGGACCATCATCTTGAGCTAGCTCGATGGTCCCATAAGGAAATACTTGAGTCACGGTGAATGGACCGGACCAACGGGATTTCAATTTACCGGAAAATATTTTCAATCTTGAATTAAAAAGTAAAACTTGATCCCCAATGTTAAAAACCCGGTTTTTAATTTTTGAATCATGCAACTTTTTAGTTTTTTCTTTATAAATCAATGAATTTTCATAAGCAATGTCTCTCAATTCATCCAATTCATTTAATTGCATTTTCCGGTGTTTTCCCGCGGTCTCCATATCATCATTACAATGCTTTAGGGCCCAATAAGCCTTGTGTTCTAATTCGATAGGCAAATGACAATTCTTTCCATACACAAGCTTATAGGGAGTGCACCCAATGGGTGTCTTATGAGCGGTCCTAAAGGCCCATAAAGCATCGTCTAACTTATCCGACCAAGATTGTCGGTTTTCTCCTACGGATCTCTCCAAGATCCTCTTCAAAGCTCGGTTTGAAACCTCGACTTGCCCACTCGTTTGTGGGTGATAAGCCGTAGAAAGACGATGTGTAACCCCATATTTCCTTAAAACTCTTTCGAATTGGTCATTACAAAAATGGGTTCCACGATCGCTTATGATCGCACGAGGGGTTCCAAACCGAGCAAACAAGCTTTTCAAGAACTTAACTACCACACGAGCATCATTAGTGGGCAAGGCCTTCGCCTCCACCCACTTAGATAGGTAGTCAACCGCAACAAGGATGTACTTATTACCACGAGATGATGGGAACGGCCCCATAAAGTCTATACCCCAAACGTCAAAGATCTCACATACGTGAATGATATTTTGTGGCATTTCATCTTTTTGTGAGGCTTTTCCTTGTCGTTGGCATGCATCACAAGACTTCACAAGAATTTGTGCATCTCGGTAAATAGTAGGCCAAAAGAAGCCGGCATCAAACACCTTCTTAGCCTTGAGATTAGCACCGTGGTGACCACCCGTGGGTCCCTCATGGCAAGCTCTAAGGATGTTAGAAGCTTCGGTGCCAAAAACACAACGTCGGATGATTTGATCCGCACAAGTTCGAAACAAGTAAGGGTCGTTCCAAAAGTAGAACTTGACGTCACGAAAGAATTTTCGTTTTTCTTGAGTCGTCATACCCTTAACGATGAAGTTACTCGCATGGTAATTTGCAAAATCCACAAACCATGGGGTAGAAGAATCAAGCTTAGAATTCACTACACCAGGTGTCTCGAGCGGAAATGTTTCGGTGATTTCCTTAGGCTCGTAAACACTTTGGTGAGGATCTTCCAAACGAGAGAGATGATCGGCCGCTAGATTCTCGGCTCCTTTTTGTCAACGATGGTGTGATCAAATTCTTGAAGGAGTAGAATCCAACGAAGTAATCTCGGCTTAACATCTTGCTTTGCCATGAGATACTTAATAGCCGAATGGTCCGTATACACTATGCATTTCGTCAAGACGAGATAAGGTCGGAATTTCTCAAATGCATACACCACGGCAAGGAACTCCTTTTCCGTTGTAGTGTATTTAAGTTGAGCCTCGGTCATTGTCTTGCTAGCATAGTGAATAGGCAAGAAGTGCTTATCATGACGTTGCCCCAAAACGGCCCCAATAGCGTAATCACTTGCATCACACATAAGTTCAAAGGGTAGGTTCCAATTGGGAGCAACAAGAATGGGAGCTTCGGTAAGTTTCCTCTTAAGGATCTCAAAGGCTCGTACACAATCTTCGTCAAAGACAAAACATGCCTCTTTTTCAAGAAGATGTGTAATGGGTCGAGAAATCTTTGAAAAGTCCTTGATGAATTGACGATAAAAGCCCGCGTGGCCTAGGAAACTCCTAACTCCCTTGACGGTTTTGGGATGAGGTAATTTGGCGATGACGTCTACCTTAGCTTGATCTACCTCAATCCCCGCTTTCGAGACCTTGTGCCCTAAGACGATTCCACTCTTAACCATAAAATGACACTTTTCCCAATTGAGCACAAGGTTGGTTTCCTCACAACGTTTCAACATTCTCTCTAGGTTCGACAAACACGAAGTGAAAGAATCACCAAATACGGAAAAGTCATCCATGAAGACTTCCATCGTCTTTTCGATCATATCATGAAAAATAGCCATCATGCATCGTTGAAAAGTTCCCGGTGCATTGCAAAGTCCGAATGGCATTCTACGATAGGCAAACGTTCCATATGCACACGTAAACGTAGTTTTTTCTTGATCACGAGGATCGATGGGAATTTGGAAGTAACCGGAAAAACCATCTAAAAAGCAATAGAAATCATTTCCCGCAAGACGCTCCAACATTTGGTCCATGAAGGGCAAGGGAAAATGGTCTTTTCGAGTGGCTTCATTCAACTTTCGATAGTCAATGCACACTCTCCATCCGGTCACGAGTCTAGTGGGAATCAACTCGTTGGCATCGTTTGGCACAACGGTCATCCCTCCCTTTTTAGGGACACAATGAATAGGACTCACCCAAGGGCTATCGGAAATAGGATAAATCATTCCCGCGTCAAGGAGTTTAAGGACCTCCTTTTTGATGACGTCGTGAATTTTGGGGTTCACCCTCCTCTGACTTTGGATTGTTGGCTTGAAATCCTCCTCCATTAAGATTTTGTGGGTACAAAACTTGGGATCGATTCCCTTAATGTCGGATAACTTCCACGCAATCGCCCCTTTGTGAGCCTTTAGAACATCGACAAGTGCGGTTTTTTCATCATTCGAAAGTTCCTTCGCAATAATAACCGGCAACTTGTCGTCCTCCTCCAAATAGACATATTCGAGGTGAGGAGGTAAATCTTTCAACTCGAGAATAGGTGGTTCCTCAAGTGAAGATTTGGGCTCGATACTCATAACCTCCTCGGGTGGAGGAAATGGGAAATCGTTGAGAAAATCCTTGATAATCCAGAAGTCCTCATCGTTGTCGAGGTCTTCGTCACAAGTACGTGGAACATTGCATTCCTCCAACGTAAAACCACCACCTTCAAAAGGAGTGAAGGTTGGTGTCGAATTATCAAGAATTGGATCCAACATAGTGGGATTGCCACTAGTTTCTTCATCACCAAAACCTAGAACTTCTTGTGAAAATTCCTCGCAAACCACGTCAATCATATCAACGAGGTTTATGGTTGCAACGGAATAAACATGAGAAATTTGAGAGTTTTGAGTTGCGTTTATAACAAGTTCCTTGTCGTTGAAACGTAAGGTGATCTTTCTAGCATGCACATCGATCAAAGCCATAGATGTATCTAAAAACGAACGACCTAAAATGAGAGGAACTTGAGGATCCGTGAGGATATCAACAACAATGAAGTCTACGGGATAGTAGAACTTCCCCACTTTCACAAAAACGTCTTCCGCCAAACCACATGCGGGAATTGTGGAATGGTCGGCCAACTCGATAGACATTAGTGAAGGAGTAAGATTAGAAAGATTGAGCGACTTGAAGATTGCAAGTGGCATCAAGTTAATGCTAGCACCAAGATCGGCCAAGGCGAAGCATTCTTCCATGTCTTGGATTGCACAAGGGATCAAAAATTTACCGGGATCACCGACTTTTTGAGGTATGCGATTAAGATAAACCGACGAACAACTAGACAATTGGTGCAACTTCTCCTTGTTGTTCAACATACTCTTAAAGTTAGCGGCAAATCGAGGCATCATGACCAAGGCATCGGCGAAACTCACATTAAGGTGCAAATCACGAAACATTTTCATAAAAAGCTCAAATTGGTAATTGTCGCGCTCTTGACATTTCTCCTTCCTAAGTCTCGATGGATAGGGCAAAGGTGGTGTGGGTTGAGGCATAGTAGGCATAGCCTTTGGAATCTCGGATTCCAATGATGGTAATGGGTCAACCGTAGGTGTGGCATGAGCGGTACTTTGTGGGATTGGGACATGCTCCTTTTGGACCACCACCTCGGGTTCTTCCTCAATTGCTTCCTCCGTAGGAGCAATTGGTTGAGGAATCGGCTCCTTAAGTGTCTTACCACTACGTGTGGTAATCACTTTCATCTCACCCTTAGGGTTGGATATGGTGTTACTAGGAAGACCACTTGACGATGGTTTACACATTATTGCCTCAAACATAGACGAGATTTTATCTTCAAAATTAGATTGCCTCAATACGGCTTCGGTTTGCCTTTTCTCGGCCTTAAGCATCTCTTGTTTAATCTCATGTTGCCCTTGTTCCATTTTTTGTTGGTTTTGTTGCAACCTAGTGACATTTCCTTCCATCTTGTTGGTGTGGATTTTAAGTTCATTAGCTAACTCATTTTTCAACTCTTTCTTCAAGTCGTTTTTAAACTCGGATCTTAGACTAATGATTTCTCTTTGAATATTGTCAAACCTAGCATCATTCCCACTAGCATATTCAACAAACTCACTTGGAATATCTTTTAATGTTTGCAAACTTTTGTTGTTATTTTGAAAATCATTTTTGTTTGAAACTTGATTATTAGCCCCTTGATTCCCATAGTATCCCTTGTTGTAATTGTTCTTAAAACCAACTTGATTGTTGCGATAGTTGTTAGCATTTTGATTTGGACCAAAACCCGGTGGAGTCATTTGATTAGAGCGGGAAACTTGACCGTTTTGGTTGTAATTTCCCGTGGCCGCGAAGGCACTCGAAGTGTTACCACCGTTGGTAATGCACTCGGAGAAATCATGACCTCCACCACAATACATGCAAGAAACCTCAACCGCTTTAGCCGTAGCGGGAGCACTTGGTTCATCAACTTTAAACTCAATCAAAAGTCCTTTCAACTTATCAAAAATCTTGTTTTCCAAGTTTGCCTCAATTTGGCAAGCATCGATGGTATTAGACAAAGAAGGTGAAGCCGAAGACGAAGCCTTACGAACACTAGACGTGCTACGAGGACTATACACCTTAGATCTATTTTCAATTATCACCAAAGCTTCCTCAACCGTTTTACACAAAAAATTACCACCCGCGGCGGCATTCAAATAATCCCTTTCATGATCATTAAGTCCATTGTAAAACGTGTCAATTTGATGCAAATCGGAAAAACCGTGATGAGGACATTCATGTAACATTTCCTTAAACCTATTCCAAGCCGTTGAAAAACTTTCATTAAATTCTTGTGAAAACTTTGAAATCTCGTTTTTCAAGTGCGTAGTCTTAGAGGGCGGAAAAAATTGGTTCACAAACTTAGACACGAGATCCTTCCACGTCAATATAGAATTGGGTGGCTCTTTCTTTAACCAAATTTTTGCGGGCCCCGCTAAGGAATACGGAAAAAGCATCATCTTAATCGAGTCGTTAGAGACATCCTTAAACTTGCAAGTAGCGGTAAGACGATTGAATTGGCGGATATGGTTGTGTGGATTGTCCTTCTCATCACCACGGAATTTGTTGTTTTGAATCATGGACAACAAACCCGTTTTCACCTCAAAATTCTCCGCAAGGATTGCGGGAATCACAATAGCCTCTCCATAACCCTCGGTGGGTGCTTGAAGTAACTCCATCATAGTTCGATTCGCCATGGTTGGTGCTTCTCTTACAATGGGTTCGTCAATAGGAGACTCCTCACTAGAATTGTTGGGAGTGGGAGTTTTGTTCTTTCGTTTACGTGCACGTCTTGCTTGATTTTGAGTTAGCATAAACGTCACGTACAACGAGGGGATGAGCAAAGAAGATTCTTTTTGGTGTTTTGTATTTTTTCAATTTTTTGTGGTTTTTGATTGTATTAACCTTTTTGGAACTTGGTGAAATGTATTAAGTAGACAAAAATCTACAAATCTCCTCCTTAATCAAATCTCTCGATTAAAGAAGCCTCAAGGAATGAAAACGATCACGTGGGGTGAACGCCTTCGATGACTTTAGAACGATGGTGGAACACCAAATCGTTCAAGAGGGTTTAATCAATAGAAACCAAGAAAATATATATGATACTTAGTAATACTTTGGGCGGCAAAACCCTCGATTCACTCTCACAATCAAATACTCACAAGCAAGCGGGGAAACGAGGCGGCGCGAAGCACTTAAGATCCTTTTTCCTTAGGATATATTTTATAATATCCGCCTTATACCCACCTTATAGTTTGTATTTTCAAGATTAAGCTTCACGAAAGTATTTATCTATTTTTGCCTTTTTCTTTGGTTTGAGATTCGAATACAATGATTGGGTAATGACCTCCCAAGTCAAGGTTGTGATTTCTCACGTATTTGGAGTACTTGTGAATTTATTGTTCTACGTATACAATATAGTAATAATATTCACACAAAAACCGAAAAACGATAATACGTATTAGTAGAGTGCTACTAATACAAATACTAATTATGGTTAGTATAAAAACAACAATGCCAAATCAAAACACAACACGCCTCCCCGGCAGCGGCGCCAAAATGATAGTTGAGTTTTTACCACCCTTTAGGAAAAGAGAGGCAAAGTAGTGGCAAGTATTAAGTGTCGGTTTAGGAAAACCAAGCACTAATGACCAATTAAGTTCGTTCTCAAGGAGGCTAGTGTGTTATGTGTGTAATGATATGGATTAATTTGTGATTATATTTGAATTAGAAGATTAGAAAGGGGATTAGAAGAGAATGACGGTTATGAAGACGGATTAAACTAAGTCTAAAAAGGCGTACACGTAAAGTCGTAAAAACCACCAAAATTAAAATTTTAACCTAAAAATTTCTAAAAATTACCAAAAAACCCTAATAATATTATAAGAGTTTACAAAAAATCAAAAATTGCAAAAACCTTTTAATTAATTAGATAATGACTTTTTAATGCTAATTAAAGCCCTAAAAATCAAAATTAATTATTAAAAAGCCCTAAACAAGATTTTCAAGTTTGTAAACCTCAAAAATATCCTAATTAAGCTAAAAACTATTTTTCAAAATTTTAAAACCAATTAAAACTATTTTTAAACAATTAAAAACTCCTAAAATCAATTAAATCTTAAATTAATTATAGAAAATAATTAAAAGACCTAGAAAATAATTGGAAAGTTGCAAAAATCCTAATTAAGTATTTAGAACCTAGGAAAAATATAAAAACCTAGAAAATCAGACTTTTAATTTTTAATAATAAAATAATATTAAAATAATATTAAAAATCCAAAAATTATAAAAAAATTCTAAAAACTTGAAAACTAGCTTAATTTAACCTAAATAACTCAGAAATGAAAGTGAAATTACCTAAATACCCCTATTGGGCCTAGAAAGTGGGCCAAACCCAAAACAGTCCCTTATTGGGCTTAATTAAGGCCCAATAAGAAAAAGTGTTCAGAATAAGCCCAAAAAGCACAGGTTGACTCAAAATTTGATTTTAAACAACTTTTTCCAAAGGCCCAAAAGCTGAAAATGTGAAATAAGCTAACTTATAATAAGCAGCTTATTCTTAATGGGCTTTTTGGCCCATTAAGCCATAAGCTGATGCCATAAGCTAAAATTCAACACACAACCTTCTTTTGACCTAACAAAGACTTCTGCAAAAAGAATTTTCAAATAAGCCCACTTAATAAGCCAGAAACAAGTTACAAACTTATTCACAAAACGACAAAATAGTCGTTTTTATGATCTAGACCACCTCAGAAGCTGATTCAAGTTGCAAAATGTTTCTTTTGACAAAACTAAGCTTAAAAACCAAAGACCTTTCAAATAAGCACACTCAATAAGCTGGAAAATCAAATAAGCACTTATGTTAAAAGTCAAACAAGTTGGTTTTCTAGTAAAAAGTCAAAGTCAAAGTCTCATAAGCTCCAGTTCACTTAAATGGGTCAAATAATGAAGATCTATTACAAATAATAAGTTGTTGCAAGTCAGAATAAGCTAGAATAGCTTATTAATAAGCTGATGACAAAATTGCACTAGCAGGGGCTAGTTTTGGATGTTGAGCAGTGGAAACTTTTTCCACTGCTTGACTATTTTGACTTTTTGTCTTTAGTGACTTTTTCTTGGATTCAGATTTCACAAAGGCACCCAAATGATATTTGGATCAAAAGGAGTCAATCACAATCAAAATAACACAATCACTAACACCCAATTAATACATTTTAATCAATCAATCACCAGACATTGCACAGACATGAACAATAAGCAGTTTAGCACTTAAGAGCAATTTTAGCACAAATCAGCCAGCCAAATTCAACCAAATGCACACACAAGCTATAATAAACTCCAATATAAGCAAGTCTAAACAGGTTTCATGCACTGGTTCAAAGAATTAAGCAAGATTCAAGCAATGAAAGTTACTGATGAACACTAACACATGCAGTTTTCTACTTTTGCTGATGTATTTGACACACAAGCCAATTTCAACACCTCAAATCTTTCAAACAAGTTATATTAACTTTGTTTAAACCACTTTTATCCCTAAGCATGCATACACACTAAGTGTTCCCAAAATCCTAGGTCAAAACAAGCAGAAACAAGGTCTATATAGCAGATTGATTAATTCAAGTGTTCAAACCCAAAAACTTGCAGCAAAACACTCTCAAACAAAGGTATAGTAGATACAAAGCATAAACAACACCTTCCCTTAACACAATAACAAGTTACAAGCATAAACCAGTAGACCCAAACACCCCTTTAACTTTTTCAAATCAAAATTTTCAAAAGCAAAACAAGATTTCAGGCCAACCAAGCATCAATTAACACTAAAACAAGTATAATAAACAGATTCAAGCAAGAACAAGCCACAAAATTCACAAGAACAACAGTTTCATACAAATATCACCAAAAATCACAATTTAAGCAGAGGAGATTAAGTATGCAAACCTCATGGATGTACATCCACACCTACGAATTTTGAGCTTATGTGCTAGCAAGAACAAGCATAAGCTTCCACAATAAGCCTGCTAAGATTGAACAAGGGTTAAGCACAATATCATAAAAATCAGAAACTTGGAAAAACTTGATTAATGCAAACTTGTTACCCCACACTTGATTATCCCCAAGTTATAAGCCTCACCACACCTTAACCAACTCAGTTAGGATGCTATGATCAGCCCTATAGCCCAAGAATTCCAAGATTGGAACAAGACTTAGCAAAATATCAAGAAAATAAGGAAATATGCAAACTTTTGCACACTCCTCTTTGAAAAACAGGTTTTGAACTTTAAGAACTACAAAGCATATAACAAATGAAAGCAGTAAACAAGATTGGCCAATGACTTTTCTTCAAGATTTCAAACTCAATTTTATTAACTTAGAAATAGGATTTACAGAAACTTGAACCAAGGAAAAATCAAAAGCAAACTGAAATGTGAAGGCCTAAGTGGCTTTATATAGCCTTACAAGTGAACTATGAAAGCTGAAAAACGTGTAACCCTAGCTACTTGATCTTCCAAAAATGCCCTTGAGGTTTTGGCATCTTCTTGAATCATGTGACTGAATTTGGAGCCTTGTGAAGTAGATAGCTGTTGTAATTTGATCCAAGGGCCCAAACAAAGCTTAAAATGTAAGCTTGTATCTGGATGGTTGATTCTCTGGCTGGTTTTGGCGGTTTCCCCAAAAGTGTGTAGCAAGGGTTTATCATGTGAGCATATGGGTGACGTGGCAAGGGTTTTTGAAGTGGAGATGTGTTTATGTTGAGGTTAATCACAAATCTGGACAAGATTATGGCCTAATTCATAGTAATTAGTAAATCCCCAATTCGGATTATGAACTCCAAGAACAAGGTTTTGATCTTGTTTTAAGTTTAAAAACATGTTAACCGCCATTTTTAAACTTAATTAATTAAGTTGTTAAATCCGGTTGTGAGTGGAAAGTGACATGGCAAAATGGTGTAGTGTGATTGGTGGAGAATGTGAGTGGGACACATGGCAGCTTGGGAGTGGTCTATGTAACTTCTTTGTCTGCCAGCTTAACACCCCCATGTTTCAGAAACTTGTCAAATTCCTTCCAAACTTCTATCAACGCCTTTATAAGCTTTGTCAACTTTTGCCCTTTTACATTTTTGGCCCAAAAACTTTTACAAAGTGAAATCAGGGGTATTTCTTGCCATATTTGAATTCTTCAAGGGCTGGTTTGGTATTTTCTTCAATGATAATGGTCTAGACTTGCAATATTGACATTTTGGAGGACTGAAATTGCCAAGTCTTGATGATTGAGGGACCATTTTTGCCAAATGTTGAAAGTTGAGGGTCCTTTTTGTAATTTTGAGATTTTCAAAGGACCAAACTTGTCATTTCTTGTACTTTGAAGGACTTTATGATGTATTTGACTTTGTGGATGATATTGGTTGACAATTTAGCTTTGTTGAGGGGCTAAACTTGCCAATTCTTCAAAGTGGAGGGTCCTTTTTGTAATTTTGACAAACTTTAGGGACCAAACTTGTAATTATGAGGATACAAGGGTATAAAGTGTCAATTCTTCATAATTGGAGGACCCTTCTTCATAATTCTTCAAATCTTCAAGGATTGATCTTGGGAAAGTCTTCACTAGGGCTTGGTTCATTGTGCGGCTTCGTCTCCCGTGTTCGTTTTTGATTGATTCTTGTGATCTTTTGTCATTTTCTCAATATTCGTACCTAAAATACACAAGCAACAAACACAAGCACATGAGTTCGTGATAGTTTGCTAACTTATAATAACAATGATCTCGTTTTTAAGCTTGGTATGAGGAACGTGAAACTTGAGGATGATAAACGTTCATGGCAGCCAAAACCCAATGTAAGTCTTTGATTTCTTTACTTATTTTTATCTTTTTATCTTCCCTAACTGTTTAGTATTTAATAAAGGCCAAGGTGGGTTATTTATGATGGAAAATGTAAACCGTGCTTTAAAATTAATGCATTGCATGAGGGCATTGCAATGGTCAAGTTTAGGGGATTTAATAAGTGTAAAAACACTTATCCTTTTACCACTTATTTCCAATATTAACAAGACCAAAACGTGTATTTTATGTCGTAAAAGTCGGAATTATGCGTGGTTTGTGTTTTTATGGTGTTTTAGGACCAAAAGATGAAAAAGGAAGAAAACACGGGCTTTCACGGGCTTTATCGAAGATAACGACAAAAGACGAAGTCAAGAGATCAAGAATGCGAAAAGAACGAAAGTCCAAGGCCTATCTGAAGATTTATCGAAGAACAAGTCTAAAAGACGGAAGTTTAATAAAGCCGAAGAACTCAAGTCTAATAAATGAAGAATTATAATACGAGTTTAATTAATCCTGAGACAAAGTCGAAAAAGTCGAAGAACTTAAAAGACGAGAAGACGTGAAGAAATAAAGAAAGAGGAGGCAACACATGCACCTCCCCATTTTCCTATAAATACCCTCCTAACACATTTAGGAGGGTTGGTTAGAGTTAGCTAGATTTCATTTGTCATTTTTTCCTTTCTAGTTTTTAGAGAGAGAAAGTTCCAAACTTTCTCTCACTAAGTTTTCATCTTTTCTTTCTTTTAACCTTTGAAGTAAGCTTTTTGTATTTGGATTTAATTAATCAAGTTCAAGTTTAAGCTTTTAATCTTTAATCTCTTTCTACCATTCTTTATTTTAGTTCATTTTGATCTGAAATGTTGATGATCCGTGTTTGATCTTGATGTTTTAAGGATTAAAAAGTTCGTATTTTTATCATACTTAAGCTTTCATACGGTTAAGCTTTAAGATCCTTGTGCTTATTGGCTTATTTGTATTTTTAGCTTATTTACTTTTTAAAAGCTTTCTTAAAAAGTTTCATTTTTTATGGTTTGATTTAAAAGATTTCTTATTTAAAGTTTAAAAAGTTCTTAATTTGTGCTTACAAGTTCGGCTTATCATTAATTCGATCAAGTTTTGGTTTGAGCTTATTCCAAATAACTTAAAACTTAGCTTATTTTCGAATTCGTACCATCGGAAAGGGTAAAACCCTTTCCGATTTGACATTCCAATCAGGACACCTTATTCCGATCTGCAAGATCGGAAAAGGGTTTTGTTTTCCGATTACTTCTTTGTTTTTCCGATCACTTGATCGGATTAGGGTTTTAACTAATTCCGATTGTGGGGATTCTTTGACATTCCGACGTGAGTGTCTTGTAAAGCATTTCGATCTGGATTCCTTTCTTATATTCCGACTGCATGACTTATTTGCTATTCCGATTGGAGTAATTTTATCTTATTCCGATAGCTTGATTTTAAGACATTCCGATTGGGACATTTCTACCATATTCCGACTACTTGCTTTTACTGGATTCCGATCAGGGATTCCGATTGCTCCATCATTCCGACGAGGGTATTCTTTGGTATTCCGATTAGTGTTGTTCCAACATTCCGATTGTAGCATTCATGTCCCATATTCCGATCATACTTTCCGACCAATATTCCGATCTAATTCAAATTGGGATTATTCCGATGGTTTGAGTTTTGTTTTTACTAAGTTTTTAAGTTTTAGATTCATTAAGTGTTCAAGTGTTTTTCTAATCTTGTTTTTAAGTTTTCAATCATTTATTTTTAACTCGTTATTTTTGTTTAATTTTTAAAGTTTTTTTTCTTTAACTCAACGACATTTTCATTTATTTGCTTTTAGTTTAAATTAGATAATCAACCAAACCTTTTTCATTCCACCAAGAACAGTTGAGTCGCACTTTCTATCAATAATCAATTCGAAAAGATCGGACGATAAGATTTTATACTTAGCCGAAAGCTGTGTATTAGCCTACTTGATGTCTAAGTCCCCGATATCCTAGTTACCTTTAGCCCGCTATCATGAACCGTTAATTACTTGTGTGTAAGCGCAAATGTTATGGATAGATCTATTGGGACTGACCTCCCTATCTAATTGTGACTGTGTGGTCAAATTATATACACTTACATTTGAATCCTCACAGATGATCTAGGATAGGTATCTGATTTGGGCTCTTATTATATTGTTGGTTAACGCTTCGGTGTCATGAGCTTAGACGTAGGGATACAAACGTATACTATTTTGATTATAGCCATGTTTAGTTATATGTCGGTTGCTTGATTAAATCTTATGGTTCATCACACTTATTTTGTAACTAAACCTATGAACTCACCAACCTTTGTGTTGAGACTTTAGCAATGTTTTTCTCAGGTATCAAGACGGAAGAGTGACTTGGTTGCGCCATGGATATAATAAATTGTCGTGACTATCTTTTGGGAATCTAAACTTTACTGTTATGTATTCAAAACTTGATTTATTTTGTAATGTTGTATCAAATGCTTCCACACAATTTTATTTAAGTTTAATGAATTTAAAACGACTTTTAATGTCGTTCTTTATAATCTTTGTCTCATGATAGTCATGACCGTCACACCCCATTGTGTTTCCTTACTCTGATAAATTGAGGGTGTGACACTTCATACCTAGCAACAATTACTTTGTTCTCAGGTGGATAATAAAAGTAGTAACCCATAGTTTCCTTTGGGTATCCTACAAAGATACATTTTACAATCGTTGTTGGAGTTTGTCACCCGAGTCACGTTTCACATACGCCTCGTAACCCTAGACCTTTAAATAAGAAAAATATGGTTTCTTGCCATGCCATAGTTCATATGGTGTCTTATCGACCTTCTTTGTGGGAACCATATTTAAAATGCAAACAGCAGATTCTAAAGCATAATCCCAAAAGGATAAAGGTAAAGTTGTAAGATTAAACATAGATCGTACCATATCCAATACGATTTCTCCATTCAGATACACCATTTTGTTGTGGAGTATAGGAAGAAGTAAGATGCTGAACAATTTCATTCTCACTTAGATAATCGATAAACTCTTGACTTAAATATTCACCACCTCTATCAGAACGAAGAGCTTTACTTTAAACACTTTGAATGTTTCAAATACCTCATGTTTATGCTTAAGTAAATAAACATAACCATAACGGCTATAATCATCTGTAAATGTTAAGAAGTAGCTAGCACCTTTCCTTGACGTATGTCTAAGTGGTCCACACACATCAGTATGTATAAGTCCAAGTAGATCAGTAGCCCTTTCAATATTGCTATTAAAGGGTTTCTTGGTCATCTTTCCAAAGATACAACACTCACATTTATCAAATGATTCATCATTGATATTTTCCAAAAGACCTTCACGTTGAAGCTTTTGTATACGAGTCTTCCCAATATGGGCAAGTCTACAATGCCAAAGATAAGAAGAGTTCTTGTCAAACTTTCTCTTCTTACTCATGCTAAATACATATTTATCGTTCTTGGATTCATTATCATGCATGTCTATTTCAAATACACCATTCACAGAAATTGCATTAAAATAGAAAATACCATTTTTCTAAACAGAAATTCCATTATTATCAATCATGTGAACAAATCCATTATTTAACAAACAAGAAAAGGAAATAACACCCCTAACAATCATAGGTGCATAATGACAATTATTTAATCTCAGTACTAAACCCGAAGGTAAAAATAGATCAAAAGTTCCTATAGCTTCACCCGCTGCTTGTGTGTCATTGCCCACTTGCAGATATTGTTCCCCATAGGAAAGTTTCCTTTCCAGATTAAATCCCTGTAGCGCATTACAAATGTTAATACCGCATCCCGTAATATATACCCAGGAATTTAATTTGTATGTTAAATTGAACAATTCAATCATAAATAAAGTACCTGAAGCTGCAGCGCTCTGGTCAGACTTCTTCTTTATTTCTCGCAATTCTTCGAGGTAAAGAGGGTAATTCCTCTTCCTGTGACCACTTGCCTTGCAATGGTGACAAGTCTCATCCTTTTGAGATTGACTCCTCTTGACAAAGTTCTGCTTGGGTTTCGAATAAGTCGCAACTTGTTTGCCCTTATTACCCTTTCCTTTGCCTTTCTTCTTGTTCGCTTGCGGTTTTGTATTACTCACTCTACCCTTTTATATGGTTAGTACAGAAGGCGTAGCGGTAGATGCCTTATCTTTTAACCCCTTTTCATAGTTAATGAGCATTGCATGCAAATCATTAACTGTCTTCCCCGTGCAATGCATATTATAGTTTCTAATGAAATCATTGAAGTCCTTGTTAAGGGACCTATTGATCAAGTTGGTAGCCATATTATGATCATAGGGTTGTCCTAGTGCAATGAGTTGTTCCATATAACTCCTCATCTCCAAATAATGGGCACTTACAGACTTTTCTGGAGCTTGCAGTTATGCAAAGCATCTACCAAGTCGTAGATCTCCACAGCTTGCGGATTTTCGAACATAGCCTTGAGCTCATCAAGCATTCGCTTTGGTGAAAATAGCTCATACTTCTGTTGAAGTGTAGGAGCTATTTTTCCTAGCATTAAGCAAGCCACCTCAGAGTGCTTCTTAACATTAGCAGCGTGTTCAAGCCTTTGCGCATCAGATGCTCCTTTAGCAAGATCCTCCGGATAGGGAGTAGTCAAGATATCGATAGTACCCGCTGCTCTCAAGACAATTCTTAGCGAGCGGTACCAATCATTGAAGTTTGGGCCAGTAAGTTTAGGTCGTTCAAAGAAAGCTTTGAACGTAAAACTTATTGTGTTATTGGTGGGTTGAGAAATTTCTACAAAAATAAGTTCAAATATTAGTATTTTCGATAACAAAATACTTTCTAGAAAATACAATTACCCCGGTATTAAAACCATATTATTTTCCTTGACTTCTAGAACCATAATGACATAGATCAATTACATTAGTTGATCTGCTAGTAATGAATGTACTCAACACAGCAACTTGTCGAATAATTCAATTGACAAAAAAATTTCAATTTCTAGATATTTAAGGGATTTACATTGCCAAAAACGTTTTGCATTGTAAACATGTTTCATCCCTTCGGAATGCATTAAGTTTCCAGATCTCATTAAGTAACTTAGTTAAGTCGTCTAATCTGAGTAGCGTAAAACTGTCATACGAATTCTCATTCTACAAATGATGTTCTCTCCATCACAACATCATCCAAAATCCTCATTAAATGACGAAGTAATTTCAAGTGTTCGGCAATTAGGAGCATTCGACTTAAACTTTAAGGGTATAAATTTTGATGTCAAAATCAACGTATGGAGAAGCATGCATACAATCTCCATAGCATAAGTTTAATAAAACATTTAGTAAACTTTTTCATGAGATTACATTTCTTCATAAATTATGTTGCGGTATTGGATAAATCAATTAAAGAATTTACCCACAACTCATCACATCGTACTTTGCTAGAACTCGGCTACGCAAAAAGCAATACCTTATTCATTGTGGTTCGGATGTGAATTTGTGGTAAATCACCCTTAAGGTATAATTCAATTAGTAATCGTAGGTAATTTCAATTTTTGACGCACAGGCGAGCCGGGAATTTGGTCAGCGACTAATGGCATAACACCTCCTTCCTTAACCGGGTACATGACAAGCGGTGCGTTAAACCCACTTTATAGTTTGTCAAAATTGAGTAGGCCGTTAGATTATTATTGCAATTCACCAATCAACGTAATCTTATGTAATTTAAATCTTTAACAAATCATTATTTTTAATATGATTTAGTCCATATTATTTCTTTTTCAAAAAAACCCTTGTTTACAACAATTCAACAATTATATATATAAACAAGTAAAAAAACTAAATCATAAACACATAATAACAATTTATATGTGCAACAAATAAATCAAATAGCCACATGCATACGATTTATTCAATAATCATCAAATCTAGGTCTTTATATCTCTATATAAAAGTCTTCCCTAATTCTAGATTTATTGAATCAAATAATCACGTAGCACATAAAATCATATAAACATATAATTTTACGATCCATGAAAACATGCACGTAATCATGGATTCCCCACAAATCTTAACAATTAAATCTCTATGATTGTAACCATACATGATATAACAATTAATCATGCAATTTAATCTAAAATTATCCCACATGTAATTTAGGGTTTCAAAACAATTCCTTAATTTTATGAAAAACCTAAAAACATGTAGTTTTAACTCAAAACAATTATAGTTAAAAAAACTTTAGATTTTCGATAATTGTAACATGTTAAAACGGCTCTCGATGCCATTGATTAGTATCATAACAATTATATAAAACCCTAAAGGAGATCAAAGCACATATAGCGGAAGCGATTTAATAAGATCATAATAATAACACAATTATAATTAATCGAATTAGGGTTACATACCTTTACGCTAAAGCAAATCCACAAGACGAAGAACGAATCACCAATTCGGGTTAATACCGTATATACCAAGATATAGTCAAAAGTAAGACTATATTACGTTCTTGTACACACGTAATAAAACGAGCTAACCGTGATTCTAGCACGTGAAAACCGAGCTACAACGCTTGTAATTAATCTACCCAAAAACCCTAGAGAGGGGCTAGGACTAGATTACGTGTACAATCGATCAACCAAGAAAACCAACCGAAACCCTTCCGTGGTGGGGGCTTGCAATCGACCAAAAGAGAGAATGAGGGGAAAGATTATTATTGTGTGAATTATGAGGAGTTAGGAGGTGTATTTATAGGCCTAAACACCTTATAGCCCAAGATAAATATAAGGCAACAATTGCCCCCCCCCCCCCCCCCCCTCCCTAGCCTTAACCAACGGTCGAAACACCCCTTAGGGGGTGTTTCGGAACCTTTCGTTCTTCTTTCCTTTAGTATACATACTATATATCTATTTCACGCTCGTTATAACTTAACTATTATTTAATTAAGGATCGTTAAGGTTATATAGTTACTTGCTCGGTTAAATTAATAAATACATAAATATATTTATTAAATAAATTAATAAATATAGTAAATATATTTATTAATTAAATTAACTCTTTACGTATTGTGTGTAATCCCGTAATCTTGAGTTTGATCCTATCACACGACTATTAAATATAAGTCCATAAACTTTCAAGTCCTTCCACATAAAAACTCTTGAATTTATGACATTCCCAAAATGATATTCACCGTAACCCATTATTCTTGCAATATGATCATTTCCGAATCGAACCGTACCAAGAAACATGTTGACGAAATTTCTGAGTTGAGAGCGATATCCGGTCATGTGCTTGTAGCATCCGAATTCCAAATACCAGAGGACGATTTGGACCACCTGTTTTTAATAACAACAGTAGACAATGCATTGGAAACTATTGGTTCTGTAGTCTTAGCAAATACATATATATTATCAGAATTGCTTTGTGTCATCCTTAGATTTCTAGCGTTTTTTAATTGGTTTGTAGACAACAAGTATATTAGTTCAAACTTCCTGAGGTTTTGGATTAGTGACAGGCACTACGGTGGGAGTAGACCTATTTAAAGGGCAGTTTGTTCCTATGGTAGTGTTGGTGTTCCTAGTTAAAGGACATGCTTGTGTTTTGGCAGCCTTGGTACTCCTAGTTAAAGGGCACGCTTTCTTCACTTTAGTGGGAGTAATCCTAGTTAATGGGCACATATTTCCTACTATAGTAAAAGTTCTACCAGTGGGATGCAACATCCATCCAACTTGGGTTAACACTTTCCTAGTCGGTTTCCATTCTAAGTTGCGCTTTCGGGCATATATCTCATTCACATGGTCGATAAGACAAGAATCATGACTAGTAGAAATCATGCATTCATTACAATTCCAACATCTCAAATTAGAATTCATAATAGCTTAGAACGCTGCACAACCGTAGAGCCTTTAGTTTTAACTACATGATTCTTTTTATTCAAAACAGAACTAACATTCCTACAGCGGGCTTCTACTTTTTTCTTCACTTGACTAGTAAATGAGGAAAAGATCCTGTCTTTCTTTGTATTTCCATTAAGCTTAGATATTTGAGCCTAAGTAGTTTTGTTTACTCCTATAGAATGCAACACGGGAATATTGGAGGCTGGTTTTGACTTTGCTCTATCTTTCGTGACCAATTGTTGATATGTTTTTGTCCTAGAGTCCTTGTTTAGTGGTGTGACGGCTATGAGGTTCCTTTTGATTGCACTATAGGACGACGCTGAGACAGTGTGTTAAACCCACTTCAATCCATAACACAATATTAAGATGATATTTAGAAAGAGATATAGATGAAGGTAGAGAAAGAAAGTAGAAAGAATGGATGGTTAAAACATTACTAGAGAGAGAAAGTAAGAATGAACCAACACCCTCTTCCACACATAGAAGAGGGTATATGTACCCTAGGATCGTTGGGCCATGGGTTTAGTAACATGGGCCGGGCTTGGCTTGTGCTTGGGCTTAGAGCCCGTAACTTATTCAATATTAGCTTAAATACCAAGCCCGGTTAACCCGACTAACCTATTACAATACAAGACCATTTACGACTAAGATGACCTATTACATTTTTGATCGACTATATAAAATATAGGGCTAACAATCTCCCCCAATGTATCGGTCATGTTTAAACGCATAAGATGATTGAGTGAATACATTCTTGTGGAGGTGATCTTTCTTCTTTGGTCTTGTATCTTGGTCTTGATCTTGTTTGTAACGGCTTTGTTCCTTCATGCTTTTGTGATCTTTATCTTGAGCCATTGTCATTTAACTTTGAGTGCTTAAGATCTTCATCTTATGCTCCTTGTGACTAAGATGCCCTATTACATTCTTAGGTATCTTGATTATCTCCATCTTGTGCTCTTGTGACTTCTGAATCGACATGTTCACACTTTGTTGACTTTGAAAGGCCAACAATTTCCCATACAAGTATAGTAGTAGTTAATCCTTCAAATATTCATCAGAGTTGCGGAAGACTTTATCTTTTAGTATGAACATGTGAAGACGAATTCGGTTAGTACACAGCTACGCCACCATCTTGATATGTAGCAACATATATAGACACGGATAAAATGGCTTTGAACATTTCATCCTAACTCGGTAGCGTTTTACCTGCGGTCGGTGAAGACCGTTAGACGGTATTAGATACCGTACATGTGATCGGGTAGATTCAATTAAGAACATCCTTGATAGGGTTTCCCAGCGATAGTAGCCAGTTTTCTTTACTCGACCGTCTCAAAGCAGACTGCGAACGTAAAGAGTGAATCATAAGGATAAATTATCCGTCTGATTAGAGTCGTCAATTCAGAATTCCTGGAACAAGTTTGATTCTAAAAGAAGCGCACCATTGTTGTTTTCCAGTTTGTCACAAGCTAGATTCATAGAGAATCTTGCAAGTCACTTACAGCAGTGTTGTTTGATGTTGACACTGTAAGGATTTCCATTCTTCACTGTGAGCACTAAAGAGTGCCACTCTGAATGTTCTGGCAAGATCACACGGATTTTGCGAAGAAACCTGGAATCAAGATTGAATCAATTAAGAATCCAAAATTAGTTGCTTTCCAGTTCTCACAAGTTTGATTTGTGTAGAATCGCGCAAGTTACCAACCATGATCTTGTTTGAGGTTGACTCAAGCAGGATTTCCATCTTCATTGTGAACTGTATCACTCAGATGTTCTGGCAGTACCACAAGGATAATGCGTAGGAATAGATTGTGTCTTAATGAGATGATATATTGATCTCTTTTTGGCTCTAGACTCGATAAGTGCATGTTAGTAGTTGGAGGTTGAAGCAGACTGCCACCTTTCAATATTAACTAACTCGGAGTGAGAAAGTCAATAGATACGTTTTGATCTCGTGACAATGAGACAAGTTTCTTTTGAGAGAAACATGAATGGCTAGGGAAGGGTTGTGCATTGCATCACTGGATCCATAACGACTTGTCTTCAATAGATGTATTGACCTGGTTTCTGTCTAAGTTGCATAGAATATTCAACTCCTTCAATACTTACCAATACGTCATCACTAGCACCTTGTAGTGATTGTTCTAGTGCTAACTTAAGTAACTAGTCCGCATTCAACTTCATTCAACTCCATCTTTCCTAAGGACAACTATTTCTAGCTATGGAATGTCCTTGGGTAGATCCCTCCGGTTCTGGTTGGATCATAGGACTTAGTTTCCTATCCTAAACCACCTTTTGACTCCATCGTACCTTCGTGGATAGAAGGTTGTTTTGGTTAAAGATCGTAACCATAAAACCATTGAAAAACCATTCAAAGTGATCGATAAAATCTTTTTGACACCTTGAAAGTTTTACATTTCCGAAATACTCCCCCTACACACATGCATCGATATTCGAAATAGTTTAGCATGTGAAGGAAAGAGTTGCACTTGAGTTTTTTAGATCACATGTTGCGATATATTACATTTTAATCACATTTTCTCCCTCTATATCTAATATAAAAATATAATATTAGAGATACCAACTGATTAAAATATGACAATTTCAAAAAACCGATTGGGAGAGAAACATGTGTGCACGCATGAAACATGGAACGTTTGTAGTCGGGTCGCTCCCCCTCAACAATATATGTGGGTCTTGAGACAAAAATTTGACAAAAATTTGGAAAAACGACACCACAAAATATGTTGAAGTACAGAGATAAGATGCCTTTTTCCTATATAATATATTACATTTGACAATTTCATATCTTTTTCAGAATGTGTTGTATACATAAATTATGACAGTTTCAGAGATGTACCCAACAACATGAAATGCTTGATTTTAAAACGCTCCCTCTCAAAAATTGATCAAAATAACATATGGCATTTTTGAGATATAAAAACCATATTATTAGGAAGGGAGTGTTGAACACACAATTTTGAAAGATTTAGAAAAAAGACTTTTAAGAAATTTTTGAAAAATTGTGTTCAACGGTTTTAAAATGATCATGATAGAAGACTTCTCTTCTATTGCATTCAGAAAGTGCACTGAAACCTACACTTCCCTTGCAGGTCTATTTTTCATGAGCTCAAAACTTTGATTGTTTTGTGACTAGCTCATGACCGAGAAAAAATAATTTCCCGTTGTGAACGATAAGTTATCATCCGTGATAAACTTTCCTTAATGTGAAGTGAGAGTTCTAAGCTTACATTTACTTAGAAATCATTTTTCATGAACTTAAAAACTTTTAATGTTTTTATGAGAAGCTCATGACCGAGAAATATGTATTTCTCGTTGAGAAGGATAAGTTATCGTCCGTGATAAACTTTCCTTATTTGAGGTCCAAGTTCTAAGCTGTGATGCGTTTAGAAGTCATGTACACAAGCTTAAAACTTTAGAATAGTTTTGATGGAAGCTCGTGTCCGAGAAAATTGAATTTCTCGTTCTGAGGATAAGTCATACTCGGGATGAACTTTCCTTTCTTTTGAGATCGAGTTACATTCTGCTAGTTAAGTGTAAGTCATTTACACGATCTTAAAACTTTTGAATAGTTTTAATAGAAGCTCGTGACCGAGAAATATGAATTTCTCGTTTTGAGGATAAGTCATACTCGGGATGAACTTTCCTTTGGTTGAAATACGAGTTATAGTCTGACATGTGACTGTAAGTCTTTGTAGAAGCTTAATTGTAAAGCCCCTGAGACACTTGTTTCTCTGATATCTGCTTCTTCAGCAACCAAACTCTGAGAGTGTATTTTGTTGAACGGGTTACAAATATTGGACCTTTGTATTCTCGTTGAATCGTGACGTCGATACCTACACTTGCATCAATATTTTGGATGCTTTCATTTGGGTTAGTGATATCATTGTGAGAACCATGTAGGGGTTCACTGTGAACCTTTTTCATGCTAGAGGGAAATATCTTTCCAGTAGGAACCCACCTAACACCGATTGTTTTAAAGGTTCTACCCGTTGGTATCCACCTAAGACAAGGTCTAGCAGACATAGGTTTCTCACGCACAGTGGAAGACTTAGTTGGAGAAAAACTATTTATGTGAGGGTTCCGTCTTTGAGATGCTCTAGCTTTGTGATTCACCTTGTTTAGGGCTTGCGTTATAAAATCATCATGAATGGCATTAAACATGTATTTGTTACATTTCTTGTAAACAAAGTTCTTAGCATCTGAGAAGGCTCTAGAGTTCATAGGGTTGACAGAAGTGCGCACATCATAGAAGGGTTTAGAATTCCTAGATGTGTGATCGACACTCCTAGGTTTTTGTTTTGTCCTATCTCTTGCTTGTGTCTTTTTCGTAGCATCCTCTAGATAGCTTTTATGACCCGTGTCATTTGAACTACGCATAGGCATGTTCTTGGAGCTAGAGTTGCTTGAAGCATTCATGTGATCGGGTTTTGCAGAAGCATATTTTCTTAAGGAGAGTCTAGATTGTGGAGTGACTGGTTTAGGCAAATTGCTATGCACGTCAACTTGGGATGCGAACCTCGGGTTCGACGTTTTAGGTCGTTCAGACTTAAACGCATTCGGTTGTCTATCAACTAATCATGGTCTGATTGGTTGAGAAGGAGGTTTCCCCAAGACAGACTGTTTTGCAAACTTAGTATCCACAATATTTCCTTTTAACTTCCTTAATTCATTTTTCACAGCTGTAAGTGCAAAAACCTTTTCCTGAAGCTGAGCCTTTAATTGCTCATTTTGTAGAAGTAATTGAGCGACACGTTGTCCTAACTTAATGTTCAAATTATCAAATATGTTGTTATCAACATTCGCGTCATTACTATCTATAGTGTCGATAGGTTGCACAGATATTTCACTTAATGAAGCAGGCGGAGAACTTGGATTTTGAGAAGCCAACTTTGATTCTAACAAATTGATTTGTTTCACAAAATGTTCTTTTTCTACATTAAAATCTTGAATCTTACGATCCAGTTTTTCTTCAAGAACAACATTTGCTTTTTCAAGTTTTTGAAAATAAGGGTCAAATTTGTCACTTTTCTTTGAAAATTCGAGTTTGGCATCCTCAAAATCTTTTGTCTTTTGAGCTAACAGAATTTCAAGCTCGTGAATCTTAATATAAACATCCTTGGCACTCTCTCCTCTATTAGTACTCGTATCTGATGAATCAGGTGTGGCATTGCTATCAACCTTTTCCACTGGATACGTGTCAAAAATGGGTTCAGATTGCTCAGTATGTTGAGGACCATCATATTCAGAATTTAAATGTACCGTAACCATTGGCTCATCATCATATATGGGTCTGATATCCGCATCATTGGTTGTTTGATCATTCCTTGAGTTTTTACTGGTATGCAACGTTTCTAATTATGTCCCGCTGCTTTCTGTATTAACCGAACAAGCATCCAACGCTTGACCCTTATCGACGTTGTTCTCTTTCGTCTACATCAGTCTTTGATTCACCCTTCGTTCGAATTGCCTTTGATGGCGTGTTCTTTCAGCAATTGACTTCTTTATATTACTCATATGTTGAAGAAGTGTCTCTTTGAACGCTTGCAGATCTACGAGAGAATATTTGGTAAAGTATGTACTTGCGAACTCTCGATCGTTGTTGGATAAGCCACTTGAGTCAATGAATTGCTGTAACTGATTGTTGAGAGCTAAAAGGATCTCCATGCAAAGAATCTCGTGAAAATCATCTATGTCAAGTTCTTGTTGAAGATGGTCCACATTAAGTAGCATCGTTCTGGTGAATGTCTCAACATCTTGACCAAATAGTAGAACGAATACCCGTTTGAATCCAATTTCAAGACGAGTGCCTTTTAGGTCTTCTCTTGAAAGAACCTAAAGGTGTGACTGAAGCAACTTTAAGTGTTCCATGCATCTTTCTTTTGCTTTCGACATCTTGTATTTGATTGCATGAACGGTTTTGATGGTAGAATCCTTGTTAGAAGGTTTACTGATTGGAGTCTCACTATGTTAGCCTCAAAATATTGAGTCAAACAAGAATGTTCGGTCATATGATTATTATGTATCGTATTTAAGAATGTTGTAATAGGTAGTAGGTTAGTCGTGTTTTACGGGCTTAACTTTAAGCTAAAGTTCATTCATAAGTAACAAAAGCCCAAAAGATAGGCCCGGCCCATTACCATATAGCCCATTATGCCACATGTAGGCAAGGCTATAAATACCTCTCCTTGCATGTAAGGAGAGGTTGGTTGATTCATTTTTTCTGATTCCCTAATCTAATATTCACTAAGTTTCACACACTTCTCTCTCTTTTCTCTCTCTACTTTCTCTCTCTAGAATTCATCTATTTTCTACCTTTCTTTCTTGTTTAATCATCATATTATATGGATAACAATTGGTATCAATCGCCATGGGGTAGATTTGTGATTGGTTGTTGTGATTTTATTTGATTCGTATGATATAATCTATATATCATCTCTCGAATTCAATTTTTCTTTGTATTTTCTATGCTCTAAATCTTGCTATAAATCTCCTACATAGTTGTGGTATGGATTTGGTTGTTTTGGTTTGTTTATTACCACGGATTTCTTGTAAAAATCTCAAGTTTTTACCTTAAGTCTCGAAAGTGTTCACATATAGCGATCAAGGCTTCAGTATTCCGATTGCAAAAGCCTAAGGGTTTCTACATTGCCATCACTCATTGCGATCACATAGCGATCACTTATTGCGATCACTCATTGCGATCACATTGCGATCACTGATTGCGATCACCCATTGCGATCACTCATTGTGATCATTCATTGCGATCACTCATTGCGATCACTCATTGGATCACTCATTGCGATCTGTTATTCCGATGACATTCCGATAAGAAAATTCTGATGACATTTCGATAACAACATTCCGATGACTATTCCGATGGTCATTTTGTTCGAGTACTTTTCAGACTTAGCCACTATCTAGACTAGTCCCGGAACATAGTTTACACAAAGATTATAAAAAAAAGTTTTTTGGCGGGAAAACCCAAGTAAAATTTATTTTTTTCCTAGACCATTTTTAGGCCATTTAAGTTTCGATTTCAAAGTTTGGCGATGCGAAAAACTTTTCGACCAAAAATTCAAGTTTTCGGACCAAAATTCAAATTTTTGGACCAAAATTCAAATTTTTAGGCCATTTTTAGGTTTTATTTTTGTCAAAATTTTTCCTTTTTCAAAAATTTTCCCTACTAGTTATTGGCTATTTCTAACTTGAATTCAAAATTTGGTAATTCAAAATTTTTCGGTTTACCGTTTTGTCGGACTGAGGAATTTATTGTCGGACTGAGAAAAAATCAGAATTTTCGGAATTTCAACCACAACTCAATCACACCATATCTACTTAAGATCCGAAGTCACTTCATCAAATAAGACACCATCATCATGGAAAAGAGCAATGCGTGTTCAGATAGAGACGAACGAGAGATGCAACTACAAGAACAAGTCCTTAAACAACGTTGTATGCAAGCTTTCAGTGATCTTAAAACGAATCTAAAACGTGTTGAAAGAGAGACCTTCTCGTACAATCCTTTGTATATGCATGCTTTTCATTTCTTCTTCGGAAATGACTATCGCACGTTCACTTATGAGTTTGTTGGGAATAAATTAAGGCCAGATCACTTGAGCGCTGACAGGAGTAAAACAAGCGTTGACAAGAACAAAACAAGCGCTGAAAGCTCAAGCATTGACAAGATAAAGTCATGCGTTGACACATTGAAGACAAGCACTGATGGGAAGATATACTCTACGCGTTTATTGTATTCTATAATAGTTCTAGTAAAGATAGGAACAACAATGTATTTTCTATATTTATCTTTACCTAGAATAGTTGATACGTAAATTATTGTACAAGGCTTCTTATGTCTATAAAAGAAGACCTTTAGGTTAATGTTTGATATAAGTTTTCGTTCATAAACTACTTTCATTGTAAGCAAGTTTGATATTGATAATCAAAGTGAAAGTTTGTTTACATCATTGTGTGTTCTTGTTTAAGTGTTAAATTCCGCATAACACTTAGATTCATAAACATATACAAAGGTTTCTCTAAGTGTATTACTTGATCTAATCTCGTATACATAAAGCTAAATCGATCTAAGTTTGGGATCAACAAGTGGTATAAGAGCTTGTTGAGGAACTTTTGATCTTAAAGAACACAAGAACCCTAAAAATCACCAAAACCCTAATTTTCTCAAAAACCCTAACAACATCATGTCTGAAGCAATAACTTTCTCCTCCTCACCTTTACCAAACATCAAGATTCCCATGCTTGATGCAACCAACTTTGACTTGTGGAAGTTCAACTTTGAACAATATCTGGGGATCTATGACTACACACTCTGGGAGATTATTGAATATGGAAACACATTCAATAAAGCCCAAAAGATTGCTACTGCCATTGCTGGAAGAACAGCTGTTGCCGGATGTTCTGAAGAGGATAAGAGAGAAAAACCTAGAGATGGTAGAGTTGTGGCTGCTGATGACATAGCAAAGAGAAGGGTTGACATGAAAGCCCTAAATATTCTGAAAGTCTCTTTGGGACAAGAAAACCAGCATAAATATAGAGGCTATGAATCTGCTAGGGATCTTTGGGCAGCTCTTGAAGTTGCACATGGTGGCAATGCAGACACTAAGGAAGAAAAGAAAAAGCAACTCATGCATGATTATGTTGTCTTCAAAGCTCAACCCAATGAGAAACTGAGTAGTGTGAGAAGCAGATTGCTTGACATTACAAGCAAGTTGTCCTTCATGGGGACACAAGTTGGTGATGTTGACATTAATGCTACCTTTCTTAAAAGTCTTGGTGAGGCATGGAAGATTGAGGCAAGATCTATTCTTGCCAACAATACTTACAAGAGCTCCTCGTTTGATGACATCTACAACAAACTAAGGCTGTTGGAAGATGAAACTCTTTTAGAGCATGGAAGCAAGTCTACCACCAGTAACATGGCCTTCTTCTCTCATAGTGAAGGTCAATTCTATCAGAAGGACTCTTACATACATCCAGTTACTGGATCATCATATGTCAGCGCTGAAACAAGTCCTGTCAGCGTCTCCTATTCAGACACTGACACATTTAAAAGTGACTCCCCAAGAGTTAAACTTGCTGGTTTAGATTTGGATACTGTTTGTGCTTACATTGCTTAATCTGTAACACTCCTAATTTTCGAATAGCAGCAGAAGGGTCATTGGGAGTATTACTTCATAGCACAACACACAAGTTACAGAGAATGACTCAAAAAGAGGCGTTTGATTAGTTTAATTCATTTGATAATTTAAAATCAGAGTTTACAAGCAGAAACAGGTCCCAACAATATTGTAATAATAAAGAGTTTCAAACAGTTTATCGAATGGTAATCATTATTTTATTGCCTTTTAAATATCCAGTGTGACTCCATGCTCCAGCTGCTCTTAAATCTGAGTACCTGAGAAATACATGCTAAAATCATCAACACAACGGTTGAGTGAATTCATAGGTTTGCAAGTAAAAGCAGTGGACCACAAGATTTCAGTATTCAGATTACAAAAGTCAGATAGCATCAGTTATCGCATTTAGCTCATGAAACCGAACATTAACATCCGTTATTCCGTTCAAGTTTCAAATACAGTGCGTCCAGTCGGTTTTCCGTTAAACCCGGACGGAGAGGTCAATCCTAATAGATCTATTCACAGCATTCACGTTTACTCAACCAGTACAGTCGGTCCAAGTAATTAACGGTTCATGACTAAAAGGGATAAAATAAGCATATAGTTTAAGCACTTGCGTCCATTCGTAAAAAGTAGCATGTATCCCCCTCGCGGGTTTTATAAAAATATATAAAGCAGTAAAAGCGAGGCTATGAACTCACCTTGATATAGCTATTTCACACTTATCAAGGAAAAACATCCGACAGTCGACATACGACTTCACAAGATAACAACCAGTGGTTGATTGAAAATAAGTTGCCCAACGGTCGACACATGACCGAACGAGACAATGAAATGAAGAAAATCAACAACACTTTCAACCACTCAACCCTTTAATCAAGTCACCACATAAGTCAACTCAATATATATTTTACCCACGCTGAATATAACTTGAAAAATACCATTTTAGATCAGCCCAAAAGATCTTTAAAAAAAACCTTGCACCAACTTCCTTTATAAGGAACTAACACCAAGATAAAATACTAATATCAACTCTTACTAGTAACAAATGCTTGTAGCTAATATATTGAGATGCAAATGTCCTTTTGCTTGTTGTTTTGTACGGCAAGGATAAAGATAAAGGGATTGAGATTTGTTTGCTAACTTTATTAAAATGATAATGTAAAGGATGATACATATTGATGGTTTTGATACATACAAAACCGACTCACCACATGTTATAAGAGTTTGACACTTAACAAGAATATATATGACACGTGTGAAGAGTTACTGAGTGAGAATTTATATTAGTCATGTCTCATAATTTGTAAAAGTGGGTATTATTAGAGCTCGATATTTTAAAAGTTACACGATTTGAAAGATACGCGTTGAACATGAAAAATAAACACTCAATATAAAATAAAAACGTCGACATTCGGAGAACATTTATATTTCGATATATATATAAGAAAATGAGGGCTTATTATTTAATAAACGTTAATGCATCATATAAACAAATGACAATTAAAGGTTTATCATAAATTTACGAATAATGTCCATAAAACGAATAATTGAATAATGATAAGAAAAATATTTCTATGTCACTACAAGGATATTTACAGTTGATAACAGATGTAAACCTTTCTATTAAATAATAAATGACACATTTTTTTTATGTTAAAGCCATAACCTTGTCAGTTCACCGTGAATTCAATATATCTTTTTTTATATAAAAAGAAACATGATCAATAAAAGACGTGTTATAAATATTGATCTGAAAGTTACGAATTGCTACATTCGCCAACCCATAAAGAAAATCCGTCCCGGATATCGGTCGGTCATGTGTCGACCGTTGGGCAACTTATTTTCGATCAACCACTGGTTGTTATCTTGTGAAGTCGTATGTCGACTATCGGATGTTTTTCCTCGATAAGTGTGAAATAGCTATATCAAGGTGAGTTCATAGCCTCGCTTTTACTGCTTTATATATTTTTATAAAACCCGCGAGGGGGATACATGCTACTTTTTACGAATGGACGCAAGTGCTTGAACTATATGCTTATTTTATCCCTTTTAGTCATGAACCGTTAATTACTTGGACCGACTGTACTGGTCGAGTAAACGTGAATGCTGTGAATAGATCTATTGGGATTGACCTCTCCGTCCGGGTTTAACGGAAAACCGACTGGACGCACTGTATTTGAAACTTGAATTGAATAACGGATGTTAATGTTCGGTTTCATGAGCTAAATGCGATAACTAATGCTATCTGACTTTTGTAATCTGAATACTGAAATCTTGTGGGCCACTGCTTTTACTTGCAAACCTATGAATTCACTCAACCGTTGTGTTGATGATTTTAGCATGTATTTCTCAGGTACTCAGATTTAAGAGCAGCTGGAGCATGGAGTCACACTGGATATTTTAAAGGCAATAAAATAATGATTACCATTCGATAAACTGTTTGAAACTCTTTATTATTACAATATTGTTGGGACCTGTTTCTACTTGTAAACTCTGATTTTAAATTATCAAATGAATTAAACTAATCAAACGCCTCTTTTTGAGTCATTCTCTGTAACTTGTGTGTTGTGCTATGAAGTAATACTCCCAATGACCCTTCTGCTGCTATTCGAAAATTGGGAGTGTTACAGATGCCCAATGGTTCAGTGATTACATATGAGGACCTTGAGCAGATAAGTGATGAGCACTTGGAAGAGATGGACATTAAGTGGAAAATGGCTCTTGCTAGTATAAGAGCAAATAGGTGGAACAGAAGGTTTAAAAAGAAGATGACCTTCAATGCTAAAGACACAGCTGGATTTGATAAATCCAAAGTTGAATGCTACAACTGTCATCGTATGGGGCACTTCATGAGGGAATGCAGATCTCCTAGAAGATCTGATGCTGGTAAACCCTCAAGTCAGGTTGTTAAAGCTCAGGATTCCAAAGCAATGGTTGCAGTTCAAGGAATTGATGGTATGGGATGGGATTGGAGCTATCTGGCTAAGAATGTTGAAGAGGATAAAGCTTTGGTTGCTGATATTGAAGAAGAAGAGCATGTTGAATATGCTCTCATGGCACACTCCTCCTCTTCATCTGATAATAAGGTATATGATGACGCTTTTTGTAGCAAAGGTTGTAGGTTAAATACTGAAAGACTTAACAAAGAGGTGTTAAGATTATTAGATGATATGAGTACTGAAAGATGTAAATTGTCTAATTACCAACTAGCTCTCACTGAAACTGAGAAAACCGTTTCTGAATACAAGAAAATGGAATTTGACTTAAAAGATAAAATTAATATCTTAAAACATGAGTTAGATGCTAGTATGGATATTAGAAACATCATGGAAAGGGTTAATGGTGAGTTACAGGCTATGTTAGATGAGGCCATTAAGAATAAAGATAATGTTGGCCTTAAAATTCAAAGATTTGATAGAGCCACCCAAACCCTAGGAGAATGTGTGGGTAAACAAAGGGATCCTAAATACATGACTGGGATTGGGATGAATGATTACTCTTTGGTTCCACCACCAGCTGGTGACTTCTATGGTATCCAACAAAAGGACTTATCTTGGACTGGTTTGCCAGAACTCCAAGAGGAGGAATTCATTCCTCCACCAAGAGTTGTCACTCCAGTTGAAGAGTATCAACAAAAGTTGACTGACCTAAATGAGTGGGAGAAATCTAACCCTACTTTATTTGTTAAGGGTGGCTTGCTATGTGAAAGTCCAAATGAGTCAACACCCATTAAGGTTACTAACCCAATCACTGGTAAAGTTGTTGACCTAGGCTCAAACACTGATAGAAGACCTAGCATTAAATATGCAGAGATGTATAGGAATACTAGGTCACCCAAGAGCCAAGTTAGCAATAATGGAATAGGCTTCTTCTCTTCTAGACCTAAGGTTGTGTCTAGAAAAGCTTGTTACACTTGTGGTAGCTTTTCACACTTGGCATACAAGTGTGTCAACGCTCCCAAAGCCAGCGCTGACAGGAATAATTTCAGCGCTGACAGGAACAAAGTCAACGTTGTTAGGAAGTCAAACGTTGTCAGACCCAAACCTTGTGTGCAGCAAAATCCACAAGTGATTAGACATGCCCCATTCTTTACTAGAAGGTCTAACACTCATGGACAAAGACCATTTCAAAAGACAAACACCTGGTCTAATAGGCAATGGGTTTTTGTAGCAAACCCTAGATTCAACGCTGACAAGGGTAATTTCAGCGTTGACAATACAAATTCTAACGCTGACAGAAACGTGTCCAGACCTAAATATTTGCAACCACAGGGTAAGAGGTCTAAAGCTTCTTCAAGCTTAACATGGAGACCCAAGAAAGATCAAAACCCTAATGATAATGGGATTTCAATGACCTGCAACAGATTTAATTACATTTCAAAGGTCATTACAAAACCTATTGGGGTTAACTGGGTATTTCATCCTAAGAAGGATGAGAATGGGGTTGTTGTGAGAACTAAGTCTGTTCTTATTGAACAACCAGATGAATCCAAGTCTTTTGAGACTTGGGTTCCCAAAGAAAACTAATTTGTTTTCTTTATGTGCAGGGCATTCAAAGACAGGTCAACGATTATGGATATTGGGATAGTGGATGCTCAAGGCACATGACAGGGAAGGAAGACTATTTAACCAACTTCACTCCCATTAAGGTTGGTGATAAGGTTTACTTTGGAGGCGGATATGGTACTATCACAGGCAAAGGAACCCTTCTCACCAAGAACTTGCGTTTTGAGAACGTCTTTCTGGTAAAAGAACTTGATTACAACCTTTTTAGTGTATCACAAGTTTGTGATAACAAAAATAAAGTTCTGTTTACTGATACTGAGTGTTTGGTGTTAAGCAAGGATTTTAAGATCCCTGATGAGAAATATATTGAGTATAGAACACCTAGGCATAAGGACATATACAATGTGAATCTAAATGGGATTAAAATCAATAATAATATGTCTTGTTTTTATGCTAAAGCCTCAGTAGATGAGAGTAATTTGTGGCACAGGAGACTAGGGCACATAAATTTTAAAAATATAAATAGGCTTGTGAGACTTGGTTTAGTTGATGGTTTGCCTGAGAAGGCCTTCCATAATGACCACTCTTGTGTTGCATGTCTTAAAGGCAAGCAGCACAAGGTCTCATTCAAGTCCAAACAGGTGCATACTAGTTCTAGACCTCTTCATATGCTTCACATGGACCTCTTTGGTCCAACCAATATAGAAAGTTTGAATGGTAAGTCATATTGCTTTGTCGTCACAGATGACTTTTCTAGGTTTACTTGGACATTCTTTCTAGCTATGAAGAGTGACACAGCTGATATTCTAATTGATTTTATCACTCAGATTGAGAAGAGGTCTGGCAATGAGGTTAAAATGCTTAGGAGTGATAATGGTGGAGAATTTAGGAATAAGAATCTAGATGATTTCTGTGCCAAGAAAGGAATTACTAGGCAATTTAGTATGGCTAGAACCCCACAACAAAATGGGGTTGCTGAGAGGAAAAATAGAACCCTAATTGAAGCAGCCAGAACAATGTTGGCTGATGCTCATTTTCCTATAGCCTTTTGGGCTGAGGCTGTTAATACAGCTTGTTATGTTCAAAATAGAGCATTGGTTAACAAAATTCAGAACAAAACACCTTATGAGTTTGTGGTAGAAAACCTAATATTGGTTTTCTCAGACCTTTTGGTTATCATGTAGTAGTCTTGGATACTAGTGATGCCTTAGGGAAATTTAGTGCAAAAGGTGATGAGGGCTACTTCATGGGGTATTCAGTGCAGAGCAAGGGTTATAGGGTTTATCTTAAAGAGGAAAAACGTATACTTGAAAGAGTACATGTTAGGTTTTTAGAAAATAAACCTAGTGATCCTGAAAGTGGTCCTAATTGGTTGTTTGATTTCGAACCTTTATCTAGAACTTTAAATTATATGCCTGTCACTAATCCAGACATTGTGAAGGTAACTTCAAATGTTATGGAGGAACAAGTTGTTGATGTTTCAGGTACTCAGGTTCATGAAAAGGTTGGATCACAAGCAGAAAAGACATCTCCAATCCAAGAATTTGTTACAATTCCCATTTGGACAGATGCTTTTGCTACTGCTGCTGCTGCTGGAAAAGATAATGGTGGTTTCCAAGTACCACCAGATACAAACATGCATGGTCCTTCAGGCACTGACAAAGGCAAATCTAGCGCTGACAAGACCAATTCAGACGTTGATGGTTCAGACGTTGACAACAACAATTCAAGCGTTGTTAGCCCAAGCGCTGACAAACAAGATTCAAGCGTTGACAACAATACTGAACATCTTTTCTCTTCCAGTTTTGAACAAGGTGAACCTTCCAATATATATGAAGAGGTTCATCCTCATGTTGATGAAGGAGAGTCTGATGAAGAAGATATTGGCAACATGGAGCATGAGGTTGAGGACACCAGACTTTTTGAAGGAGGAGTTCTCACTTCTACAATGAAGAATCATCCTCCTTCTCAAATCATTGGTAATGTTAATACTCCAGTTCAGACTAGAAGATCTCATCAAGGTCTTGGTGGGTTTATTGCCAATATACACAAGAAGGTTGATACCCCTCTTGTGCAAGCATGTTTGTTTGCCTGTTTTCTGTCACAAGAGGAACCCAAGAAAATATTTGATGCTCTCAAAGAACCAAGTTGGGTGGAAGCAATGCAGGATGAGCTTCACCAATTTGCAATTCAGGATGTTTGGGAGCTGGTTGATTGTCCTAGATATGTCAGACCTATAGGGACAAGATGGGTTCTCAGGAACAAAAGAGATGAAAGAGGCATTGTGGTCAGAAACAAGGCAAGGTTAGTGGCTCAAGGTTATACACAAGAGGAGGGGATAGACTATGAGGAAGTCTTTGCACCAGTTGCAAGGATTGAAGATATAAGGATTTTTCTAGCCTATGCATCCTACATGGGCTTCACTGTCTATCAAATGGATGTCAAGAGTGCCTTTCTCTATGGCACCATTGTTGAGGAAGTATATGTAATGCAACCTCCTGGTTTTGAGGATCCAGAGCATCCAGATAAAGTGTATAGAGTCAAAAAGGCTATGTATGGCCTTCATCAAGCCCCTAGAGCATGGTATGGTACTTTGTCTACCTATTTGGTGGACAATGGATTCAAGAGGGGCACCATAGATCAGACACTATTTACAAAGAAGAAAGGCAAGGATGTATTGCTTTTCCAGGTCTATGTTGATGATATCATTTTTGGGTCTACTGATCCAAAGATGAGTGAGGATTTCTCCAAGCTTATGACAGATAAATTCAAGATGAGTGCTATGGGGGAGATGAACTTCTTTCTTGGTTTACAAGTTCAGCAGAAAGAAGATGGTATCTTCATCTCCCAGGACAAATATGTGGCTGAAATCTTGAAGAAGTTTGGCTTTTCTCCACATGAAAAGAGGGCTACTACTCCTATGGATAGAGAACACCCTTGGGGAAAGATTGGAGATGGGAACGATGTTGATGTCAGGCACTATAGATCCATGATTGGATCCTTGATGTATCTTACTACCTCCAGACCTGACATCATGTTTGATGTGTGTGCTTGTGCACGCCATCAAGTGACTCCTAAAGAATGTCACCTTTATGCTGTGAAGAGGATCTTTAGGTACCTAAGATGCTATCCTGGTCTTGGTTTGTGGTACCCAAAGGATTCACCATTGGAGCTGATTGCATATTCAGATAGTGATTATGGAGGTGATAAATTTGATAGGAAATCCACAACTGGTGGATGTCAGTTTCTTGGGAGCAGGTTGATATCTTGGCAATGCAAGAAACAAACAGTGGTGGCTAATTCTACAACTGAAGCTGAGTATGTGGTTGCAGCTGCTTGTTGTGGTCAAGTTTTGTGGATTCAGAACCAGCTGTTGGACTATGGGTATACTTTCATGCATACTAAGATATTTGTTGACAATAATAGTACTTTATGCATCATTAAGAATCATGTACATCATTCTAAAACTAAACACATAGAAATTAGACACCATTTTATAAGAGATTGCGTTGAAAAAAGTTTAATACAACCAGATAGGGTTGACACTGAGGAGAATGTGTCAGATTTATTAACTAAACCTTTTGATGCTGGGAGATTTCAATACTTGGTAACAAGTATTGGAATGGTCAATCTCACATAATATGTGTTTTGGAGTCTTTTTGTAAAAGTATGTACAGGATGATGCATTATTATTGGTCTTATTGATGATTTAGATTTTCCACTATATTTTTCTAACACTGACAAAGGTTGCTTGAACGCTGATAAGTGTTGTTGCAACGTTGTCAGCAATATAATTGTCTAACGCTGACAAAGCTTCCCTCAACGTTGTCATGTGTTATCGGGGCGTTGTCAGCAACAATGTTAGTTTTATGGTTTTCAATCTGAATGTGCAGATGGTGTTAGCAGTATACCATTGGATACAGAGTTGCTTATGGATCAATGGAGAAGCATTTGGACAAGTTTTTATTTATGGATGATGGTTGGAATGTTTCATTCCTATCTTGACATAAAATTTTTATGTTCATGCATGATTTTAGCAAACTTTTGTATCATAGTTTAAGGGGAGGTTTTAGGAACCTTTAGGATGTTTGGGTATCCATATGATACTCTTATCACAATTCTAGATTGTGTCCACATGTGAGTATGAGTTAGTTTTTACTAAATCATGAGGCACTGTAGCATGCAAAGTTGATATACTATGCATGCTGCCAAGACATTTTTGGCCTAGAATTGGTTGTGGTCTGTTGGGAGACTTGGGAATAATTTTGTTATGGGAATTACCTGGGAGTAACAAAGAATTTTATAAGATAACTTGGTTGTTAAGAGTTTTGGTTAGCAAGGGACACTAGAGGACTGTTATGTCTATCTTGCTTATGCAAGTGTGCATAACTGGACAGTGCTTGCCGCCCTATGATAATTATCAGCTTTTTGGTTATCTTCTCTAGGATAAATTACTTTGTTAAGGTCATTTTTCATTTTTGAACATTTTTATTTTTGGACGCTAACAAGTATTTTCCAAGCGTTGTTGTGACCAAATTGGACGCTGACATGGCTATAGGCAAACGTTGACAAGATTATAGCCGTTGGGCGTTGATAGGTTATTTTTTACCGTTGACTCAATGGGACCTACCCAGTTGTTACTTTTTGACATATTTTTAGGCCATAATTTTGGGAGTTGTTAATTTACATTTAATGCATGAGATAAACTTAAATTTTTCAATATTTTCATGATTGATTTTTGAAAATACTTGCCTATTTTTGGGCCTATCACATGCATTTTCTTCTCCTATAAATTTGGCTCCTATTTTTAAACAGGGTATCTATAATTCTTGTCTAATACAAATTTCTCTTATCAACTTCATCTTCTTCACTTAAAATTAACAGCTTTCTTCAATGGCACCAAAGTTTAAACCATCAGAATTAGATTTGGGGTTCAGATCTCAACATAACATGATCGCGTATCTTGAAGCTGATGATACTCTGTTTCCCCAATACACACAAATGGTGGCATATTTGAACGCATCCCCATTAAGGTATGCTCTTTCTCATGCACCACTCATTCCAGTCACACATATTAAACAGTTTTAGAACACAGTTAGTTCCTCAACAGTTAATAGAGTGACTACATTGACTTCTATTGTTCATGGGAGACCTTGGGTGGTTACTGAGGCTTTGGTACGCCAAGCCTTGCATCTTGATGATGCTGATGGTATAGCCACCCTTCCTATTAATGAAATAGAACAAGGGCTTAGGGCTTTGGGATATCCTTTTCCTGATGAAGGTACTCTAAACAAGTATCATAAGCAGGAATTTCCCCCAGCCTGGAAGTACCTCATACATGTCCTCCTTCAATGTTTGAGTCCCAAATGCACTGCACACAATGAGATCAATAGATCTATTGCAAGTGCTATTGTGTGCATTGCAACAAGGCAAAATTTTAATTATTCAAAAATGATTTTTGAGGGCATGTGTAAAAATAAGGGGACCAAAATGACTTTAGCTTATCCCCGTTTTTTACAAATGGTTTTTGATGTTCAAGGATATTGCACCAGGGATCATAATGATTTTTATAAGATCCCTGAGCAAAAGAAAGCTATTTTTATGAAGATGAACTCACCACCTCATCGAGACCTACCTTTAACCCAAGCTATGCTTGCTGTTATTGCAGCAGCACAACCCCAACCAGACCCCCAACCCCAAATTGACCCCCAACCACAACTTGAACCAATCCCTGAACCTTTACCTTCACCTGAACACATGCAAATTGACTCAAAATCCTTCAACGCTGACACACTAAATGTTGGCGTTGATGTGCCTATTTCCAACACTGACACACAACCTTCACAAACCCAAACACCCCTTAACCAACCCACATCCACTCCATCTTCTACACCATCTTCCACACCCCCTGAATATAGGTTGATGAAACGCCAAAGGACTACTGGAGTGTTCTCCTCTGGTGGTCCTAGCCATGTAGCAGAGAGAACCACCACCACAAGTGTGGCTGGTGACCTGGATGAGGCTGGGACTATTGGTTCTGGCTTAGAAGCTGGCCAAGGCAGTCCCACCATCATTAAGTCCTCATCCATGCCCAATGAATCTGACTTGGGAGGTCAAATCCCCATTTTAGAAGAGGGCGGACTGGAACCAATGACTCTTATGGAATTGACGGCAGTCTACATAAGCTTGCAAAAGCAAAATGCAGACTTAGTACAAGTTGTCAGCTCACAAGGCCTTGAACTCAAGCAATTGAGGGAGAGGATTGTTGTTTTGGAGAGTGTTAGTGCAAGGAGGGGTATGGAGGAATCTTCCAAAGGGGAGGAAGATCCAATAAATCTGAGTGATAAGGGCAGCCATGATGGTCAATCAATGGATGTTGCTGAGGCCCTTACAACTTTGAAGAAACAAACAGGTTTTGATACGTCCTTAGTCTCTCCTACCAACTTAAATTTATCATTTACAGCTATGTTGAGAGAGGTTACAAAAGGCGCTGAGGGAGGATATTTGGTCGTTGAATAGGAGAATTTGGACGCTGACAGAAATATTTTGGGCGCTGATAGGACAAAATTGAGCGTTGACAGACCTGCACATGAAGGTGATGTATCCCAGTCATCATCTATCATCAAGGAGGTTTCTGCACAGGTATCACCATCTACCTTACCAACCATTGCACCATCAGATAAGGGTAAGGGTATAATGGTAGAAGAGATTGTTCCAAAGGATGCAGCTCAAGTTGAGTTTGATAGAAGACTAGCTGCACAAATAATGGAACAGGATAAAAAGGAAGAGTCACCATTTGTTGTGACTTCAGAAGAAGGAAGTGATGGAGCTAGCTCAGACTCAAGTGTGATGATTATAGAACCATAAAGACTTGAGTATGGTGATGAGTTTGCTAAGGAGAAGTTAAGAGAGTTGAAATTGTAGGTTGACTTTGACATGCCAGAGGTGGTTCAAATGTACAATGCTTGGGAAGAAAGATGCATGGAGAATCCAGACTTGACCATTTCAGATCAAATATGGGGTTTGGAGATTCTTCTCAGAGTTCAGAAAGATTGCAAGGTAATTTTGAAACACAAGGCAAGCAATATTCTCTCAGAATTGAAAAAGGATAGAAGGGAGCTATATTTCATGTTGCTCAGATGTCATGGAGTAGGATGGACATATCAGAAGTTGAAGGCTTTGACATTTGATGAGTTGGAATGCAAGGCTTATCCCATTTGGGTGAGAGTGCAGGAAGCAAACACTCTCAGACTTCTTTTTGATGAAAGAAAGGAAGAACCTGCAGAAGAAATGGAGCTCAAGAAAGCTATGTTTGTTCCCTGGCCAGTGAAGAAGGGAATTTCTCTTGAGTTTCCCAAAGATATGGATCCACTATATCCAAGTGAAGCTGTTATAAGAAAGAGCCTCAAGCTCTCACCATTAGAAGCTTCAGATATGGTGCAAGTGTTACCATTAGATTCCAGAAATCCAATTGTGAGCTATGAAGAAGATGAATGTGGATTTTGGAAGATTGGCAGATATGGTAAAGAGGTACACTTTTACCACTATCATATCTTTATTTGCAAGTTGTGATAGAGAAGACTTGGTTGATCTATGGAGTTTGCTAGAAACCAAGTATGAGGCTGAAGCACCAACTTCAGCTAATGGAATAATACTTTGGACCACATTCAAAAGAATGTGTGGACCAAAAGATGAGGATCCTGCTATTTGGAAGGATCTTGAAGATGACCTCAGTGGTCTTCAATGGAGGTTATATTCAGCTGCTGGTGTATACCATTTGAGTTCTACAAAGTTTGCTGAGTATCTACTTGTGGATGGTCGGTATTTTATATCCAAAGCTATTTTGGAGAAGATGAAGGACACTCAGCTGGAAATAGATTATTCAAGTGACGTGGCAAAAGATTTGATCAGATTTATTCATTACCAATATGAGAAGGTTTGTAAGATCCCTCCTAGTCCTTAATGCTTATTCAGAAACTTGATCATAAGAGTGGATATCAAGTTTAGGGGAGGATTGTTGGGAATAAATTAAGGCCAGATCACTTGAGTGCTGACAAGAGTAAAACAAGCGTTGACAAGAACAAAACAAGCGCTGACAGCTCAAGCGTTGACAAGATAAAGTCATGCGTTGACACATTGAAGACAAGCACTGATGGGAAGATACACTCTACGCGTTTATTGTATTCTAGAATAGTTCTAGTAAAGATAGGAACAACAATGTATTTTCTATATTTATCTTTACCTAGAATAGTTGATACGTAGATTATTGTACAAGGCTTCTTATGTCTATAAAAGAAGACCTTTAGGTTAATGTTTGATATAAGTTTTTGTTCGTAAACTACTTTCATTGTAAGCAAGTTTGATATTGATAATCAAAGTGAAAGTTTGTTTACATCATTGTGTGTTCTTGTTTAAGTGTTAAATTCCGCATAACACTTAGATTCATAAACATATACAAAGGTTTCTCTAAGTGTATTACTTGATCTAATCTCGTATACATAAAGCTAAATCGATCTAAGTTTGGGATCAACAGAGTTAAGAGCCCACTTGAAAAATCCTGAGAATGAATTACTCAACAAAAACCTTCATGAGACGAATTCCAAAAAAGCCCTCAAAACACTCAGAACACCGTTTTAACCATTCTTTGCTTCAAAGCTATTCAAGAAACCCAATTTTGATTCAGAAGTTCGAGATGCACAAGAGCACTTCAAAGAATACACTACAATGGAAGCAAAATCATTCAGAGACTTGATTTTTGGAAACATGGAATCAATTGAGAGGCTTATGGATGAACGCTTACTTCATGAAAAAGACATGATCAATAAGATGAATGACAAAAGGCTAAAAATGCAAGATTGCACGGTTACAAAGATTCATGTAGTGGATACGAGTCCAGTTTCAACTGTAAGTAACAGGACAGTATCAAGTAATGCAACTGACAGCTGCAGATCAGGGAACACAAAGCATGGTACGTAGAATGATCATAGCATTTATGGGAAAGAAAGCAGCCGCTCTGACAAACAAAGCATTGACTCTGAGAATGACATCAATAATACACCTTCCTATGATAATGGCCCTGTTTTCGATTCTGAGCCATTGGAAGAGGTACACAATGTTGAATTTAATGTGTTTGCCAATACCAATACGCATGAGCATAGTGATCAAACAACAACCCTTATTGACACATGTATGACGGCAAAGGTTGATAGCAATACCACACCCGATTCATCAGACATGTGCAATAATAAGTTTGAGGATGATCAACATGCAAATGAGTATGATGATGAGGAGCGTATCGCGTTTGTTAATTTAATTGCTAGTTTACAAAAAGATGTCAATGAAAATAGAAAGATTCAAAAGCAATTAAAGAAGGCAAATGCAGCGTTCACTCAAAATTTTGAAAAATGCAAAGCTGCTCTAATTAAATCTAATGAGACCCATGAAAGTTATAGAGATGAGCTTCTTCAAAAGACCAAAGAGCTTGAGGGTTACAAGGGTAGTGCGTTAAAAAGTCAAAAGGACGATCTTGAAAAGAAATACAACGAAACTCTTGAGTTATTAACCAAAGAGAAACGTCAATTTAATGTTTTATTAATGGATGAACGTCAAAAATCGTACCTTGCTACTACCAAAGTTAACGAACTTGAACAACGGCTTTCGATGGATAACACCGAGACTGCTAAAATTCTTGATGTTAAGAAACAAGAGGTTGAAACGTTAAAACAAGATTTCAAAAGTCGACATGAAAAAGATACTGAAAAAGTAACGAAACTAGAAAAACAAGTCGAATTTTTGAAGAAAATTGTTTATAAAACGCATGACTCTATTCAAACCATAAGAATGATAGCACCTCCGTCAATGTTTAAGGGTCAAGCTAGCTTTGCAAATCCTGATTACCTTGCCCAAGCTCAAGCTGCGAACCCCCGCCTTTATATGGATGAGTCCGAATGGACTGATCCTGAATGTCCTCTTGGCAGTGATGAGACATCCCTTTGGGAAGAGGAGAGTAGATCACCTGTTAATAAAGATTTTGTGACACCATATAATTATGCTTATGAAAACATTCTTTATGGTCTTTTCACTCCACAAAACAGAAGTCTCGTGAGGAATTGTTTCTTGAATGCAAACAACAAAGAACTCAATGGAAGAAAATTTTTGCGACTAAGAAATCAAATGTTTTTAAATATATTAACTATTTGCCTCTTGATGCTTCTAAAAGCAAAAGTCAAAAAACACTTGGTATTCTTAAACAGTACGTTGATAATGTTCAATCAATTGTTGAAAGCGATTGGGAAAAACGATAAGTGGAAAACAGATATTCCTCACGACATAACTTTGCTTGTGAAAGAACTTTTAATACCAAATACGAAGATAATCAAAGAAACTGTTCTTGAATTTGAAACATTAATTCGGTCTGAAATGTTTGATGACTTGAAATACGTCGAGTCTCTTGAAAAAGCAATTGATGAACATCAGACGGAAAAATCAGAGTTCTCGAACGAATATGATCTCCTCTTAAAAGAATGTCTCTCCAAATATATATTGTGTGTTACTCTTTAATATTATGCTGATATCGATGAATATTCTGATGTTGCATGCAAATATCTTGATAAGATCAAAGAGTGTGAGCGTCTTGAAACTGAGCTTTCGAAACGTAAAGAAAATGTTGATAAAAAGGCTATTGAGTTACTACAACACAAAACTGATTTCCTTCAAAAACATTGTCATTCTCTTGAACTTGCTTTGTAAAAAGACATCGGAAAAGGTCCAAATGATAATAACTTGCAAGTAAGAATTTCCGCATTGTGTTGAGAAATGAACGAAAAGAGTATGGAAATTACAGACTTGAAAGCTTAGTTGCAAGAAAAGGACATAGCGATAGAAGAGTTGAAGAAACTCATTGCCAAAATGGGTGGCAAAACTTTGGAACCTAACGTTGTGAAACGTGTTGTTCGACAACTCAATGCCTACAAGGATCCAAATCCATCTATCTTAGTAAAACCGACTCCTTTCTCCAACTCTTCTCATGTAAAATCTAGGTTACTCCCTAAGACTGATGTGCAACCAAGTGTTCCAAAACCATCCATTTCACCCTATGTTCCTCCATTTAGAAAGAACATTGTTGTTAAACCCAACCATGTGAATGCACGTAGCACTTCTAGGACTCCTCCAAAACATGTGACATTTGCGTCCACAAAGGAATATGTATGTTCAAATGACTTCGTTCATACCAACACCCTAGAGGATGCTAAACAAAAAGGGAAGATTCAGAAAGATAAACCCGTGTATTCAAAACCTAGTTCACCAAATCCCGCTAGAGGTCAACACACTCCTAATGGTAGTCAACCAAAACCTAGGATCCCTCACCAGCAATCTAGGAATTGGAAACCATCCATGAATAGTCATGTTTCGAACACTACGCCTGAACGATTTGGAAAACCCAGGAATACAAGGACTTTCATGAATCCCAAAATCCCCGTATGCCCCCACTTGCAAAAAGGGCATTTACAATAGAAATCATGACCATTGCGTTTTGCAATACCTCTATGAGGTCAAATCTCGTTCCTTTGAATGGATATCGAATACAGAATCCCATAAGACAACAAGGAGATACAAACCCGTCGCAAAGAAAAGCAATAACAACAAATCTGAAACGTGGATTCACAAAGGACATAGTTTTTCTCCAAATAAGTCTTCTATTGTGCAAGAGAAAACTACTCCTAAATCCAGTCTTCAGTGGAAACCAACGGGTAGGATCTTCAAGGAAGTTGGTCTTAAGTGGATTCCAATAGAGAAGAGTGATGAAACCTGCGCTAGCACGAATGCGAATGATTTTCCTATAGAAAATGAATTTGTTACTCCTAACACTAGTATTTGTGCAAACTCTTCTTCTGTCATTGCAGGTACAACAGCGGATTCTGAACCCACTTCTCCTTCTTCAAAGGGTTCCAATTATGTACATTCGATATCACCTTCTTCTATGGTACAAAGGTCTATTTTTTTATTATTTTGGAAAAACTTGAAAAATACAAAAATAAAATAAAATGTAAATATCATAGAAAAACAAAATAAAAAATGAAAAATTTTCAAAATACCAAAAATATTCTTCTCGAAATGTCTTTCAATATCGATAATATGGACGCCCCTAGAAATGTCGCTCAATAACGACACGGGGATGTACATAAAGCTCGAATGAAAGTTGTAAATATTTTTCAAAAACATGTCATTTTAATGATTTACAATTATCTCAGATTGTGACTCGTGCCTCAAAGAAAGGGAAGTTAAACACGAATGATAACTTATCCTTAACAACGGGAAATTTATTTTTCTCGGTCATGAGCTCTCATTAAAAACATTCCAAGTTTTTAAGCTCATGTAAACGACTTACAGTTAAATGTCAGACTGTAACTCGAACTACAAATAAAGGAAAGTGTATCTTTAAAGATAACTTATCCTAAAAATGGGTAGAGCAATCTATCTAGGGTTAAGCTTGTCACAAAACATTCAACGTTTTGATCTCAACACAATGGCTTTAATCACTTTCAGATTGCAACCCGGATCGATATTCACAGGGGAGTGTATGATTTAGTGCGCTTACCCTCAGCAAAAGAAGAGAAATCTTCTTACACTTGAGTGGATTTGTCAAGACATTCAAAGTCTATGAACTCAAGTTTATGCTTTAGAAAAACCTCTTCGCCAAAAAGAAACTGGATTTTTCAAAAAGCGTTGAACACAATTTTTTCAATAATTTCTCAATGATTATTCAAAATCTTTCAAAAATTGTGTGTTCAACAAACTCCCATCCTCAAAAAGCGAAATGCGATCACATCCTCACAATGACAATTAAATTGGATTAATTTTTGAGGGGGAGCATTTCAACTTCATGCAAAGATTGACACATCTTTCTCCCGGATATTTTCAAGACTATTTTTTAAAATATATTTTAATCAAATTTGGTATCTCTAATATCAAAAGATTTTATATATTAGAGATAGGGGAGAAAATGTGATTAAAATGTGATCTTATATAAGACTCAAGCACTTTAACTCTTACCTACATGTGCAAAACACTTTCGATTATCGATGCACATGTAAAGGGGGAGCATTTCTGAAACAACAAAACTAGCAAGGTGTTAAATGTTTTTCAAACACTTTGTTAGAATTTAAAGTGGTTTTATGGTTACGTTCTCATACCCACAACATCTTTAATCCACGACGTTATTGGTGTCAAAAGGGTGGTTAGGTTTAAGTCCTTTGATCCAACCAGAACCGGAGGGATCTTCCCAGGGACAATCCAATAGATTATTAGAAGTCCTTAGGAAAGATGGAGTAGAATGTGAACATAGTTGAATGCCGACTAAGTACTGATGCTAGCACTGGAACAATCACAACAAGGTGCTAGTAATGATGTCTTGGTAAGCATTGAAGGGGTTGAAGAATGAAAAAGAAATGTAAGGATAAAGGGTGTAAACAAAGAAACCCTCCATACAACTTGGGCAGAAACCAGGTCAGGACATCATGAAGACAACTCATCATGGACCCAGTGATGTAACACACAACCTTTACCTAGCTACTCAGGCTTCTCCCAAAAGAAGTTTGTTTTATTGTCACGGAGATCAATATAACTCCTATTGACTTTCTCACTCCGAGATAGTTGATATTGAATAGGTGGCATCTGCTCCAGCCTCCGACCACTAAAATTGCACAAATCGAGTCTAGAGCCTAGAGATCAATCAAATCTCATTAGGAGACACGGAATGAAGATAAAGAGAGTCATACGCTATATCCTTTCGATATTGCTAGAACACTCAGAGTGATACTACTTAGTATTCAAAATGATGAGTGGAAATCCTTCGAGTGTTAACATCAAACAACACTGCGGTAGGTCATATGTAAGATTCTTTATGAATTAAACATATCTAGAACTGAAAAGCAATAGTGGTTTGATTCTGAATTGATTCAAACTCGTTTCAGGTTTCTACGCAATATCTTTATGGTCTTGCCAGAACATTCAGAGTGATATATTAATATTCACAGTGACGAATGGAAATCCTTCTAGCTTTAACATCAAACAACGCTACGGTAGGTGACTTGTGAGATTCTTATGAATCAAGCTTGTGTCAACTGGAAAGAAACAATGTTAAGATTCTTTATGAATCACACTTGTTCTAGGAATTTGAATTGACGAATTTAATCAAGCGGATTTTTGTCCAATTGATTCACTCTTTATGTACGCAGTCTTGCTTTGAGATGGTCGAGTAAAGAGAACGGCTAGTACAGCCGCGAAACCCTGTCAAGGAGATTCTTAATTGAATCTACCTAATCACAGGTACGGTATTTAATATCGTATAACGGTCTTCACCGACCGGAGGTAAAACGCTACCAATTTAGGACGAATGTCAAAGCTATTCTGTCCGTGTCTAGGTTTTGTCTCGAGAAGGTGGCGTCACGGTGTACTCAACAAAGTCAAAGATTCAAAACCACATACTCATGCCTAAAGACATATTCAACAATTAATAGTGTGAGCATGTGGATGAAGATACAAGATCGCAAGATGGAAAAGACGAGTCAAGGATGATTTGAAGATCTCAAGATTAAAGACAAAGTCAAAAGACAACGACAAAGGCTCAAAGATCACAACATGAAGGAAAAAGACTACTATTACACGTTCAAGACTCATTTATGGAGAGATTAGTAATCTCTAAAAATCTCTAAATGACAAAGGGTAACGACCTCTCATAAAGGGTAATGACCTCTCATAAAGGGTAATGACCTCTCATTGGGGGATATTGTTAGCCTCAAGAGTCAAACAAGAATGTTCGGTCATATGATTATTATGTATCGTATTTAAGAACGTTGTAATAGGTAGTAGGTTAGTCATGTTTTATGGGCTTAACTTTAAGCTAAATTTCATTCAATAAGTAACTAAAGCCCAAAAGATAGGGCCGGACCATTATCATATAGCCCATTTTGCCACATGTAGGCAAGGCTATAAATACCCCTCCTTGCATGTAAGGAGAGGTTGGTTGATTCATTTTTTCTGATTCCCTAATCTAATATTCACTAAGTTTCACACACTTCTCTCTCTTTTCTCTCTCTACTTTCTCTCTCTAGAATTCATCTATCTTCTACCTTTCTTTCTTGTTTAATCATCATATTATATGGGATAACACATTATTTATTTGAACCTTTGGATTCTACATCTCCTCTTTATTCATCTTAGTGTCCATTGAATGGATGTCACGAAGAGGATACGATGTGTATGGATTATGGATATTTAGTAGATGTGTTGTGATTCGATCGTGGTTGAACTTCCAAAAATTCCGATTTTTTCTCAGTCTGACAATAAACTCCTCAGTCCGACAAAAACGGTAAACCAAAAAAAAATTAATAACCAAATTTTAAAATCGAGTTTGAAATAGCCAAAAACTAATAGGGAAAAATTTTGAAAAATGAAAAATTTAACCAAAAATAAAATCTAAAAAATCTGAAATTTGGCCTAAAAATTTGAATTTTGGTCCGAAAATTTGAACTTTTGGCCGAAAAATTTTTCGCATCGCCAAAATTTGAAATCGAAGCTTAAATGACCTAAAAAATGGTCTAGGAAAAAATAAGTTTTACTATGGTTTTCCCGCCTGAAAAGTACTCTAAAATTGACCATATGAATACTCAACTAGTAATCTTCGGAAAAATGAGCATATGAATACAAATACACTTCGGAATACTCAACTAGTAATCTTTACTTCGGAATACAAATACACTTCGGAATAATCTTATTGTGCACTTCGGAATACAAATACACTTCGGAATAATCTTATTGTGCACTTCGGAATGTATTCAAAAACTATCTTCGCAATAATTTTGACTTTGGAATCTGAATGTGCTTTGGAATCAGAAAGGCAGTTCGGAATAATGCAATCTTCGGAAGACTTGAGCTAACACCACTTCGGAATAAATCCAAAAATCTACTTCGGAATCTTGATAACTTTGCAATCGAGATTACTTCGGAATCCAATTGACTTCGCAATCAAATTCACTTCGGAATCTGGTTATCTTCGGAATAATGCAATTCGGAATACAATTACACTTCGGAAAAATTTTATCTTCGGAATAAAATTGCACTTCGGAATAATGATCACTTCGGAATAAATTGCAGTTCGGAATAAATGTAACTTCGAAATAATTTCACTTCGGAAAAACTTCACTTCGGAATACCAAGATCTTCGGAAAAACCCACTTCAGAATAATTGTCACTTCGGAATAAATACAAACAGTGACTTCGGAAAACAGTGACTTCGGAATAATGCCAAAAATACTTCTTGGGAACTTCGGAATAACCAATTTCTTGGGAACTTCGGAATATTAAACTTTTTATCTTCTGAAAAACAAAACCCTAGGAGGTACTTCGCAATAATCCATAAAATTATTCTGAAGAGAATGAAACAGTTGGCCGACTTCCACCTTTATCGGATCTAACAATCCCAAAACGTGATTTTAAGCCAAAAAATGATCCAAATACCCAAAAATTTTGTGTTTTTAGCCAAAGTAACAATACTAAATCTCTACCACAACTATTTAGATGATTTGTATCAAGAATAAACCATAAAAACATAAAAAAAATTGGATCAAGGATTTTAGATCAAATACCTCACTAAAAAATCTATAAGAGCACAACCACAGATCTTCAATCACCTATCTACTATAGGCTCTTGATACCAAATGTTAAACCCACTTCAATCCACAACACAATATTAAGATGATATTTAGAGAGAGAAATAGATGAAGGTAGAGAGAGAAAGTAGAGAAAATGGATGGTTAAAACATTACTAGAGAGAGAAACTAAGAATGAACCAACACCCTCTTCCACACATGGAAGAGGGTATATATACCCTAGGCTTATTGGGTCGTGTGTTTAGTAACATGGGTCGGGCTTGGTTTGGCTTGGGCTTGGGCTTAGAGCCCCTAACTTATACAATATTAGCTTAAATACCAAGCCCGGTTAACCTAACTAACCTATTACAATACAAGACCATTTACGACTAAGATGACCTATTACATTCTTGTTCGCCTACATAAAATATAGGGCTAACACAGTGGCTGCTGTTGGGAATAAAATGTAGCCAAGATACTTAGACGCCGACAAGAGTAAATTGGACGTTGATAAGAAGAAATCAATCGTTGTCAAGACAAGCGTTGACAGGAACCAGTCGAGCGTTGATAAGAAGAAGTCAAGCACTGACAGGATACTTAGTCTACACGTTTTATGTTTCTAGTATGTTTCTAGTAAAGATATGTTCGAAAATGTATTTCTTATGTTTCTCTTTACCTAAAATAGCTGATACGTAGACTCTTGTACAAGGTTCCTTAATCTATAAAATGAGGCCTTTAGGTTTAGTTCAATATATGTTTTACACACTTTCATTGTACGCAAGTTCGATTAATCAATCAAAGTGAAAGTTTGGTTTATCTTGTTTGTGTGTTCTTGTTTAATTATTAATTCCACATAATACTTGAATTGTTTCATATACAACAAAGTTTCTCTACGTGTTTAACTTGATTTAATCTCGTTTACACAAGCTAAATCGATCTAAGTTTGGGATCAACAAGTGGTATCAGAGCTTGTTGAGAAACTTTGATCTAAAGAAACAAAAACCCTAAATCGCCAAAAACCCTAATTTTCACGAAACCCTAAAATTCAAACAACATGTTTACTCCAGAGTTAACCTCCTCCTCAATCCATAACATTAAGATTCCCATGCTAGACCCAGACAACTTTGAGCTGTGGAAGTTTAATTTTGAGCAGTATCTTCAAATCCATGACCACACCCTATGGGAAATTATTGAATATAGAAACACATTCAATAAGGCTGCCAAGATCCAAGCTGCTATCACTCTAAGATCAACTCCAGGCTCAAGTGCGGAGGATCGAAAAGAAAAACCTAAAGATGGAAGAGCTGTCTCAGTTGAGGACATTGCAAAGAGAAGGAATGACATGAAAACTTTAAGCATCCTCAAACTTTCCTTGGGACAAGCAAATCAGCACAAGTATAGAGGCTATGAGTCTGCCAAAGAACTTTGGGCAGTCCTTTAAGTTACTTATGGTAGTAATGATGATACTGCCTCAGAGAAAAAGAAGCAACTCTTGCATGAGTATGCAGTGTTCAAAGCTCTTCCCAATGAAAAGCTAAGTGGAGTGAGAAGCATACTTCTTGACATTACAAGCAAGTTGTCATTTATGGGAATAGTGCATGATGATGCTGATATCATCACCACTTTCCTTAAAAGTCTTGGTGATGCGTGGAAGATTGAAGCAAGGTCTATGATTGCTAATAATACTCACAAAAGTTCCACTTTTAATGACGTCTACAATAAACTGAGGATTGTAGAAAGTGAAATCCTTTCAGATCAAGGAAACAAGTCTACAAATGGAAATATGGCCTTCTTCTCACATAGTGAAGGTCAATTTGATCAAAGGGAGTCATACATGCACCCCGTTACTAGATCACCTTGTGTCAACGTTGGATCAAGCTTTGTCAGCGCCTCACATTCAGACGCTGACACATACAATGTTGACTCACCAAGAGTTAAGCCTGATGGTATTGATCTGGATACAGTGTGTGCATACATTGCTTCATTGCCCAATGGTTCAGTGATTACATATGAGGACCTTGAGCAAATAGGTAATGAGCATTTGGAGGAGATGGACATAAAGTGGAATATGGCACTTGCTAGCATAAGGGCCAATAGATGGAATAGAAGATTCAGGAAGAAGATGACTTTTAATGCTAAAGACACTGTTGGGTTTGATAAATCCAAGGTTGAGTGTTACAATTGCCACAGAATGGGTCACTTTATGAGAGAGTGTAGATCTCCAAGAAGATCTGATGCTAGAAAGCCTTCAAGCCAAATCGTCAAGGTTGAAGATACAAAAGCTATGGTTGCCATGCAAGACATTGATGGTGTTGGCTGGGATTGGAGCTTTTTGGCCAAGGATGAGGAAGAGAACAAGGCCTTGGTTGCAGAAATGGAGGAAGAGGAGCATGTTCACTATGCTCTCATGGCACATTCTTCATCTTCATCAGACAATGAGGTATATGATGATGCATTTTGTAGTAAGGGTTGTCGTCTAAACACTGAAAAGCTTAACAAAGAATTTTTAAAATTAACATCAGATGTTTTTGATGAAAAATAAAAGTTATCTAATTATCAACTTGCTCTTACTCAAACTGAAAAGACTGTGGCTGAATATAAGAAAATGGAGCTTGACCTAAAAGATCAAATCAATATTTTGACTCATGATCTAAATGCTAGTGTTGAGGTTAGGAACATCTTGGAGAGATCCAATGGTGTTTTACAAGCTAAGTTAGATGAGGCTATCAAAAACAAAGATAATGTAGATCTTAAAATTCAAAAATTTGATAAAGCTTCTCAAACCCTAGAAAAATATGTTAGTGAACAAAGGGATTCTAGGGATATGAGTGGGATTGGGATGAAAGAATATGATGGTGTTCCACCACCTGCTGGGAACTTCTATGGTGTCCTTAGAAAGGATTTGTCTTGGACTGGTATACCAGAACTCCAAGAAGAGGAATTTATTCCTCCACCAAGAGTTGTTACACCAGTAGAGGAATACAAGCAGAAATTGACTGATTTGGACCAATGGAAGAAAGCCAACCCTACTTTGTTTGTTAAGGGTGGCATGCTAAGTGACAACCCAAATGAGTCAAAACCCATAAAAGTGACCAATCCTACTACTGGAAAGACTGTTTACCTTGGCTTAAACGTTGATAGAAAACCTAGTATTAAATATGCAGAAATGTATAGAAAACCTAGGTCACCAAAAAGTCAAGTTAGTGATAATGAGACAGGTTTCTTTTCATCTAGACCTAGATAAATGTCTAGAAAAGCATGTTATACTTGTGGGAGTTTTTCACATTTGGCTTATAAATGTGTCAATGCTTCAAAGGTCAACACTGATAGAAAGTCAACCATGGTCAAACCCAAACCTTTTTTCCAACAAAGTCCACAAGTCATTAGACCAGCCCCATTCTTTACTAAAGGGTCTAATACTTATGGACAAAGGCCTTTTCAAAACACCAATACGTGGTCTAACAGACAATGGGTCCCTGTAGCAAACCCTAGGTTCAACGCTGATAAGGATAATTTCAGCGTTGACAAGAACAATTTTAACGCTGACAGGAATGTTTCCAACGCTGCTAGACCAAGTAACGCCAAATATCTGTAACCAAAGGGAAAGGGGTCTAAATCTTCTTCTAGCTTATCTTGGAGACCTAAACAAGATCAAAACCCTAATTCAGATGGGATTTCTATGACCTGTAACAGATTTCATTATATTTCAAAGGTCATAACTAAACCAGTTAGGGTTAACTGGGTGTTTAATCCAAAAAGGGATGAACAAGGGGTTGTCATAAGGACTAAGTCTGTTCTTGTTGAACAACCAAATGAATCCAAGTCTTCTCAGGCTTGGGTTCCCAAAGAAAACTAATTTGTTTTCTTTATGTGCAGGGCATTCAGAAGCAGGTTAATGATTATGGATATTGGGATAGTGGATGCTCTAGGCACATGACGGAGAAGGAAGATTACTTGAAAAACTTTACCCCCATTAAAGATGGTGACAAAGTATACTTTGGAGGCGGATATGGAACTATCACTGGCAAAGGCACTCTTATCACCAACAATTTGTGTTTTGAGAACGTATTCTTGGTAAAAGAACTTGACTATAATATGTTTAGTGTATCACATGTCTGTGATAACAAAATTAAGGTTCTTTTCACTGATATTGAATGCTTGGTGTTGAGCAAAGATTTTAAAATACATGATGAGAAATTCATTGATTATAGAACACCTAGGCATAAGGATATTTATAATGTGAATCTTAATGGAATTAGGATGAATAATAATCTGTCATGTCTATATGCTAAGGCTTCAGTTGATGAGAGTAATCTTTGGCACAGAAGGTTAGGGCACATTAATTTTAAGAACATAAATAGACTTGTGAGACATGGTTTAGTTGATGGTTTGCCTGAAAAGGCTTTCCACAGTGATCATTCTTGTGTTGCATGCCTTAAAGGAAAACAACACAAAGTCTCCTTTAAGTCTAAACTTGTGCATTTTAGTTCTAAACTACTTCACTTGCTGCATATGGACTTGTTTGGTCCAACTAATATAGAAAGCTTAAATGGTAAATCCTACTGTTTTGTCATCACTGATGATTTTTCTAGATTTACTTGGACTTTCTTTTTGGCTTTGAAAAGTGAAACAGGTGATGTTTTGATTAACTTTATTACCCAATTGGAGAAAAAGACTGGGAATGAGGTTAAAATACTTATAAGTGATAATGGTGGTGAGTTTAGAAATAAGTTACTAGATGACTTTTGTGTCATGAAAGGGATTACTAGACAGTTTAGTATAGCAAGAACCTCACAACAAAATGGGGTAGCTGAGAGGAAGAAGAGAACACTCATAGAAGCAGCTAGGACTATGTTGGCTGATGCTCACTTCCCCATTGCATTTTGAACTGAGGCTGTGAATACAGCTTGTTTTGTTCAAAATAGGGCATTAATCAACAAGATTCACAACAAGACACCTTATGAGCTATTTTGGAGTAGGAAACCTAATATTGGTTTTCTTAAACCCTTTGGCTGTCATGTAGTTGTTTTAGACACTAGTGATGCCTTAGGAAAGTTTAGTGCTAAAGGTGATGAAGGATACTTTATGGGTTATACAATGCAGAGTAGAGGATATAGGGTTTACCTTAAGAAAGAAAAACGTATACTTGAAAAGATACATGTTAGGTTTTCAGAAAGTAAACCCATTGATCCTGAGAGTGGACCAAATTGGTTATTTGATTTGGAACCTCTATCTAGAACTTTGAATTATATGCTTGTTACTAATCCAGACATTGTGAAGGTGACTTCAAATGTCGTGGAAGAACCAGTTGTTGAAATTTCAGGTATACAGGTTGACAAGGAGGTTGGATCACAAGCAGACAAATCAGCACCCATACTTGAGTATGTTACCATTCCTATATGAACAGATGCATTTGCTGCTGCTGCTGCTGGAAAGGAAAAAGGTGGTCCACAAGTATCAGCAGTTGAAAACATGCATGAATCTTCAAGCACTGATAAAGGAAAATTTGGCGCTGACAAGACAAATTCAGGCGTTGATGGCTCAAACGTTGACAGCCCTAATTCAGTGTTGCCAACTCTTTTTACCATTTATTCTCTTCCAGTGTTTTTGAACAAGGTGACCCTTCAAACAGACATTGAGAGGTTCATTCAGATGATGATGGAATAGAATAAAGAAGATATTGGCAACTTGGAGACTGAAACTGATGATAACACAATAATTGAAGGGGGAGTACTTACATCTACTATGAAGAATAACCTTTCTTCTCTAATCATAGGTGATGTGATGACTCCTGTATAAACTAGAAAGTCTCATCAGAATCATGGAGGATTTATTGCCAATATTCACAAGAAGGTTGATACCCCTCTTGTTCAAGCATGTTTGTTTGCCTGTTTTCTGTCACAAACAGGAACCCAAGAAGATTTTTCATGCTCTCAAAGAACCAAGTTGGGTGGAAGCAATGCAAGATGAGCTTCACCAATTTGCTATTCAAGATGTTTGGGAGTTAGTTGATTGTCTCAGACATGTCAGACCTATTGGGACAAGATAGGTTCTTAGAAACAAAAAGGATGAGAGAGGAATTGTGGTCAGAAACAAGGCACGTTTAGTTGCTCAAGGCTATACACAAGAGGAAGGAATAGACTATGAAGAGGTTTTTGCACCTGTTGCAAGGATTGAGGCAATAAGGATTTTCCTAGCCTATGCTTCCTGCATGGGCTCTACATTCTATCAAATGGATGTGAAGAGTGCTTTTCTTTATGGCACAATTGCAGAGGAGGTTTATGTAATGCAGCCTCCTGGTTTTGAAAGATTCAGAACATCCAGACAAGGTGTATAGAGTGAAGAAAGCTATGTATGGACTTCATCAAGCCCCAAGAGCATGGTATGGCACATTGTCCACATATCTGGTGGAAAATGGATTCAAAAGGGGCACCATAGATCAGACTTTGTTTACAAAGAAGACTGGTAAGGATTTCTTACTTGTTCAGGTTTATGTGGATGATATCATCTTTGGTTCTTCTAGTCCAAAGATGAGTGAAGACTTTTCCAAGCTCATGACAAACAAGTTCAAGATGAGTGGGAGAGATGAACTTCTTTCTAGGGTTACAAGTTCAGCAGAAAGAAGATGGTATCTTCATCTCTCAAGACAAATATGTAGCAGAAATCTTTAAGAAGTTTAGCTTTTCTCCACATGAGAAACGGGCTAGCACACCCATGGATAGGGAACACCCTTGGGGAAAGGTTGGAGATGGAAAAGAGATGGATGTCAGGCATTATAGGTCAATGATTGGGTCATTGATGTATCTTACAGCTTCAAGACCTGACATTATGTTTGTTGTGTGTGCATGTGCACGCCGTCAAGTGACTCCCAAAGAGTGTCATCTTCATGCTGTCAAGAGGTTTTTTAGGTATCTTAGGTGTTATCCCACCTTGGGATTATGGTATCCAAAAGATTCTTCATTGGAGCTTATTGCATATTCAGACAATGATTATGGTGGTGACAAATTTGATAGAAAATCCACAACTGGTGGATGCCAATTTCTTGGGAGTAGGTTGATATCTTGGCAATGCAAGAAACAAACAGTGGTGTCCAATTCTACAACTGAAGCAGAGTATGTTGCTGCAGCTGCTTGTTGTGGACAAGTCTTATGGATTCAGAACCAGCTGTTGGGTTATGGGTATAATTTCATGCATACCAAGATTTTTGTAGACAATAACAATACTTTATGCATTATTAAAAATCCTGTTCATCATTCTAAAACAAAACACATAGAAATTAGACATCATTTTATAAGAGATTGTTTTGAAAAAGGTTTAATACAACCAGATAGGGTTGACACAGAAGAAAATGTGGCAGATTTATTAACTAAATCTTTTGATACTCGGAGGTTTCAATACTTGGTAACAAGTATTGGAATGATCAATCTTACCCAATATGTGTTTTTGAACTCTTTGTAAAAGTATGTACAGGATATGCATTGTTATTGGTTTTTATACAAAATTAGATTTTCCACTTTATTTGTCTAACGCTGACAAAGGTTATTTTAACGCTGACAAGTGTTAAATTGACGTTGTCAACAACATGTTAGTTTTGTGGTTTTTTTGATCTAATTATGCAAGCGTTGTTAGCATTGTACAAATGGATACAGAGTTGCTTATGAATTCTTGGAGCATTATTGGAGCATGTTCAAGTTTATGGATGATGGTTGGAATATTTATATTCCTATCCTGACATAAATTTTTATTGCATATATTTTATTTGGCAACTTATGTATCATAGTTTAAGGGGAGGTTTAGGAAACCTTTAGGACTTTTTGGGTATTCATATAATACTCTTATCATAATTCTAGATTGTGTCCACTTGTGAGTACGAATTAGTTTACTAAATCGTGAGGCACTGTAGCATGTAAAGTTGATATACTATGCACACTGCCAAGACTTTTTGGCCTAGAATTGGATGTGGTCTGTTGGGAGACTTGGGTATGATTTTTATTGGGCTTACCTGGGAAGTTACAAAGGATTTTATGAGATAACTTCATTGTTAAGAACTTTGGTTAGCAAGGGACACTTGAGGACAATTATGTCTATCTTGCTTAAGCAAGTGTGCATGATTGGACAGTGCTTGCCAACCTATGGTAATTTTCAGTCTATAGGTTATCTTCACTAGGATAAATTACTTTGTTAAGGTCCTTTTTCATTTTTATTATTTTTATTTTTGGACGTTGACAGTTTTATTTCCAAACGCTGTTAGGACCAATTTTGACGTTGACATGGCAGTTTCCAACGTTGACAAGAATATAGCCGTTGAGCGTTGATAGGTTATTTTTTACCGTTGACAAACATTGGGTCCTACCCAGTTGTTATTCTTGACGAAAATTTGGGCCGTAATTTTAGGAGTTGGTAACTTTTTATTAATGCACAAGATAAGTTATCTTTTTCAAGATTTTAATCATTATATATTTTGAAAAATAACTGCCTCATTTTTTACCAGTCACATGTGTCTGCCTCTCCTATATATTTGGCTCATTCTTTTGAAACAGGGTAACTGCTTATTCTTGTCTAACTAAATTTTCATACACTTTCATCTTTCATAACATTTATCACAGCTTTCTACATCAATGGCGCCTAAGTTTAAACCGAGTGATTTGGTATTGGGATTCAGAAGTCAGCACAATATGGTTGCCTATTTAGAGGCTGAAAACACTCTGTTTCCTCAATATACTCAGATGGTGGAGTATTTAAATGCATCCCCCTTAAGGTATGCACTTTCTCATGCTCCTCTTGTCCCTGTCACTCATATTAAGCAGTTTTGGAATATTGTCACTTCCTCAACGGTTAATAATGTGACTACATTGACTGCTACAGTCCATGGGCTTCCATGGGTGGTTATTGAAGCCTTGGTTCGCCAGGCTTTGCATCTTAATGATGCAGATGGTATAACCACCCTACCCATTGGTGAGCTAGAATAAGGACTTCAAGCTTTGGGTTATCCTTTCCCTGAAGAGGGAACTTTAAACAAATATTCAAAACAGGAATTTCCCCCAGCTTGGAAGTACTTAATACATGTCATTCTTCAATGTTTAAGTCCCAAGTGTACTGCACACAATGAAATTAACAGGTCAATTGGGAGTGCCATTGTGTGTATTGCTACTGGGAAAAAATACAATTTTTCTAAAATGATTTTTTATAGAATTTGTAAAATAAGGGTAGCAAGATGACTCTTGCTTACCCCAGATTTTTTCAAATGGTTTTTGATGCACAAAGATATTGCACTAGGGATCATGATGATTTTTATACGATCCCTGTGCAAAAGAAAGCAAATTTTAGAAAGATGAATACACCCCCAAACAGAGACTTACCCCTTACCCAAGCCATGCTTGCTGTTATTGCAGCAGCACAACCTCAACCAGACCCACAACCACAACCAGACCCATTACCTGAACCATCACCATCACCCCAGCATATGGAAATTGACCAAGCTTCCTTCAACGCTGACACGTTAAATGTTGGCGTTGACACTTCAAATCCAAACGCTGACACCCTTTTACAACAAACCCAAACACCCCTTAACCTCCAAACTAAAACCCAATCCACATCATCCTCTTCACCCCAGACTTTCGGATGGAAAAACACCAAAGGACTACTGGAGTGTTCTCCTCTAGTGGTCCTAGCCATGTTGTAGAGAGAACCACCACCACAAGTGTGGTTGGTGACATGGGTGGGGCTAGGACTATTGGTACTAGCTTAGATGCAGGCCAAGCCAGTCCTAACATAATTAAGACCCCATACATGCCCCATGAATCTACTTTGGGAGGTCAAATTCCCATTCTAGAGGAGGGCAGATTGGAACCCTATACATTGTTGGAATTGACGGTTGTCTGCATTAGCTTGCAAAAGCAAAACGCAGACCTTGTACATACTGTCTCTACACAAGGCCTTGAACTCAAGAAATTGAGGGAGAGGATTGTTATTTTAGAAGGTGCTAACCCTAGGCGTAGAGTGAAGGATTCTTTCAAAGGGGAGGATGAGCAGATACATGTGAGTGACAAAGGCTCCCATGAAGGAGAATCTTTGGGTATAGCTGAAGCTCTAACAGATTTGAAGAGGCAACCAGGTTTTGATGTTTCATTGGTTACCCCTACAAATTTGAATTTATCTTTTACTGAGATGTTGGAGCAGTTCACAAAGCCAAGCGCTGATAGGAGTAAGGTGAGCGTTGACAAGCAGATTTTTGACGCTGGCAAGCCAAGCTCTGATATGAGTAAGTTAGGCGTTGACACACAGGTTTTTGACGTTGATAGACCTGCAGGTATGGTTGATGTATCCCAGTCATCAGCTATCATCAAGGATGTGTCTACACAGGTACCATCATCATCTTTACCCACCATTGATATATCAGATAAAGGTAAAGGGATTATGGTAGAAACAGTAGTTCCCAAGAATGCAGCTCAAGTAAAATTTGATTCCATGTTGGCTGCACAACTTGAGAAAGAAGAAAGGATGAAGGAGACTGCTATTGAGAGTAAGGAAAGCAGTGGTGATGAGAGCACAAATTCAAGTGTAATGATTATTGAAGAACCAGAGAGGCTTGAATATGGTGATGAGTTGGCAAGGGAAAAGCTTGCAGAGTTGAAGAATCAGGTAGATTATGAGATGCCTGAAGTTGCTCAGATGTACTTTGCATGGGAGAATAAGGTGATGGAGAATCCAGACATGACTTTATCAAATTGAATTTGGGGTTTGGAGATTCTACTCAGAGTTTTAAGAGATTGCAAGGTGATTTTGAAATATAAATCTAGCAAAGTTCTTTCACATACCAAGACAGAAAGAAGGGAGCTCTATTACATGTTGCTCAGATGTCATCAAACAGGTTGGACTTTTAGAAGGTTGCAGGGATTTTCCTTTGATGAATTAGAGTATAAGGCTTATCCTATATGGGCAAGTGTGCAAGAGCAGAACACTATTAGACTTCTTTCAGATGAAAGAAAGGAAGAACTTGCAGAAGAAATGGAGATCCAAAAGGCTTTGGTTACACCAAGACCATTGAAGAAGGGAGTTCCTCTTGAGTTTCCAGAAAATTTGGATAGAGTGAATCCTAGTGAAGCTGTTATTAGAAAGAGTATTAAGCTCTCACCCTTGGAATTCACATATGGTAGAAGTGTTACCTCATGATTCCAGAAACCCTATAGTTAGCTGATGCAAGTGAGTTTTGGATGATTGGTAGATATGGGAAGAAGGTACATACTTTCACTACTCTTATGTCTTTGTTTGCAAGCCTGGATAGAGAAGACTTGGTAGACCTTTGGAGGTTGATGCAGGCCAAGTATGAGACTGAAGCACCTACTTCAGTCAATGGAATAAAGATTTGGTCAACATTCAAGAGAATGTGTGCACTAGATGACGAAGATCCAGTTTGGAAGGATCTTGATGATGTCAGTGGAATTCAATGGCGTCTACAATCAGCAGCTGGTGTGTATCATTTGAGTACGACAAAGTTTTCTGAATATCTTCTTGTGGATGCTGAGTATCCTATGTCCAAACAAGTTTTGAAGAAAATGGTGTCAACACAGCTGGAGATGGATTATACAAGTGACGTTGGCAAAGATTTGATTAGGTTTATTTATTTCCAACTTAATAAGATTTGTAAGAATCCTCCTTGTACTTAGTTTTATTCAGAAACTTAATTACTAGAGTAGATATCAAGTTTAGGGGAGGATTGTTGGGAGTAAAATGTAGCCAAGACACTTGGACGCTGACAAGAGGAAATTGGACGTTGATAAGAAGAAATCAAGCGTTGTCAAGACAAGCGTTGACAGGAAGAAGTCAAGCGTTGATAAGAAGAAGTCAAGCACTGACAGGATACTTAGTCTACACGTTTTATGTTTCTAGTATGTTTCTAGTAAAGATATGTTCGACAATCTATTTCTTATGTTTATCTTTACCTAAAATAGCTGATACTTAGACTCTTGTACAAGGTTCCTTAATCTATAAAAGGAGGCCTTTAGGTTTAGTTCAATATATGTTTTACACACTTTCATTGTACGCAAATTCGATTAATCAATCAAAGTGAAAGTTTGGTTTATCTTGTTTGTGTGTTCTTGTTTAAGTATTAATTCCGCATAATACTTGAATTGTTTCATATACAACAAAGTTTCTCTATGTGTTTAACTTGATTTAATCTCGTTTACACAAGCTAAATCGATCTAAATTTGGGATCAACAGTTGCGTTATTAACAACTTTCTTACCTTTAAGGGTACGAAGTGTTTCCTTTAACTCTGCCAAAGACAAATTTTTATCAGAAATTTGTTTCCTCAAATCAGGTATCTCCACAGACTTCCGATTCAATCGTTCAACCGATAGAGTCTGTGCAGCAGGATTAGCACATACGAGCTGTATTGAATCGAAAAGTTGTGCATTTTTTCATTTTAAGTGATCAACTTTGTTCAAAAGATTGGAAACTCAATTATCTAGATCAAGTTTTAAATTCTCAGCGGCCTCAAGTACATTCACATGGTTCGGCTCCTTAGATTTCTCAATGTCTATTGGCAACGTCTTAGCAACCTTGTCACTTATCTGACGCTGTTTTGATTGTGTATTTAATCGAAAAGCCTTCTTAAAATTAGGATCATCTATATTAACACCTTCGTGTGACGTTTCAAAAATCTATTGAATAAATTGTTTTTCACATTCAAGCGAAATATAATGTTTTTGAATCTCATCAAAATGTTTTGAAAGAGAATTATACGAATCTTGAAGCTTTAAAAATCCGGCGTCAAATTTGTGACAATTACTATCTGCCACATTATCCACGGTATCAACATTATGCACAATAGAATCATTAACAACACTATTATTCACACAGACGGACACAATATCATGCGACATCACTTGCTTTAGAAGTTGATCATTTTTGTGTAAAATTCGTTCCTTTTTAACTAAACTGTTTTCATAAGCATCATCCATTTCATAGAAAACACGTTGAACTTCTTGAATTTCCAAAACCAAATTTTGATCAAGATTACTAAACACGCTTTAATATTTTTCACAAACGGAATAATTTCATTACGAAACGCAGCTCTTGTGTGTTCAAAGTTCCATTCACCTTCGGTTATAGGTGTAGCCGTCGTACGTTCCTTAATGACCTTGTCAAATTCGGCAAAGTGTTGGTGCAGCTCATTCAAGCTTGTAGACACCTTACTTACCGGTGGAATTAACTTAGTTAAATCCTTTTTGACAAGTGTAGGAGACATACTATGAAGGTTTTCGTTTGACGAACTTTGGGACACATATGCAGGTACGTGATCTATTTCCTTTTGTGTTTTAAAGCGAGTTTTAAAAACCAAAGCCACTTTATTATGCTTATCGTAATCAAAATTTTTAAGATTTTTCGAAAGCATTTTTTATCGAATTTCTACCGTAAGTGACATCGTCTCCGCATCATTACGAACATATGGAGCCTCTTTCGATTTACCAAGTTGGTTCGCATCATAAAGTCTAGGAATTTCTTGTTGAGCTTGTTTTGCATAACCCGGATTAGGTGGTAAATCTTAAAGATGCTTAAGTTTTAATTCCATAAATGATGTAGTTAATAAATGAACCATTTTTGTAGAAGAATATTGTTGTAAAAGCAATGATCTCTCATTTCTAGAAGTTTGGTAGCATTAATTTCCGATTCAGCCTTTTTAGACTCGAGAGTTTCGAAATTCGTTTTAAGTTTATGAAAAATAGTGACAACCCTCTTTTTCTATTAATTCATTAGAAATATGAGCTCTTAATGTTTCTATCACTTTTAATTGTTCTAGCCTTTCAAAAAGAAATTGATCAAATTCAGAATAAGTTATTTTCTTTGCTTGAGGAACCATTTCAAAAGTTTTTACCTTTTCTTTATACAGCGCAAGCTCAGTGGATAGCATTACCAAATCATGTTGAGCATAAGATTCCATTCTCGTCGTAGCATCTGGTTGAGGTTCACTCAAATGTGAAGGATTGGATACCCAAACATTTGAATTACTATCTACCGAAGGCTGTTCGAGGTTGTTATTTTCATGTCCAACTTGATATGGATTATCATGAACAATATTGGTTGTGGTTGGTACCTCACTGACGACATTGGAACTGTAGTGAGAAACATTAGCAACCAGAGCAGCTTGGGCTGAGTGAAGCTCATCACAATCTGAATCATATGCATCAAGATCATCCGCTTGATATGTTGCATTCGAAGTAGAAACGACGGTAATGCCTTCATTATCTGTTGTCCCTGGGTCTGCAAGAAATGCTAACTCCTCTAAATCTAAAATCTTTCCCTTTGATTGAGCTTCGACCAAGAACATCTTCTCCTGAAACCATGATGCATCCCTTATCCTTTTCGGCTGAGTACATTTCTTAGCCATATGACTGTGTCCTCGGTAATTATAGCAAGTTACAACCTTTTGAGGACCAATGAAACTTTCATTTCCACTAGTTTGAGTATTCATGGCTTGAGCATTCACGGATCTTGTACTTGGTCCATATGAGTTTTCCCTTCCTTGAATAGATTGCACTGTCACTTGACCATCTTGAATAGTGGCTTGTTGACGAGGATTTGAAGAAGTGCGGAGCTAATTGTTCGTAGGTAGAAATCCTCTAGTTGAAACAAGTTTTGAAAAGTAGGTAGTGAGATGGTTTAAAACATCAGTTGGAGAATCATTAGCACTAAGATCTAGTAATTGAATTGGTGGAAGTTCATTGGAATACAAGGCTTGTGCTTGTGGTGCTTCATTTGGAAAATATCCTTGCTCAGGAGTATAGCCCATTGGAGAAGTGATAGCTTGTGATGAAGATGACTGATGTGATAGCTGCTGTGGATAAGGCTGTTGTAGAACACTCGATTATGGAAATGCTTGTTGTGGCATCATTGGTGGTTGATATGATGGTTTTTGTGGTTGATGATAGGTGTGTTGATGCTGCATATATGAAGGTTGTTGATAAGAGTAAGCCAAGTTGTGTTAAGGAGTCATTTGTTGATAAGCAATCATGGCAAGTGGATCATTAACTTGAGATTTAGACAACTGAATCTCTTGCGCGTGGCGTTCATGTTGTTGAAGATAAGTTTGAAGTTGATCCATGTTGGTTTGATGCAAATCCTTAACCAATTTAACATCTGTCACAAACTTGCTCCATTCGGGAGGAAGAGTATTCAAATACTTGGTGTTGAGCTGAAACGACGGTATCTTCATGTCAAAAATATTAAGCTCATTCATCAATAAAGTGAATCTCAAATAGTAATAATTAAGAGTCTCTCCTGGAACATAGGCAAACTTATCAAACGTGTCATATAGCTTACACTCTCGTTCTTGTTGAGTTAAAGAGGTGCCTTGCATCAAAGTGCGAATTCTCTCCCATAACACTTTGGCAACTTTGTACTGATTCAGGAGTTTGTAGACATCAGCAGGAAGACCTTGGAGAATGATATTGTTAGCTTGAATATCACACTTAGCTTGAATTTTATCATCTCCGGACAAGTCGGCCATTGTGTGAGCACGAGTAACCGTACGCTCCGTCACGGTACCATAATCAAATGGTCCATTTTGAACCGATGCCAAAATGAGATTTCCATTATTGCGATTCATCATATAAAGTTCCATTCTAGATGTCCATGCCTCGTACATTTCCTTCACCAACATTGGTGGACGATTTTCCATACCCGAGAGGATGGACTTATTCGTAAGAGATGTGTACTTCATTGCGATAATTACGAACGATGATCGAAAAATGAGAGAAAGTAAATGTGCTTGTTGTCGAAAGAACAATACTGATTTTTACAATTCGTGGAGAAACCGAAAATAAATTCACGGGATTTTACTAACCACCAAATAAATCGTAAAAGTTCTTGAGTCCTTGATTAGTGATAAAAAGTTGATTAAATCTCCTAAAGTTGTCTTGTTGAAAAACCAGAATCTCCTAGACCAAATAACTCATTAAAAAATTTCTAATTCACGTTTTTTACAATTTTGGAATATTGAAAATTTATGATCTTGAAATGATTGACTAGTACAATTTCAAAATAATAACCAAATTTTGATTTTGGAATAATCACTGATTTCAGAATAATCTTGATTTCGGAATAATTTTGATTCCGGAATAATTTTGATTTTAGAATAGTTGCCTTGTTGATGATTTTGGAATAACTTAAAACCCTCAATTCGGAATAACTGAGAACCCCTAATCGGAATAACTTCAAACCCCAATTCGGAATGTGCTGATTTTGCAACAAGCTAATTTCGCAATAACCTGATTTCGCAATATGTTGATTTCGCAATATGATGATTTCGCAATAAGCTGATTTTGCAATATGCTGATTTCGCAATATGTTGATTTCTTAATACCAGGCAACTTTTTGATTCTCAAAAAAGCAACTTTTGCAAGTGTTCTGGCGAAACGACTTGTACTTTCAAGGTTTATGGCAACGTAGGGACTATAAAAATACAATCTTTTTCAAATTTATGACGAAAAATTTGAAATCAAAATTTGTACTTTATATAAACTTTTCAACAAAAAATCAATCCAAACACCCACATTTTTTGTGTTTTTAGCCAAAACAAAAAACCAAAATCACTAATAAGAGGTATTAGATGATTTGTAGAAAGTTTAAACTATAAAAAAACACAAAAAAAAATTGATCCGTGGCTTTTTAGATAAAAAAACACGCGAAATGTTTTGAAATACAAACACATAAACAAAACTTTTATCCTATGACTCTTGATACCATTTGTTAATGTTATGTAAATCTTAGATATAGAGAGAGAAATAATAGAGAGAGAAAGGGTTATACAAACACACACTTTATAGAGAGAAACTAGAGAGAGAAACACATGTAATGTGTGTGAAATAAAATGAGCAAGCACTCCTCTCCAACTAAGGAGAGGGGTTATATACCCAAGCCCAAAAGACAGGCTTGGGCCTTACAATGGGCCGCCACCTATATGAATATAGGTGGGCTTTGCCTTTGTTTAAAATTACATTACTAGACTACGAGCTACTAACTAATATATTGTTGGAGTAACCGATTCTTCCTAAATACGTAAAAACGTATTTCCACAAACCATTTAATCATACATAAGTAAATGAACATGAATGGGTAGTTGAAGTGTTGAACATTCCATTTTTGAACAGCCCTGGTAAATAGTTATAAAGTTATGGTTTAAACCAGAGGGTTGGTATCACTCTGGCGAGAGGGTACAGTGTAATGACATGACATTGACACTCATACGAGGCTATAAATACAATCAATAATTTGGCTCCACTATTAAAGAAACCAATACAGACTACTTTAATACCATCACCTATTACAACAGCCATTTAACTACATTTCCAACATCATGTTACATAGACTGGTACTCATAATGCAGAAAACACCAGACCTCACATTAATAGACTATCAGCTGTAACATATTTAGGCCTCATCAAGGGAAGGAGTAACTATTGTTGACTAAATTTCATCGACCAATTAAACACCTCATAGACCATAACTTGAAGATTACCACCCTACACTCACAAGTATGATTCATAAAATGTCCAATCAGCAAGGCATGATCAATAAGCGTACTTTACATCTCAACACTATCACAAAGCCTCCCATATTCAATTCCACATCATACAACTTTCATTCTTTTGACTGAATTCTTTGTAACTGACTATCCTATTTTATTTCAACTTCTCTTATAGAAACTTATTCCTTTACCTTGAAGCTTGGCATTTTTAGTCTAATAGTGTCCTTGATATTTTCAGCAATGTTTCTTCACTCTTTGTCAACCTTCTTGAATAGTCTTGCATTCCTCTCTTGCCACACAAAGTACACCAGCCTTCTTAAAAGTACTCCACACATTTTTGAGAACTTACCTCTGAGTTTAAGTTTCCGCTACTATCAATAAAGATATGTATGTTTTTTAAGTAAATAAAAGACAATAGTTTTCTTGGATGTGATGCTTGTTATGTGTGTGTTGTTAAATCTTGTAACTAAATCTTTATTAATATGAATTTTAGTAGTTTCTGTTCAATTTAGTACTTATCTTATTTGAAAGCATATTGATTCTGTACCCTCAGCTGAATATTAGTAGTATTTTTCATAAGGTTTTGCAATTCAAACTCAAAAATTATTTATTAAATGAAAGCTGCAATGAACCGAAGTGTATTTGTTTGTATGTCTGATTCTAACTGCAGGGTCTTGGGGGTCTAAGGCGTTGAGCATATTTTGTATCTGTATATGTTGTAGGATTTAGGAAGACTTAGGGATGTACCTTGATTCTGCGTGTAAGCTTAGAAAAAACAAACACTAGGTAGCTGTTATTGGTTTTAGGCAAGCTTAAGCTACGGAATGTGGGGGTTATGAGACATAATTCAAAATCAGATGAGCTCAGAAACCTAAAAGTAAGCTTAAACAAACACCAGGTAGCTGTTATTAGTTTTAGGTGTAACTGAAAAGTGTTAATGACATAAAGTTAAACATTTCTCTTACTAGTGTTTCGAACTAGAGCGTTGAAACGAAAACAACCGAGTTGGTAAAGCATTATGTTAAACGCTACAAAAGTTGGATGTCTAATGTTTATCCACACACTGAGTGTAAATGGCTTTCTAGCATCGGGAACTCAAGATTGCTATAGATAATTAAGTTATTCCATTCTTGTTAGCCTAAAACTAACTAGTGCGATGTCTTAAATGTTTGCCTTGATGCTCTTTTTAGTTTTAAATTTCATTTCGGAATTAGCAACTTGCAGCTTATAGTGGATGAGTGCTACACTAGTAAACTATTGAGTAACGAGAGCTAAGAAGTTATTCTATAAATGTCACCAGCATGTAACTTTGGAACTCGAATAGTGATATGTAACAACAATCAATACATGTATCAGTCTATGTCTATGTCTGATCAGAGGGCATACACAACCTCACCACTGCTTTGTATATCAATTTCTTCGTAATCATAGTCAAAGTCTAAGTCTAATCCAGGTCATAGTCCAGTCTATGTAGTGTAGGTGTGTGCGTCCGCGTCTGCTGTTAAAAAGGTGGTCTAAGTTAAAGTCAGTTAAGTTTACTGATGGTTTGAATATGTGAATCAAGTATTTTAAATAGTTGTTTATTATACTAACTTATTTAATGTTATCGTGCAGGTTGCATTGGACATAGTTAAAAGGGCAAGGAAATTCTCAAGTATGACCACATGTGTCAAGAATCTAGAATTTCCAATATTTTCTAGAATTCGTTAAGAATATGAAATTTGTAAATTTGAAGTTTATCAAATTTGAATTTTGGTATTTTGTAATGCAACAATTTTAAGTTTTGGCATTTTGTAATGCATCAAACTAAAATTTAAATTTTTGCATTTTGTATTGCAACAAATTTGATTTTGCTCTTTGTAACGCAACAGTTTTTTTTAGCATTATATAATTTGTCACACTTTGAATTGTGAACTTTTCTAATTCAACAACCCTTTTAATAAATTTCTTTCCTTTTTTCTTCAGACTTCCAAGTGTTCACTTCCTTTCTTTTTTTCAAACTTCCAAATGTGGACTTTCATTCTTTTTTTCACACTTCTACTGTGGGCCTTTTTTTTTACACTTTTAAGTGTGGACTTTCTTTCTTTTTTTCACACTTGCAAGTGTGTACTCCCTTTTTTCACATTTTCAAGTGTGTATTATTGGACTCTTTTTCACACTTTTTCATATATAGCTTCTTCATTATTTTCAGAATTGAGTATGATAATTCAAAATAGTTTTGTTACACCATATATCCCCACACTAAAGGAAAGTATGGATTATAAAAGTGTACACATTTTACTGTGTGAAGTTATAAGTAAATAATTGTGGAGAATAGCATCTCTTTTTATAGTGAAAGGAAGCCCTTGCAGGCCACATATTCAAGTGATACATGTATGTTTTGAATGTTATACGACGCTAACTTACGTTTGATTTTATATTGCAGTTTTTTAATACTCTTTTCAAATCTTAACTTACTTATCTATTTTTGTTTTTAAAAGTTTTTTTTTTAATTTTTATCTTAAATTATTATTTGTAAATTATACAATATTTGATAAAAGTTAACGATAAAAATATATTTATAATTTAATTTATTTATATATATTGTATCAATTATTATATCACACAAAAATGTATTATATTACACAAAAATGACAATTTAACATTAAACTTGTAACAAAAAGCATCAAAAGTAGAATATGAGCAGCGGGTCAGGCCGTTATAAAAGTCGCTTCATGCAAAGTGACTAAATACGAGAAAACATGTGTTGAAAATCAACACGTATTTATACTTTTCGTGTTTGATACATTTGATTTCCTTACACTTGAGGCGGTAGAGCTACTTATCATAACACAGCGTGTTATGAATAGTTTTGTTTTGACTTATAAATCCACAAACGTTGTATTTAATAGACTTATTTTTGCTATAAAAAAGAGCTAGCGATGCAGCTTGTTTCTCGTTTGTTTTCTTCTATTATGTAAAAGGTCATATTATTCGTACCCCCTTCACCATTTTCTACCACTAATACCCCCTAATACCCGGTATACTGATAGGAAATTACAGTTTTTGTGTTTTTTCTGTATTTTTTCATATTTTATAATTTTGAACTGTAAAACTTTATAATTTTTGTTTGGTATTTTCTTTTAGCCTCACTTTATTAACAGGAGAAGGCAACTTACGGCTCCACAGTTTTCATATTTTACTGCTTTTGACTTATCAAAATTTATAATTTTTGTTTCGTTTTTTTATTTCATATTTTTATAAGATAAACTAAATTATAATTTTTTTAAAAGAGTGCTTGTAGAAAAATGGAAGTATGAGTAACCAAACTATTGAATAATGAAAGACATCAGTCTAATCACAACACCTTAGTTATACGGAGTATTACAGGAACAAGTAAATTAAAATGATACGAGTACAAAAGATGCGATATAGTAAATCATATAAAGTGTATAACATTTTTGGTACTTTGGTCAAGGATGCTTGGTTGTTATATTTTTAAATGAAGAATGCTATACTCATACAATTTTTACAAAATAAACTCCATATATACATGTGTTACCTTTAATTTGTTCGTTACCTAAACACCCTAAATCCAGTCACCTTTCAAACCTTTATCAGATGTGATTCATGTCATGTTTGCACACCCTACACACTATCTATACGGTAGATAAACGAATATGGTCATCATCATATAAAATGTGTCAAGTGTCCCACTAAAGATTCTTTTTAAATGATAAACTGACGGCGCTCAACACTCGGGTGCTCAACTTATCAATTTCAATTTTTATTGAAAATTGAAACATAATGATAAATGTCTAAATTACCTTTTATCTTTTATCTTTTTACTATTTTTTCTTCTCCTTTCTTACATTACCCACTACTATGTATCATCATCACCATACCCACAGTACAATTCATTGGCTTGCACAGTTGATCTTATTTTGGAGGCATTATGATAGTGACAAAAATGTTACACTTGTAACTTATAGGAACAGACTAATAAGAAACCTTGTATCTCCTCAAGGATAATTATAGTATCGTTCAATGAATGTGGTTATCCCCAGTTCTAGTGACAAATCAACAATTGTGGTATATTTGAATTTAAGGCAAGAGCTGGTGACACTCACTTGGGTGACCGTTTGTGAGAGAGCAAAAATGACTATTTCTTCTACCGCCTAAACAACAATCGAGATTGATTCAATGTTGAAGGGGATTGATTTCTATTCGAGTATCACCCGTGCATGATTTGTTTAGAGCTCAACATGGATCTTTTGAGAAAATGTATGGAGAATGTGGAGAAGTGTATGCGAGATGCTAAGATGGACAAGAACTATGTTCATGATGTTGTTCTTGTAGATGGATCAACCAGAATCTCAAAGTACAACAACGATTAACGACTTTTTATCACTTAAAACTTCATATTTTCTTTTAAATTCTCAATAAATATAAATAATTTTATCCTTTTCATACGTAAAGTCGTATTCTTGTAACGAATAATAGTGCTAACACGTAACTTTTTTCTAGTTTCTTCCATTTTAACTTATTTTATCATTCTCCACTTTTATATTTATAAAGTTATATGCTTAAAACCATCATATAAATCTGTAACAAATGTCACAATCCATTGGATACGGGACAAAATGTCAACTCAATTCCATTATCTCTCGGTTTGGAGACTGCTGGTGGAGTCATGTTGATTCCAAAGACACCATAATTCAAATGTTGGTGTTGGATTGAAAGAAGAAGAAGGAAGAAAGAAAAAAGAAGAAAGAGAAATAGTGTTTTGATCATTTTGTTATTTTGATAATATAGCGTCAAAACACACATGGTAACTATTTGGTGAAATCGTACATTTGTACAATTGTATATAATTAAATCTGTCAAAATTTTTCCATTTAATTTACCTTTAACTACGGAATGTTAATTTCGACCATATGCGTCTTTTTCCCATTGATTTATGCAAACAAGAAAAGACCCATGATTTGTTCGTTTTTACTCTCATCATAGTCGTGACAGATAACTTGTGGTTGAATAATTATGGCTAACACTCTTTTCCAAGACCTAAACTCTCAAAGCTAGAAACATATACACCTCCCAATTCGTTATGTGCAAGTCATGCATCTAAAATTACAACATACACAGTTATCAAGATTAGTATCCCGTATTAATTATTTAGCCCTCTTATTCACTGTGTTGTCCTCTTCTTCCTCTCTGGACTCTTTTTCCTTTCTCTCATCATCATCATCTTAAATAAATACATCCATCTGCCCCTCTTCAATCTCGAACATCCTTCTTTACCTGTGTTGACTCACTAGAGTGTGCTGCTTTTTAGTGTTCATTCATGGTGGTTTAATAAAGAGTTTCCACCAGATTTCTTTGGCATTCTGTCCACCTCCCTATTTATTTACTAGAAGGAAAAACAGTTTTTTATATATATGTTTGGGTGAAAATAGTTTTACAAATATTATTTGTACTTAGGGTTTGTATTTTTATAAGAAAAGATAAACTACTTTTGCCAGATTTTACTTTTTTATTTTTATGTTTTACGTGTGTGGAGGTGGTCATACTGTCAATAGAGCTCTGTTGGTATCTCTTTGTAAAACCCTCTTGAAACATTTCTTCGATCTATGATTAGCCTTCCATGTGACCTAAATCATATTTCTTGATACATGTAAAAGCATGGTTACTATGTGTTTTATTTGTGTGTTTTCCAATGTTTGTATTTTGACTATTGGATAGAGTTGAATGCATAATGTTTTGCAGTGTTGGTGTGATGATTCATTTCCAAAAGCAGATCTTTGTGTTGATGATCATCATCAAAGTTCAAAAGCAAAGCACTTAACTTTTTCGGTAAGTCTTTTCTTTGACCCTATCAACATCAAAGTAAAACCCTAGTTTTTATATACACACATATCTTACATACATGCATAAAAATTAGAAATGTATACTATGTATTTTACATGTATCTCATTCGTATATTGGTATCAATTTTTATGAAAATTGATCTTGACAATTATCTAGGTTGTAATATCATTGGTTGTCTTTCTGTGTCTTTTAATTTTTTTTGTAAGTTATGTTTCAAGACCTTTTGATGATCCGAAAACTATTTCAAGACTTTGAAACGTATATACGCCACCGCTTTCACCAAGGTTCAAACATTTAATATATTACATAATACTCTTTAATCGACACACTCTAGCTCCAGATAAACGATTCGGCAAATTTGGAGATCTTTTATGCTATGTTCTCAAGATTTTTTTTGAGGAGAAATCAAAGGATTTGAAAAGAAACTAAAACTTAGTTGTGTTCTCGAGATTTTTTAGCAAGAGAAAAGAAAAGAAGAGAGGAAAATACAAGCTATTTTGTGTATAAAATATTCTTTCCACTTTTGGGATGATTGTTCTTCTCTTCCTTTCTTTTCTCTTCTTTGTTTTTTGCTTCTTTTCTTTTCGTTTCAATAATAACTTGAGAACAAAGCGTTAAGAACAAAACGTTAAAGACATGGACTATTCAAGAGTAAAGAAAAACATAATTGCTCTCTTCTAATTCTACAAATCACACACAAATAAGTGTAATTAAACACCTAGCAAGGAGCTACACAAGAAAATACTCATAATTATATAGGACAAAATTGAACGTTACAAGGATATGATTAGTAGTAAATTGATCTTTCCAATGAAGAGATGTATATGAACCGCTCATAAGCTTTTCAAGTATCTGTACTTGTTTCACTATGTATAAATTTGTAGCAACATTAATAAATTTCTGCTGAATGTTTTAGTTATTGGGAGGGATGAGCTGACGTTGAGATGACATGCGAATAACCATGCCTTGCTCTCTAAATTATGGAGTGTTTTTTTTTAAAGAGAATCTTTTTTTCGAACGGCAAAGATTGTATTAAAAACTAGCAAGAAGCTAGAAAAGCAATTACAAAGAAGAAATCTCTAAAGGATTTCGTAACCAATTGTTCCAAGAAATAGAAGAACTTTTGTTTCTAGTTGAATACCACCTATAAGAAGAATCGACTATCTTGTCAAGTAAATTACTCCGTTTAGGAGGATTGGTACCAAAGAGCAGATCATTTCGGAAGCTCCACAAGGACCAAAGGACGACGCTACAGATCGTATCCACGATACTTTTGCAAGGAGCAGAGATGTGAAGCTCGTCAATCCATATGAAGATGTCTTGAATGTTAGAGGGACTCGGAGGAGCTATGCCAATCCAATCGAAGATTTTATTCCAAACCTCGGTAGCAAGGGAGCAGAACCACAACACGTGATTATGGTTCTCAATGCCAGAGTCACAAATCGGGCAGTTAAGAGAGTCAATGTCGATCCCTTTTCTGCTAAGATTCCACCTGGTGGGGATGCGATCACGACGAACCCTCCATATGAAAATATTGATCTTCTTGGGAATAAAACGATTCCACCTGGTAGCCAACTCATCCGATAGGAGATAGAGGTGATCAATGTGCATACGAGTGGATTTAACCGTAAAAGTATCATCAATGTTCCACGTCCACTTATCTTCCGAATCATTTAAACTATAAATAGACAAGGTATGGTAAAAAGTGGAAAGATGAGCAGCGTTAGTACCTCCCAAGATAGGTCTGATCCAACTTAAAGTCCAGCCATTATTCCAGCAGTCTCGAACCGTGCATTCCTTGTTTAAAGCTAGACGAAACAGCCTTGGATACTGATTTTTCAACGGAGAATTACCAACCCAGTTGTCATGCCAGAATTTTGTAGAGACACCATTGTTGACATGTCTTTTCAAGAAGGAGTGAGGTATAAACCCTTTCTCATGCATAGTATTAATGGATCCAACAATTCTACCCCAAACACCATGGTTATGCACATTTCTGAAAAAAGTACACGTACCTCCATTTTGACCATGAATAGAATTAATCAATCGAACCCACAATGAAAGAGGATTATTGAAAAAACGCCAACGCCACTTTTGTATAAGGGCATGATTCAGAGAGTAGAGGCTGCCAATACCAAGCCCACCATTATCTTTTAACGCAAGGGCTAACTTCCACGCGATCCAAGGGATCTTTTTAGAAGAACCGTTACTTCCCCAAAAGAAGTTCGCTCGGATTGATTCAAGTTTCTTGTTCACAGTAATAGGCATAGGGAAGAGAGAAAAATAATACGTACCAATGGAACCCAAAACGGAGGATATGAGCGTAGATCTCCCTCCGATGGAAAGGATAGATGCTTTCCATTTAGATAAACGTTTAGAGAACTTATCTAGGATGGGATCCCAACTCTTCACCTTGGCCATATTACAGTCTACCGGTAAACCCAGATAATTGAAAGGGGTTTTCAAAGCATTACATCTGGTGCAAGCAGCAAATCGACTGACTTCATCAAAAGGAACCCCAATACCAAAGAGGTTGGATTTATTGAGGTTGATTTTAAGGCCGGAAACCTGATAAAAACAATCCAAAATAGTGACCAAGCTTTTAATGTTGGACTGGGACCATTCTCCAATAAACAGAGCGTCATCTGCAAATAAAAAGTGAGAAAGATTCAAGGAGTTAATCTTAATGCCTCGATAAAGATCAGCGGCCATAGCATCTTCAATGGCTACGTGAAGGCCTTCCATAGCTATGATGAACAAAAAAGGAGATAATGGATCCCCTTGACGAAGCCCACGGCCAATGGAAAACTCTCGAGTAGGACTCCCATTAATAAGGATGGAAGAAGAAGCCGAGTTTAAGCAGCCCAGGATCCACTTAACCCACGTCTCATTGAACCCCATAAAACGCATAACTTGGATAAGGAAATCCCAAGAAATGGTGTCGAAGGCTTTTTCAAAATCAATTTTGAAAACAAGGAGCTTACGGTTCCTACTTTTGCACCATTGAATCACTTCATTAACCATCAAAGGACCATCCAAGATCTGGCGGTTTTGAATGAACGCAGATTGCTCTTGGCTAATAACAGTATCAATAACCCTGGAAAGACGATTCGCCAAGACTTTAGCTACAATTTTATACTGAGCTCCAATAAGACTGATCGGACGAAAGTCGCTCATGATCATAGGATTGGGGACCTTAGGAATGAGGGTAATAAAGGAACTATTGCATCCTTTAGGCCAAATACTTGTATTGAAAAATTGCTTAACAAACCCCACCACTTCATCTTTGATAATGCTCCAGTATTTCTTATAAAAGGCGAAGGTAAAACCGTCCGGACCTGGGGACTTGTCAGAGCCACAGTCCCAAACAGCTCTTTGAATTTCAGATTCAACCACACTGAAACTAAAAAGGTGGTTTTGGTCTTCGTTAAGAGATTTGTAAAAGGGACTACGATTAATAATCTTCTCTACATTCTTCTTTTGAAATTTAGATTCAAAAAAGGAATAAAAAACATCTTTGATTCTCTGAGGATCCGTAATCCACTGGCCTTCGTGTTTAATCCCATGAACATTATGATATTTGCGTTTCTGATTAACAATGGCATGAAAGAACTTGGTATTTTCATCCGCTTCTATACCCCACCTGATCTTTGCTTTTTGAGAAATATTGGAAGATTCCTCATATTCAATCTTCCGAAGTTCTGAAAGCCAATTACTCCGTTGAGAAACGATCACCCCATCCCCATTCCCAGCAACAACACTATCGTCGAAATCCTTAATTTTTTTAATAAGATTTACCTTCTCCCGAGTTTGAGTTGAAACCCGGTTTTTGGACCATTCTTTGATGATGGGCTTCAAGACCTTGATCTTATTTTTAAACCTCACAATGAGATTATGATTACGATCAGTAGTGTAATGCTCCCAAAATTCAGTGATGATGTCATGAAGATTCTTGTCATCAAGCCACGAATTGAACAATTTAAACGGGATAGGACCAAAGTCTGCAAAAGACTGGAATAAAATAATGGGCCTATGGTCAGAGATATGGCAATCCAGAACCTGCGCCGCATAATTGTGCAAACAGACAGAAGTGGTATCCGTAGTGAGAAAACGATCCAATTTACTTAGCTTATCACCATGATTATTAATCCGAGTGAACATATGCCCCCCAAGAGGAATATCCCAGAAGTGACCATCACGAATGAACTGATTGAAAGTGTTGGCAGAATGAGGGTTGAAGATGGTACCAATTCTCTCATAGTCAAATCGGACCACATTAAAATCACCAAAGATGAAATAGTGTCCAGGGTTTTGTTCCTTAAACTCAAGGATATTTTGCCAAAGCAACTCCTTTCCCCTATCATCCTGCGGAGCATAAACATTAATCATAAAACAATGAATCTGAGAATGAACCCATGTACCTTCAACAATGATATAATAATCAGTGGAAATTGCATTCTGCTTAGAGAACATGTTTGAATACCAAATAGAGATCAAACCCCCTGATCTCCCTGTGGACGGGCTCACAAAATATTCAAACTGGAAATTACCCCATAACGATTTTACTTTAAAGGTATCAATCCTAGTGGAGTGCGTCTCCTGAATGCCAAGGAAAGCAATGTTGTGTTTGTTACAGAGTCTGGCAACAGCTTTGCATTTATCCGGTCCTATACCGCAAGTATTGAAAGACATGACATTCATTTATGGTCTGGATTAGCTCCAATACTATCAATGAATTGCTTTAAGTCCTTTTTACTCCCTTCCATATTGTAACCCAAGACATTCCCCATTTCAATATTAGAGATGAAAGCTTCGATTATCGATCCATGGTTACCAAATGATTTAGATTGTGTTTTGCTTACTCGAGACTTCTTAGTAAAAGAAGAGGAAGAGGAAGTTGCTGCTTGTTTGTTACTGTGTTGCTTAGGTCCAAAGGAAGATTGCGTACCATTAGATTTGTGTCCTTCCATACCAGGGGGCTGTGATAAGAGACCGGAATCGTCATTATGTTGCTGATGGCATTCATTAAAGTCAGGGGCTGCATCATGTTCCTTATTAGCGTGTTCTACATCATCAGCCCAAAGAGATTCTTTAACAACTTCTTCCTCTTTACTAGCATCGGTATTACGTATCTCCCCGTCTTCGATGTCATGGATCCCATTGTTATTGGCGTCATAATCCTGATCATCAGAGTGCTCCGATTCCGAGTGAGTACTGGATAAAGAGTCCATGGATTTGATATCCGGAACCCAACCAGCAAATTCCTTAATCCACACATTATGAGACTTACCACGGATAACTACTTTACAAGTCTCACTAATGGGACCTTGAATCATAGTTTTGATACACACTCTTCCTACAGCAGCATTTTCGTCAGGATCCTCATCCACAAAAAGTGGGACGCCCCAAATAGCTGCAATTTTCTTAAATGCCTTAGACGTCCAAGCATTAAGAGGAAGACCCCCAATTTCTATCCAAATGGCACGTTCATCAGTTTTAAAGGAATGCATGACATGCTTCAAGGTAATGAAATACCATGACATCTCGGTGTTATTCATAAGCTTATGGCAAGCTTCAGGAGAGTCAAATTTGATCCACAACCATAAGCCCCCAATATACTTGCACAAAAAATCGTTGAAGCCCTCTTTCCTCAAAACATTATAGATGTTAAGAATGAGATGAGCATCTCTTACCTTAGCAAGAATCACGTTATTCATGTCTGAGGTATCTACCAAATCAGAATCCTCTAAAGTAACCGATTTGAGAATACTTTTACCTACATCAGCAGGAAATGACTGAGCTCTACCATTAACAGCCGAAACATAAGAACGATTAGGGTTTGCGTGAGAGGTATTTGTGGCAGAGGGTTTTGGCTGGTGATTCGATTGATTATTATGGGGTTTAGGGTTAGGTTTGGGAGGTGGGTTAGGATTCCTATCAAAACGTGCCATGGCTGCATATAAATGATATGAGCCAATCCAAACCTTTTTCAGTTTTTCGATAAGCGCTTCCGTGTTATTAACTTTTAAAAATCGAGCAAATGCAAACCGACGCCCGATCTTTGAAAGTTTACGGGCGATATAAACATCCGCTACTGTTCCATGTTTATCACAGAGATCCCAAAGATCCTTAGATCCCAAAGAGGTTGGGAAATTGGTGATGTACACTGTTGCCGTTACGTCTTGTAGGTTTTTGAAATTAGGGTTAGGTTTGGGGGGATGAACGCCGCTCATAATGAAGCAATTCAGGAAAACCCTAGATCTTAACCCAATTGCATCCCCAATCTATCGTCGAGGAAAATAAAGATCAGATTAGATCCGACAATACTGAACCTAAACCCGTAATATTAGTTGATCACAAAGGAAAAGGGAGCAACCAAGATCACAAGCCTTAACCCTATCACAAACTAACAGCGTCGTGTTTAGGGTAGATCAAAGGATGAAATCTAACCGTTATGCACCGAATGAAAAGATTACAGGGATGAATAAAAGCTAAGAAAAGAGGAGGATTTTCAGAGCCGCCATTGATGTTTAGAGATGTTTTTTTTTTTTTTTTTTTTTTTTTTTTTTTAAAGAGAATCTTAATATACATAAACATTCTCTAATGCTAGAGCTTTTACAAAAGCCATTGAATCTATTTTCCTTTTGCTTTTAAGTTGTATACTTTTGTTGTTTGTAACTCTTAGCATTTCAACTGCTTTGCTTGTGTGAATGTATACACATAAAACAGAACACAAGATTTCATTCATGTATTATACGTAGTTTCTAACCTTAAGATAAAGATAAAATCAAGCAATTCGGAGAAGTTACTACTACCGTTTCCAATTCAATATCTAAATAATCAACTAGCCTTTTCTTTGTCCTTGGATATTACTGTACTATTATGAGTATTACGTAGTATCACGCAAGATGCATGAAATAAAGTGAGTCATTTTTGAAAGACAACAATGAAAAAACAAATTAGTAGTATGAGTTTTAGGTGTTTTTTAGAACCGAGGTTATATATAAAAGATTAAAAGTTTGTAAGGATCTAGAAAAAAAAAACAAAGATTACAAGGGCGACGAAGCGCGTTACTTGGGGGGTGTTTGGTTAAGCTTATTTGTTTGCTTAGGCTTATATTATATAAGCCATTTATGGCTTATATATTATAAGTTTATAAGCCCATATTTAGTGTTTGGTTTAGCTTATTATAATTAATAAGATAAAATGACAAAAATATACATAAATATTAAATGATGTGGTAATTAAATATGGGCATTAATGTCTTTTTATATGTCATTTTTATATAAGCCCACTCATTGTTATAAAAGCCTCAAATCTTGGGCTTACCAAAACCCCCATATATAAGCTTATAAGCCTACTTATATAAGCTTAACCAAACACTTAACTTTGGCTTATAAGCTTATATAAGCTAATAAGCTTATAAGCCTACTATATAAACTAAAACAAACACCCTCTTGGTCACTGTACCATTCTATCCAATTGTAGAACTTCAACTGATCATTTGATTGTATATATGTTGCCATTAATTTAAAATATTGATTAGTGAAGAACCCTTTAATGCAACCAAGGGTAGTAGTGAATAGTATAGCTCGGTAAGAATTGATAGTAAAAAATATTAGGAGTTTCTTTACATCCACAAACAAAAAAAAAGAAAAAAAAAAAAAAAGTGACATGTATTAGTTGATGGATTTTGTATTATTTCTCTTTCTTTTATTTAATTAGCCCAATCAAAATATGTCAGTTTCTCGATATAACATTCCTCTATTAGAAGATCGTTGGATATTTACACAGGTGATTGCATTAAGAATACAAAGAGTCCATGTATAGTAACAAGGTTGAAACTTTCTGGAAATATTTTTGAATCAATAATCAAATATTTTTCTTCTTATTCTTTTGGTTTTTGAGATGAATCACCGTTGGTATAAGTTTGATTATATGATAGAATGGGAATAAGAATAAATTAATCTATCAATACCAATTCTATTGTTAGGTTAAATATTAAAACAATTGGGTATTAGAATTTTGACTTGGCCTAAATTGATGAACACCAACAACAAAAAAAAATCAAAAAAGAAATACAATTGGTGAACCCATCTATTAGGCTGGTGGGAGTGGGTTATAACCCACTCGTGATTACCCCCAATCCACGCACAGCCACCACACCCACCCCCCCCCCCCCCCCCAACCCGCGCGCGGCTTTCTCGCTGGCAACCAAAAAACAATAGCTAACTCACCCCGTGAGTTTCTGAAAATTTGGGCCCCACCATTTTTATTACCGTTTGATTTATTCAAATTAAAAAAAAAAAATTTACTCAAAATTTACTTATAAATACCCCCATCATCTTCTTCATTTTTCACACACACAAAATCAAACATCTCATCTTCATCTCCATCTTCAATCTCCAAATCATGTCTCAAGAAAACACACCCCGAACCTCCAACAAACGTCGTGGTAGGCCAAATACCCAAAATTCACCACTCACACCGCGAGGAACTTTCGACCTAGAAAACCCGTCACCCGGTATCACCATTCGACCACCATCATTGTATCACCCACAACCTTACCAAAACACACCTTACCGTTGCCCGGACCCAAGTCAATACCTTACCCAATACCCGAGCCAATACCCTACCCTATACCCGACCCAATACCCTACCCAATACCCTACCCAATACCCGACCCAATACCAAAGCCATAGGGGTGGTTCCTCATCACAACCCGCCTATGAAACTCAAGATTGCTACATCCCACAGTATTCAGACTCGATTGATAGTCAAGGGTTTGCTTCGTATCAACAAACCGGGTCTCCCGAGCTGGAAACCGTCCCCAAAACTCAACCAACGGTCCAAAAACCTAAACCAAAGAAAACATTATCTAGGGGACGTCAAAAGAAGAAGGCGGTCGAAGAACCTCCAAAACGACAACAGCATTGGACAACTGCGGAGGAATTTTTTTTGACAAAAGGTTGGGTTTCCGTGTCTACTGACAGCATTAGTGGAAACGAAATGAGTACGCAGGGATTTTGGACAAAAATCCTTGAGTACTTTGAGAGCAAAACGGGGGAACCCGGGGTTCGTACTTATGATTCTTTGAACGGTAAGTGGAAGTCAATGCGACCTTGTATTGCTCATTTTTGTGGTGTTTATGGTCAAATGATGCAGATGGGGCGTAGAAGTGGTGCATCGGATGCTGATATGGTTAATGATGCGTTGATGTTTTATGATGCTCAAGTTGGACAACCGTTCAAATTTCGTCATTGCTGGGAGATTTTGAAAGACGTTCAGAAATGGAAGGAGGTTGAATTGCCTGCCGAATTAGCTAGGACTTCCAAGGTAAGCAAGAGATACAAGTCATCTGGGTGTAGTTCGTTTAATACAAATTCTATGGATGCAAGTAACAGTGTGGATGTTGATGCCACTGATAATGAAGAAGTGCAACCGATCCCACGTCCAATGGGAAGGGACAGAGCTAAGGCTAAGGCTAAAGGGAGCAGAGTTTCGGGGGAGTCGAGTACAAACAACGAGGCTTTGGCTAGGTTGATGTTGTCTGGGTTTGGTGAACAACAAGAACGGGCCTTTACTGTGCAGGGTGAACAACAGGCCGCATATTTTGAGATGAAGAATAAAGAGATTCAAGTCCGGGAAAAAGAAGTGGAAATAGCCCGATTGAAACAGCAAAAGGAAGACTTTGACTTTTATATGTAGCCGATAGATCATTTGACGGGACGTGATCTTGCAGTCGCGGAGTGGCGCAAAAATCAAATCAAGGAGGCCTATAATATCCCGTTTTAGTTTTTTTTTTAAATGTTGTTTTTTTTATTTTCTATGTATTTATTTTTATTTTCGTACTGTGTTTTAATTTTTAATGTTTTATTTTTAATTTTGTACTGTGTTTTAATTTTCTGTGTACCCGTGTTGTAATAAAATTGTATGAATAAAAAATATTTAATGAAAAAATGGGGTGATGTGGAGTGAGTTTGGGTGAGTTTGGTGAGTGCCATTACCTCCTGTGGTAAGTTTGGGTGAGTTTTGGTGAGTTTGGTAAAAAGCTGACGTGACGCTGAGGTGGAGGTGAGTGGGTTTCACTCCGCTCCCACTAGTCTTATATAGAGGTGTGTTCTAAAACAAACTATATTTAAAATTCCTAATTCTAAAACAAACTTGATCTTAAAAAGATCAAAAAACACAACCCAAGACCACACTGGTGATCGAAGAAAAAGAACAAAAGAGTCAACTTGCAAAAAAACAACCAATGAAGAACGAAACAAAACTTAAAGAAAGAATCGCTATTACATTATCCTTTACATTAAACTTTTATTTGTTGTTGGCTACAAAATGTTCCTTACAAGCAGTAATATTTTTATTCGTTTAATATATAGTACTCAGTAATAGATTGGTTGAAAAGTGATAAAGAATATGCTTTGTTGAAGATAAGAACATCAACGGAACTGTGGGACACCGGTATTTAGGAATGAGGCATTGGCTCAAATCTAGAAATGATACCGGTACTAATGATTTCAAGTTGTCAAACAAATAGTTATATTCGGAATGAAAGTATTCTTCCGTTCCGAGTAATGTGTACCGCAGCTTTTTCTTTTTTAGAACCGGCAAATTTTATTAAGAAACAAACCCGACTAGCAAGGAGCTAAAAACGGGCTCAAAACACAAACAGAGATTACAAACAAGAAAAAGGGGAAGCCACCCAATTCAACAAAAAAAAACTACCCTTTCCTATCTATGCTTAAGCCATAAAAAACCATCGAAACAATACACTCAAACACCTTATCCGGAGACCTCATTACACCGTTGAATACTCTATCATTCCTCGCTCTCCAGAAGTACCACAAACCCCTATAACAAATCGAAGTAGTCCATTTAATAGTGATGTGAGAGTTAGGTTTTATTTTTGCGGTTTCTTTCTAGTTGCCGTAGTTTCATGATCTCATTTCCTAATATCTACTCGTTAACTTTGTTAAATAATTGTTCGAGTTATCAACGTAAACAAAGAAGCTAAAGCTAGAAATTTACGAAAAGAGATTACAAAAGAAGATTGAAAATTGTGTTTTTCATCTCGATATTTAAATGTTAGATAATATAATTAGCCTAAACTCAACCCGTAATAAGTTAGTTATGCTCCGATTATCGGTCACGATGATTCAGAGGGATCCCACTTAATTTTCTTCTGCTTTATTAATTTTGCTTTACTAATTTCAATAATTAGCTTTTTTTAATCCAATAAACCCTATCATCTAAAACTCTAGCCGTCATAACACATCTCCTATTATATTGATTTAAGAATCAATAATATTTTTTCTATCATCACCGCTACTTTTTATTTTATTGTAGGAGATCATTGTCATTTACCGAATATAGTTGGTCAAAAAAATGCCGCTCCTAACTTAAAGGCAAAGCAAGCCATGCAAAAGAGGAAGCCACAAGCGGCGACAACTACGTCGTCGAATATAATTTTATTTCCGTGTCTACAAACAACAAAGAAGATGATAAAAGAAGGTGCTTTCAACATATATTTCGGTTTGTCCGTCGGGAAGCCTCCGTTCAAACCGTAGGGGAGTGTTAGATAATATAGTTGGCCCAAACCTTATTGTGGGTTTGTGTCCATTAGGGTTAGGTTTTGGTTAACTTGTTTGCAAAGCTATGTATTCATTGTAAATACATATGCAATCATTAGGATGTAATGACACAAAAAAAAATTCAATCAATATTAGTATCTCTGTTATCTTTAATGGTATCAGAGCTTTAGGTTCAACCCATCACAAAATAACTATCTTCCGGTCATCTGTCGCTCGTCGATGATTCAGAGGGATCCCGTTTAATTTCTTCCGCTTTATTGATTTTAATAACTAGCCTTTTCTTTTTATCTAATAAACCATAGAATCCAAAGCCCTAACCGTCATAACACATCTCCTATTATGTTGATTTAACAATCAATAATTGTTTTTCTTCAATTCTCTCATCACCTTTGCTCTTTGTTTTACAGTCGGAGATCATTGCCATTTTTCGAAAATAGTTGGTAAAAAAATACCGCTCCTACCTAAAGGCAAAGTAAGTCACGCAAAAGAGGAAGCCGCAAGCAACAAACAACTGTCCCCGAATACAATTATATTTTCGCTCAAACAAACAAAAAAAGATGAAGAAAAGAAGGCCTTTTATTCTAGTTTGTACGTCCGAAAGCTTCTCGTTCAAACTGCGGGGAGTGTTAGACGATAGGTTGGCCCAAGCTCGATTGTGGTCTTGTGGACCATTAGATTTAAGATTTTGATTAAGTTACTTAATGTTATTTTGTATAAATACACAAGGTTGTTAAGATCACGATCTTGATCTTAGGATCTTTCGAAGATGAAGGATGGAAAGAGGAATTTACTTAAAGTCTTTTAAACCATTTGCAAAGAGATGAAAAAGAAAGGACCAAAAAGAAATTAGAAGGAAAGAAAAAGTTTTATTTGGTCATTGACCAAACCGGTCAAAACACAAGCACAAAAACGCGTCTTCTTCATCAGGAGAGAGAGAAGCTTTATCTTTTCTTATCTTCCTCCTTTTCACCAATACCTGCAATCCAATTTCGAGAACGATCCATGAAGATTCAGAAGAAGAGTATAACTACAAAAATACTCCTATTGATCTCCTCTACATGATGGTATAAGGCAAAGAGATCAAAAGTCAAAGGAGAAGAAACCCCCAAATATCCGATTGAAGAATGAAGAACGAATCATCCTCGTATTAAACACGTGTCCAATCCTCATTGGATAGAACACGTCATATCTCCTCCTTTCAGCGGCTATAAATAGAAGAGAAGAGCTTCATTTGAAAAGGGTTAGCTAGGTGTAGATTTACACATAGTTAGTTAGGTTAGATAGTTAGTTTTCTGATTTTCAGTTAGTCATTTAGTTAGTGTGATCATTTTCTTGTTAAACCTTTTGTAACCGAATATTGTTAGCTTGTGTAACCGTTTTTACTTGTCAACCATTAATGGAAGATCTCAGCTTTTCATTTTTCTATCTTTGTAATCCTGATAATCGCGAGTTAATTCAGATTTATGTTTTTCTTTGCTGATACTATTCACGTGATATCTTTGTAGATAGAAGTATGATGATATCTTTTAGTTTTATGTTACTGTTCATCGTGAGGTTTTGGATTGGGTCTGTCGAATAAGCTTTTCTGTCATAATCTTGTTAAGAGTTTATTATAATGTTGTAGTTAGGTAGATTACAGTTACAAGTTTCAGTTACTCCTTACATTTCAAATTTTCGAATTAGTCCTTTCTTTTCCTTTACTGTCCTGTTACGAAACCTGCATATTCATACTTTTTCTATAAAATTTTGTTAGTAATTGTCAATCTTGTTAAAGTTAGTTAAATTTGTTAAAAAGTAGTAGAAATTTGTTTTGAATTTAGATAAAAGATTTTGAAGTTTAGTTGTCAATATCTGTTAAGTAGAAAACTTTCAGTCCAAATTAGTTGAGATGATGTTAGTACAATATCAGTAAATGATTTTATCAGTTTAAACAAGTTTCTGTCAAGTTGATTGATTGTAGTACGAATTTTGAATTGGGAAATTTATAAAAGTAAGATTTGTAAGAAAGATACAGATTTGTTCAAGAGTTGCAGGATTCAGAATCGACGGATCTCGTCTAGTTTTCTGTGCTTTGTTTTAGTTTTGCAGGGATTTGGATTTGCTGGGGATAAAGTAGCGTATTATCAGACAAGTTCGATAGTTGTGATTGATTCTTGAAGATGTTGTCTGTTTTAAGCGAGCTCAGCGCTCCGCTTCGACTCAAAGGACTAAACGACGGATGAATGGGTTAAGCACGTTTAGTTTTCTGTAATTATATAGTATAATCAGCTAGTTTGTATTCATAGTGTAAATTTGCTTGTAGTGTGTTCAGTCTACTGGATGGATTAAGCTTCGAATGTGTTTTGATTTTCTGCATTGATGCATTTTAATTTCTGCATAAAGCTCTTTTAAGTTTCTGCATTTTCTTTTATCGAGTGTTTGGCATTAGTGGATTTAGGTTGATCTCGCTGAAGTCACTAGCTATATCAGTTAGGCTGTTATAGATTATTGATGGTAAATGTAGATCTCACTTAGTATATGCATACAAGCCTAAGAAAGATAATATGATCTTGTAGTGTAAGTCAAATAGAGCAAGTTTTTGGACAATAATTTGTCTAATGTGATGATAGAATTACATCTTAAATAAAAGGAATTTAGGGTGTAAACTTGCTGCCATTGTCACTGTACTCAGTTCTGTTAGGATTAATTGATTGAGATCAGTTTAATAGTGGTAGCTTAGGATCTGTTTTAAGAGCATCTATGATTTTGCTTAAAGATAAGTTGGGAATTCAGCTAGAATAAGTAAATCAATAAGCTGTTTTTTTTTTAGATATTAAAAGTTAGTTAGTAGCTAGTAATATTTGAACACAATACTGTTAATTAAGTTCTATAAAGAGGTTTGTAGGTGGTGGCCTTTAATTTTCTATAAGCATACATCATTCATAGTTCAGTTTAATAGAAATCAGAAATCTGATATGTCAAAGTAGAAATTTGTTGGGCTTGGAAATTTATTGGGCCATTAGTATATTAAGAATTATTAGTACGTAGTAGTTAAAAGTTTAGTATACTCCTTTAGTATAATAGTTAAGATCATTAGAATTAATAAGCTCATTTAAAAATTGCATTTTCTAAATAGAATATTACTTCTTTACCTTGTTTACGTTAAGTTTAGCAATTTAAATTTTGGTATAAGATCAGTATTATGATAATAGTATAATAGTAGTATAGAATATGATAATAGTTTAATTTCTCGTTTTTCGTGTTAAGTAGTATAGTTTATTTTCTCGTTTTATATTTCGTGCAATTAATTGTTGTAAGTGCTAGATGTTTGTAGAATAGTACATATACGTATATAGATCTTATTTTTACTTTTTGAATGCTTTGTGCCAATTAGACATAGTTACCAAATCAACTATTATTCACCAAAAACAATAAAGTCAAGCTTGAAAAGTTATATCAATTCGATTAGACCGAGAGAAAACGAACTTAAAAATGAGATATTAAATGGCGCCGCTGCCGGTTCTTTTCGTGAAGATTAACGATTTCGAGTGATACGATTGGATTTTGGGATCCGTTCACTTTGTGAACGTTATTTTTTACGTATTATAAATCAAAAAGATAAAAAAAATCAAAAAGATAAAAAAAAATCAAAAAGATAAAAATACAAAAAAATAAAAAATCACAAAAATCAATTCTTTTCCTAAAGAATTGAATCAAAAAAAAAAGTAATCTTTTTCCTAAAAGACTACACCCAAAATTATATATTATATCGTTTTCATCGTGTTTACGTACATATAGTATTTTTCTTAAAAATCAAATAAATACAAAAATATTTTTTATATATTATTATATGTAAATAAGTATACGTATAAGAACAACCAATAAACCTATCTCCATAAGTATTGCCGAGGCAATACACCGTGTTGAGGGGCGTTCCGGTCCTTGACACGCGTATCGATAAAATTTAATTAAGCAAGAATAGATAAATACTTCCAATAGGCAATAATTCAAAGAATACAAACTACAAAGTGAATAGAAAGGCGATGTGCTATAAAATGTCATCTAAGGGTTAATAGGTACTTAAGTGCTTCGCGCCACCTAACCCCCCGTTCACTAGTGCGTATTCTAAGAAGGAAGGCTTTATTGGGGGTCTTGCACCCAAGTAGTAATTATATATATACTTTCTTGTGGATATTTCATATCGAACCTCGAGGGAGATAATCTCTTCTTTCTCAAAATCGACCGAGGGCTACTCCCTCATTCCTCGTGTTTACTTACACGTGTACTCGCACGCGTGTAAACATACCACCTTTGGAGTATTACTTCCTTACCCGAGGAAGCTTAGACGTCATTTCACTTGTATATACATTCGACCATTTTGTAGCCATGGATCAACGTCCTATTATGGAGATTCTCCAATCGAAAGTGGAGGGAAATGCCGACGCCATCGTTATACCCGAAATAAACGCACACACTTTTGAGCTTAATGCCCACATGATCACTTTGGTTTCTTCTAGCCCCTTCTTAGGGAGACCCATAGATGACCCCCACGACCATATTAAGAGGTTCTTGTTACTTTGTAATACATTTAAGTATAATGGGGTCCCTCCTGATGCCATTAAGATGATCCTATTCCCATTCTCCTTAGAGGGTCTTGCTAAAAATTGGTATGATAGGCAACCATCTATGAGCATCTTCACTTGGGAGGATTTAAGGAAGAAGTTTTTGAACCAGTTCTTTCCTCCATCAAGAACTACGGCTTTGAGAAAATTAATTATTGGTTTTCAACAAAGGAATGATCAAACATTTAGTGAGGCTTGGGAGGATTTCAAGGAGTTATTGAGGAAATGTCCAAATCATGGATTCAATGAGGTTCACCAAATCAACACTTTCTATAATGGATTAAGACCATACCACCAAGATTCACTCAACTCTTCCACTGGTGGAAATATTTTCTCTAAATCCTTTCAAGAATCTTGGGACATTATTGAGAACAAATCGATGGTGCAAGCTAACACACAATTTGATGAGAAAGTCCATGTGGTGCAAGAAAGTGTTACTCCTCAAATAGAAACAATGATCTCTCAAAAGCTTGATACTATGACCAACACACTCATGAAATTTTGTGAACTCTTTTTGAACAAGAATTCCACCAATGATGTGAATACTATTGCTCTTTCATGTGAGACTTGTGGAGGTCCCCATTCCTACCAACAATGTGATAAAGTTCAAGGTTATCAAGGGGTGTGTTATGCTTACCAAGGGAACAATTACAAAGCACCCAACACCTTTCAAAATCAAGGAACTAATTTTCATCCACCCAATCAAGGATTTCAACCACCACCACCCTTCCCAAATCAAGGATACCCTCAAGTTCAAAATCAAGCATATGGGCTACATGATACCCATGAGTATGTTGAAAGGAGAATTCGTGAAAGTGAGAAAAGAATGAATGGAGCAAATGAAACTTACAATGGAGGAACAAACTAATAGGCTTTTGATGGCATTCAATCAAAGACAACAAGGAGATTTACCATCTAACACACAAACAAATCCAAGGGCAAATGTCAATGCTATTACAACAAGAAGTGGAAAGACAACAAAGGATCCTTCACCTCCTACACCTCCTCTTGTTACACCCACTTTTGTTCCTACATGTGACAAGCCTTCTACATCTACTTCACCACCTCAAAATGCTCCCATTCAATCAAACATACCTTCCACAACTCCCAATGAAGAAGCTAACAAAGAAAAATCTTCTACTACAACACCTACACCTAAACCAAACCTTCCATACCCTTCAAGATTGAGAAAGGATAAATTGAAAAATAAGGATGATATCCAAGTCTCAAATTTCTTAAGGATGTTCAAGCAACTCAACATCAACATATCCTTTGCGGAAGCTCTTGCTTATATGCCAAAGTTTGCTAAGATGTTCAAGGATTTACTCTCAAACAAGGAAAAATTGGTTGACTTTCCTAACACATCCCTTAATGAGAATTGTTCCGCCGTGTTGCTCAAAACCTTACCTACAAAACTTGGAGACCCGGGGCGCTTTTTGATCCCTTGTAATTTTCCTGGGGTGGAAAATTGCATGGCATTGGCGGATCTAGGGGCAAGCATAAATCTCATGCCTTTATCGGTTTGGCAAAAACTCTCTCTTCCCGAGCTCACTCCAACTAGGATGACCCTTGAGTTAGCCAATCGTACCATAGCTTACCCTGTAGGTATTGCGGAGGATGTGTTTGTAGGTGTGGATAAGTTTACCTTTCCTGCCGACTTTGTAGTGGTTGATTATGATATGGACCCGAGAGTTCCTCTTATTGTTGGTAGACCTTTCTTGAGGACGGGTCGTACTCTTATTGATGTGGCGGAAGGAGAATTAATTATGAGAGTTGAGGATGAGAAAGTTGCGTTTAAGATGGGAAAAGTCATTAAGAAACCTCAAGGTTATGAAACCGTTAATCATATTGATGTTCTTGACGAGGCGGTAAATCCTAGTGATGATGTAGGGATGAATAACAATGATATTCTTGATGAAGTTTGTCATGAATACTTTCATGAAGCTTGTCAAAGTGGGAATTATGAGATTCCCCATGTTGAGACCATAGCCTCCATTACTTCCTCATTGAATGTTTTTGAAACTCAAGAGTTTAACATTGATGATTTTGTGATTTATTCAAACCCTATTTTTCAAACATCACTTGATAACCCACTTTTCAATGACAATGAGGAAGTTAATGATGATTATAGTGATGAGCTTTCTAACCCTTAAGGTCTATGACTCATATCATCTCTACGAGTGATCCTCCTATACTTGAGCTCATATTGACTCTTATTGTCCTACCTATCCGCCGGTGGATTTGGTTATTCTTGAGGAGGATCCTCAACCTTTAGAGAGTGATATTACTGTAGAGGATATTACTTTTGATGAGGATTTAGACAAGTTTCTAGATACCTACTTTCCTATTGAGGATGAGTTTTCCCATGATTCTAATGATTCATTTGTCTCTTTATTGAGTTTGGATGAGGACGACTCTCCTACTTTGGACTTAGATGATGACTTTTATCCCCATTTGGACCTTAATAAAAAATTTTCAAAAGGAAAAGAAAAGGAAGACCCGAAGGTTCATACTATTTGTGTTTTAACACCTCTTTTTCAACCTTCGGTGTCTAATGATGTGAATTTTTATAAGGGGGAGTCTTCTAAAGGAAACACTTATTTGACTTGTCATTTTCCCCAAAAGGAAAAGGTTTTTTATCCTGGTATAAACATTTTTAAGCTATTTTCTATAAAAGGAAAACTCTTTAGAAAAATGGGATCTTTACCTGCTTATCATACCTTTCATTGTGACCATTGTTTGCTTAAGGGAACCTCGACTATTCTACCCTGGTTTGTGATTCCCACCTTGGGATTGAGCTATTATTGGGATGAAAATCATGTATTTGATCCTGGTGGACTTTCTTCGAGGTTTCCCTTTATGGGCATGACTTTCCACCCTTAGTATTGAATAACTAGGTTAGAAAATGTAGAGTATATTTTCAATAGGTTAGGTTTAATTAAAAGGATGTTATAGTAGAGTTGAAGTGGAGGGGTGCCTTTCTTCGTCTTTTCGTGTTTGTTTCAAGGGTTGCTCTCTCTCATTTCATGCTTGGAGCTTATGGAGGAGGCCCGTGTATCTGGTTCACTTCGATTAGTTTTTGCTATCGTGATATTAAACATTGTGCTTAAAATGAATACCCTTTAGTTGTCTCTTCCTTAGCTTGGGTTAAGCAAAGTTATCAATGTCATAAGTGTAGGGGAGTTTACTCCATGCTCTTAAACATTGAGGACAATGTTTATCTTAAGTGTAGGGGAGACTTCTATCGAAGTGACCTTACCTAGACCATTGCCTTAACTTCATGATAACATGGAAAAGTAATTTTTCAAACATTTTTCAAATTTTTGATCTACTTTGGCCACCAAAAATATGCATTCATAATTTTTGCATCAATTATTTTTCATTTGCATAACACATTTGCATTGTATATATTTTATGTTTCATCAAAAAGATATAAAAAGAAAAAAATAAAATAAAACATGGTTTTAACAAGTTTAGACTTCTTTGACATATTAGGCCCGCCATGGATATTTTGATTCAACCCGAGTTTGCTTATCTAAGCACTCTCTAGCTAGTATCCTTAACCATGTAGTCCTTCATTGGTCTATTAGGCTAAGCATCCACCAATCTCATTATTTGAGATTTTAAATTTGTGGAGAATGGGAAATGATAGAGTTGAAGCAAGTATAAAAGGGCTAGATAAACTTCATGATAATTACTTGTGGCTAAACCCTTCTCTTCTTTGCCTCTATTTTCTTCGCATGTATATAATTGTTAATAAATAATCAAGAACGGTTTTAATCGGTTTGTAATCTCTTATGCATTTTTGTCTAATCATTCATGGTTGATATAAGTACGTCTTAAGATTCTAAGTTAGGACGGTTTATGTGTACTAGACTTATGTCATGCTCCATATTTAGCGGGTGTTTTTCTTTTTATTCTTTTCTATTTTCTTTGTGAGGAATAAAGAAAAATATGAGGAATAAAGAAAAATAAGAGCGGCTTATAAAAAAATGAGTGGCTAGAAAAAAAAAGAAAAGAAAAAAAAATAATAATACAAGACTCCCAAGAGGGGCAGTGTGGTGTTAATTATAGTGACTATTGAGTTCCAATATTACCTTGACGGGTTGCGGGGATTCAATAGATTGCTCCAATCCAATATTACCTTGACGGGTTGCGGGGTTGAAGATCCAAAGTCTCAAAAAGATGACGGATGTAAATTATTGCGTGAGTTTTATTTTTCTTTCCTTAGCGAGTGTGTAGCTACTTATGAAAGCATGACATGAGGATTTTACACATAAAATGAATGACTTATTACTCTTGAAACGGACTTGTATTAATTGTGAGCGGTTTTCAAGTAATGGATGAGAGGATTACTTAGGATTAAAACCGTGCTTCCTTATTTTTGGATTTTACATTTCTTATACTTCACACTTGAAATAATGACAAATTTGCCTTCAAGCAATTTGCTCAAATAATAACCGGTTCCACATTTAATTGTCATGAATAAGTTGATGCACTTTTTACTTGTGAATGCAATGATTCTATTTTTAAGCTTGGTATGGGGAAAGTGAAACTTGAGGGTGATAAATGTCCCCGAATACAATTATATTTTCGCTCAAACAAACAAAAAAAGATGAAGAAAAGAAGGCCTTTTATTCCAGTTTGTACGTCCGAAAGCTTCTCGTTCAAACTGCGGGGAGTGTTAGACGATAAGTTGGCCCAAGCTCGATTGTGGTCTTGTGGACCATTAGATTTAAGATTTTGATTAAGTTACTTAATGTTATTTTGTATAAATACACAAGGTTGTTAAGATCACGATCTTGATCTTAGGATCTTTCGATTTTACGATACTGCAAATCAAAAACGATCCGGATCTTATGTAGGATCTTTTCATGCTTAAGATCTTATAGGATCCCGATCTTGATAATAGGATCTTAGGATCTACTACGATTCGATCTTACTTTGTCTCGAGCGACAAGCTAAAAAATTACAAATTTATAGGTTTTATTTTGTATAATCTAAAAAACCACATGTAAATCTTCTTATAATTTTATAATTATAATTTAGGACCACATTTTTATGAAATATTCGTATAATTTGTGTTTACGATGCATATTAATTTATAGATTTGTAAAATATTGTAAAAACTACTAAGAAAATTACATTGTAGTATAATCTTACGATCTCGATCCTACTTTACGATCTCGATCTTGTAAAGACAAAAACGATCCTAGATAAAATTCCGATCTTGAAAACCTTGTAAATACATAAAGCCACCTCTTATGTAACTCATTCGATCAATAAAACTATTTAGCTATCTTTGAAATGTCTTTCATAGGCGGTTTTAGATGAAAGCAAACACCTCATCTTTGCCTTAAAAAACACTGTTGATAAGTGTGAAAACACTCATCAATTATGATCCAAAAACCACTCAAAACACTGTCAAATACCTTATATTAAACTGTAAAATATCAGAATTATGCGTGTATTTGTGTTTTATGTGTTTTCAGGTAACAAGATACATTTTGGAACAAAGACGTGTTTTCAAGGGATTTATATCACAAAAGACGAAGAAAAGGACGATAAAGCTTTTGAGGACCTTACTTGCCGTTATTTCAAAGATGAAGGATGGAAAGAGGAATTTACTTAAAGTCTTTTAAACCATTTGCAAAGAGATGAAAAAGAAAGGACCAAAAAGAAATTAGAAGGAAAGAAAAAGTTTTATTTGGTCATTGACCAAACCGGTCAAAACACAAGCACAAAAACGCGTCTTCTTCATCAGGAGAGAGAGAAGCTTTATCTTTTCTTATCTTCCTCCTTTTCACCAATACCTGCAATCCAATTTCGAGAACGATCCATGAAGATTCAGAAGAAGAGTATAACTACAAAAATACTCCTATTGATCTCCTCTACATGATGGTATAAGGCAAAGAGATCAAAAGTCAAAGGAGAAGAAACCCCCAAATATCCGATTGAAGAATGAAGAACGAATCATCCTCGTATTAAACACGTGTCCAATCCTCATTGGATAGAACACGTCATATCTCCTCCTTTCAGCGGCTATAAATAGAAGAGAAGAGCTTCATTTGAAAAGGGTTAGCTAGGTGTAGATTTACACATAGTTAGTTAGGTTAGATAGTTAGTTTTCTGATTTTCAGTTAGTCATTTAGTTAGTGTGATCATTTTCTTGTTAAACCTTTTGTAACCGAATATTGTTAGCTTGTGTAACCGTTTTTACTTGTCCACCATTAATGGAAGATCTCAGCTTTTCATTTTTCTATATTTGTAATCCTGATAATCGCGAGTTCATTCAGATTTATGTTTTTCTTTGCTGATACTATTCACGTGATATCTTTGTAGATAGAAGTATGATGATATCTTTTAGTTTTCTGTTACTGTTCATCGTGAGGTTTTGGATTGGGTCTGTCGAATAAGCTTTTCTGTCATAATCTTGTTAAGAGTTTATTATAATGTTGTAGTTAGGTAGATTACAGTTACAAGTTTCAGTTACTCCTTACATTTCAAATTTTCGAATTAGTCCTTTCTTTTCCTTTACTGTCCTGTTACGAAACCTGCATATTCATACTTTTTCTATAAAATTTTGTTAGTAATTGTCAATCTTGTTAAAGTTAGTTAAATTTGTTAAAAAGTAGTAGAAATTTGTTTTGAATTTAGATAAAAGATTTTGAAGTTTAGTTGTCAATATCTGTTAAGTAGAAAACTTTCAGTCCAAATTAGTTGAGATGATGTTAGTACAATATCAGTAAACGATTTTATCAGTTTAAACAAGTTTCTGTCAAGTTGATTAATTGGAGTACGAATTTTGAATTGGGAAATTTATAAAAGTAAGATTTGTAAGAAAGATACAGATTTGTTCAAGAGTTGCAGGATTCAGAATCGACGGATCTCGTCTAGTTTTCTGTGCTTTGTTTTAGTTTTGCAGGGATTTGGATTTGTTGGGGATAAAGTAGCGTATTATCAGACAAGTTCGATAGTTGTGATTGATTCTTGAAGATGTTGTCTGTTTTAAGCGAGCTCAGCGCTCCGCTTTGACTCAAAGGACTAAACGACGGATGAATGGGTTAAGCACGTTTAGTTTTCTGTAATTATATAGTATAATCAGCTAGTTCGTATTCATAGTGTAAATTTGCTTGTAGTGTGTTCAGTCTACTGGATGGATTAAGCTTCGAATGTGTTTTGATTTTCTGCATTGATGCATTTTAATTTCTGCATAAAGCTCTTTTAAGTTTCTGCATTTTCTTTTATCGAGTGTTTGGCATTAGTGGATTTAGGTTGATCTCGCTGAAGTCACTAGCTATATCAGTTAGGCTGTTAGAGATTATTGATGGTAAATGTAGATCTCACTTAGTATATGCATACAAGCCTAAGAAAGATAATATGATCTTGTAGTGTAAGTCAAATAGGGCAAGTTTTTGGACAATAATTTGTCTAATGTGATGATAGAATTACATCTTAAATAAAAGGAATTTAGGATGTAAACTTGCTGCCATTGTCACTGTACTCAGTTCTGTTAGGATTAATTGATTGAGATCAGTTTAATAGTGGTAGCTTAGGATCTGTTTTAAGAGCATCTATGATTTTGCTTAAAGATAAGTTGGGAATTCAGCTAGAATAAGTAAATCAATAAGCTGTTTTTTTTAGATATTAAAAGTTAGTTAGTAGCTAGTAAGATTTGAACACAATACTGTTAATTAAGTGCTATAAAGAGGTTTGTAGGTGGTGGCCTTTAATTTTCTATAAGCATATATCATTCATAGTTCAGTTTAATAGAAATCAGAAATCTGATATGTCAAAGTAGAAATTTGTTGGGCTTGGAAATTTATTAGGCCATTAGTATATTAAGAATTATTAGTACGTAGTAGTTAAAAGTTTAGTATACTCCTTTAGTATAATAGTTAAGATCATTAGAATTAATAAGCTCATTTAAAAATTGCATTTTTTAAATAGAATATTACTTCTTTACCTTGTTTACGTTAAGTTTAGCAATTTAAATTTTGGTATAAGATCAGTATTATGATAATAGTATAATAGTAGTATAGAATATGATAATAGTTTAATTTCTCGTTTTTCGTGTTAAGTAGTATAGTTTATTTTCTCGTTTTATATTTTGTGCAATTAATTGTTGTAAGTGCTAGATGTTTGTAGAATAGTACATATACGTATATAGATCTTATTTTTACTTTTTGAATGCTTTGTGCCAATTAGACATAGTTACCAAATCAACTATTATTCACCAAAAACAATAAAGTCAAGCTTGAAAAGTTATATCAATTCGATTAGACCGAGAGAAAACGAACTTAAAAATGAGATATTAACTGTCATCGAAATAGTTGGAATAATCTAATTATCTGTTTTGCAAAAATAAAATATATATATAGCATGAAGTATATGTCAGAAAAATTAAACAAATAAAGGATTTATCATTGAATTGAAGATCTGCTATAAATTTTTAGCCTCACAATTACGCCTTTTTATTTCAGCAGGTTTTTAGAGCTAGGATTTTCTAGTCTTTTAATTTTAATGTCAGGTTATAAAGACTCTCCCAAAACCTTTATATATACCCTCTGATTTTTTATTTTTCTTTTATTCTTTTTTACTTTTTTTTTATTTTTTTTATTTTTATAATTTTAGTTTTGTTATAAAAAGTGTGAATCGAAAAATACGGAATCAAAAAAATAAAGTTTAACAGGTTAAAACTGTTAAACAGTAAAAAATACGGAACAAAAACTGATAAAAAACTGTTTAGAAAAAAACTGGGAGACAAAAAGTACACAAATAGTGTACTTTTATACTTTGTTTGTGGGGTAGGGTACCAATAAGAGTACCCGATTATTAATGTAAAAAAACATACAAAAAGTGAAAAAGTGAAAAGAGCGTTAATGTGTAACAGTATTATTGTAACTACAGGTGGTAAAACGGGCGGGCGGGTGGGCGGGCACGGATGGCGGGCTAAACGGGCGACGGGCTAAACGGGCGGCAGGCTAAACGGGTGCGGGTTAAATTGGCACGGGCGAAATGGACGGGCAAAATGGGAGGGCTAAACGGGCGCAAGCTAAAAAAGGGAAAAAACATATAAAAACTTACAATTAAAAAATAAAAATACTTGTTTGAAAGCCGGGGATAAAAAATTTAATAAAAAATATTCGTAGAGTATACTAATTTGTATTTTACAAGTACGCCCGTTAAGCCCATTTAGTTTCTTACATATGCGCCCGTTTAACCCATCCATTATAAAGAATAAACAAAAAATGCCTTATCCGTTTTTGAAAATAGATAAAAAGTGTCCATATATATTCAAATGGACAAGATTTATCACCTCTAATTGTAACAGTAATGGAGTGTAGATATATGTTACAGTTTCTTGTCGACCATTTAGTTTCAAGTTTGAACAACATTGTGTTGTACCGTATGCCCGATGAGTTGTAACCCTATAATGATTGGTAGGACCGTAGGAAAGTAAATAGATATACGTGGTTTACAGCATTGAATATTAATGATACCAAAGGGGTAGCGCAAAAGGTATGATGACAACTGGGAAGGGGTTTTTGGTACCATCAATTTTGTCAGGAAATTCATCATCATTTACTTGAATTTTCTGTCTTATTCCTTTTGCTATACCCCATCATTTATGACCCTAAAAAGTCACTTGCATTAGAGCATACTCAGTAACCTAGATGATTCATCCACGATCCACGAATTCTGTGACTTGTTACACCTCATCGCTGCCACAAAAATAAAGCCATATCCCGACAAGTTAGTAAGCAACATGTCCCCCGATGGAAGATACCTGGTGCATCACGCAAGAAAAATGATCGACGACAAAAACACCACTATAGGTTACCCTCAAATGCCATGGGTTAGAATTGTTCCGCCCAAAGTCGGTTGCTTTATTTGGAGGGTTGGTCTTGGACGTATTCCCGTAGCTAAATGTCTCTATGATAGGGGCGTACACATGGTCTCCATTCTCTGTAAGGTATATAGAACACATGAGAAGGACGTAGATCACATGATGGTTTTATGCCCCAAAGCTGCTGAGACTTGACGATGGATATTCAGATGGTGCGGCATAGCGCCTCCTTTGCTATCATCAGCAAGAGGCATCCTGGAGTTTGGAGCAAACTGGGGCAACTGCCCCAAAAAGAGAAATATGTTGCTAACTATAATATCTGGTACCATGTGGGGTATTTGGAAAGCAAGAAATGATCTCTTATTCAAAAGATTCATAAGACATTTGCAGTAATAGCAGGAGAAATCATTTCCACAACATTCTTGTGGATCAAACATAGGGGCAATCATTCATGCAGTTGGATTGATTGGGAATGTAATCCTTTTTCTATTTCTTTGTAATTTGTAATCTTTATTTTCTCTTTGCCCTCCCTTAGTTTCTTGCTAAGGCGAGGTGCTTAATAATATTTGCCCTTTCCAAAAAAAAGAGCATACTCAATAGTATCAAGTCATTGAGATTTGGAGCATTAAATATATTTATTGCATCACCATTTAACGACTTGAAGTTTGAAAAATGACTTGAGGTTTCTCAAATCATTGACAAAAAGCTTTTATAAAAGTTTTTATTACAATGACAAAAACACACATAAATAACTATTTTAAATAGTAAAAAACTATATATCATTTGACCAATTACATATGCTTTTACTAGTTAAAATAAAGTAGTAATAACAAATTACTTATTGTTCACCATCTATTAAATATTGTTACTGTGTATTGTATTTCGATATATACATTCATACAAAAAATTAACCCCGTCAAGTTACTATGTATACTTTTTCTTTTCTTTTCTAAATAAGTGTTTATATTTATTTATTTTAGTCTTTTCTTAAAACTTTTGACTATAAATATATTTATTTATGTTATACTAGCTTAAAGAACCGTCTAACGTCGGGTATACCTTATTAAGTGATTTTTTAAGAAGTATTAAACGGGTGCAAAAAATAAGAAAGGGTAAAGACGTTTTTACGTTAATAAATGAAAAAAGTGAGACAACAAAACCATGAATGACTCGACAAACGTTTAATTGTTTAACATTTATAATAATATAGGTCCAAGCATTTTGGTCTTCGATTTTGATGGTCTTTTTTTTTGGTAAAAGGTTGCCCCGGTAAATATATTAACCAAAAAAACGTTGAACGTACAAAGGAATGTGGCTGAAGTACCACATTAACCACAAGCTACATGCAGCTTGTTAACAATTGGTTATAAAACACCAAAAACTAATACTAATTCATACATCTACTATAAGACATAAAGGCAACATTAGCAAAGACCATCAAGAAAAAATCTTGAAATCACGCGACCAAATCTTCATTCCAGCAGCATCAAAATGGGAGCAAAGAATCCAAGTAAGGCCGCCTCCTTAAAAAACCTTTACGAGAAAAACCCAACGGGAAAAACTTCGCAAAGGAAAAAAGAGTACGACCCTTACCTGGCACTCCCATCATGATCAATACACATCTTAGGGATCTTCCAATCTTCAAGAATCACAAGCGACGCCGAAGAAATCCTCTTAAATTTAAAAGTAATAAGCTTAAGCCGAACCGTGTCACATATAGAGCTCACAAGCTTAGCTACCGTCAAAGACTTCTTGTTAAAAAGTCTATTATTTCGTTCCCGCCAAAGAAAGTAAGCCGAAGCCGCTAGCACAACACGAGCAATAATACTAACAACCGAACATCCCTTAGCCAAGGGTGTAAGAACCGCCACAATGTCAATCATCCGAGGAGAAATATTTTGCATACCACACCTATCTCGCAATTGTAACCATACCTGAGTAGAATAAGGACATTCAAAGAAAATATGATTATGCGAGTTAGGAACCTGCTTACACATGGGACACATAAGTGAAGATAGATCAACATTAGGGCCAACATCCCATTGCTTAAGGCGATCTTGCGTCTTCAATTTTTGCTTCATTACTAACCACAAATGAATCGCATGTCTAGGAATACAATGTGTAAACCAAACAACATTAAACCAATCAACAGTATTAGCCCTTACTCTTATAGAGTCCCACGCAATAGCCACAGAAAACGGTCGATTAATACCATTATGGTCCCGCCAAACCATACTATCTCTACGGTTATCACAAAGCATAGGAACATGAATAGACACAATATTCGGGAATCTATCATACCAATCAAATGGCCATCTCCAAGCTCCATTCAGTATTAAGTCCTTTACCTTGTCCGATAACGTAAAACCTGAACGATTAATATGTCGAACCGATATAGTATCCCGAATCGGGCATTCAACAACCCATTTATCAAACCACATAGAAGTATCTATACCATCATGGATTTGGTGCCAAATAAACGGACGAATCATTATTCTTAACTGGAGTAACTTTTGCCAACACCAACTCACATCACCGATACAAGGAACATCCCAAAAACTTCTACCTTTCAACTTATAGTCATAAATCCAACGAACCCATAAGGAATCTCTTTTAGCAAGAATACCCCATACATGCGACGTCATTAATGCAGCATTAAACTCATCAAGCCTACGTATACCAAGTCTGCCTTCATTCAGAGGCTTACAGATAGTGTTCCAGGCAACTTTGGCTTTACCCCGCTTCATCTCTCCTTGACACCATAAAAAACCACGCATAATCTGTTCAAGATCATTAATAATTCTAACAGGAAGTATAAAAACAGACGCCCAATAAATATGCATAGATGAAAGAACATAACAAATAAGTTGCACTCTCCCTGCAAGAGAAAGAAACTTATTACGCCAGTCATTAACCCTGTTCTCAAGCTTCTCAACCAAACTTTTGCAATCACGATACCTAAGCCTCGAAGAGATAAGGGGAACTCCAAGGTACCTAACAGGTAACATTCCTTCAGCAAAAGGCGTGAGATTAAGGATACCAGATTTAATTCCACTAGGAACATTACAAAAATAAGTTGTACTCTTAGGGATACTAGGCACCAAACCTGAAGCATTCTTGAACTCCTCCAACGTATCCATATGAACAGAAACAGAATCCAAATGACCCCTTGAGAAAAGGAACAAATCATCAGCAAAACAAAGGTTTACTAACCGCTGCTTCTCACACTGATGATGGTATCGAAAATCCTCAGCAGCAGCAACCTTCTTTGTAACATAAGTGTTAATACTTCCATAACAAGGGTGAACAAATAAGGAGATAGAGGATCCCCTTGTCGCAGTCCCCGTTTACCATTAAACCAACCATAAAGATTACCATTAATGCATACCGAATAAGATGTGGTAGAAACACAAACCATAATCCAATGGATCATAGTAGGATAAAAACCAAACCTAACCAGAACATATCTAAGAAAACTCCAATCCACCGTATCATATGCTTTCTGTATATCAATTTTAAACGAGAATCTAGGAGGACCAAAGTTACGATGGTAGCTTCTCATTAACTCTTGTGTAAGGAGAATATTATTTGAAATTCTTCTTCCCGGAACAAACGCAGACTGATTAATGCTCACCAAGTCACCAAGATCACCTTTAATACGATTAGCAATAATCTTGCTAATGCATTTAAAACTAACATTACAACATGATATTGGACGGTAGTCATTAATAGCACTCGGAGTAGAAACCTTAGGAATTAGAGCAATAATTGTATGATTGACTTCCCGAAGCAATTTACCATTACGAAAAAAATCCTTAATAGCACATGTGAAGGTATCCCCCACCGTATCCCACGCCTTTTTGAAAAATGTAGCTGTGTAACCGTCCGGACCCGGGGCTTTATCATCAGACATAGAGAACAAGGCACTCTTTATCTCCTCATCAGAAACCATACGAACCATGGATAAAGCCTTGGAACCATCAAGAATATTAGTAAACAAATTATGAGAATCAATAGGATTAGTAATACCTTCAACTCCAAGAAAATTCTCATAATGAGACACAAATGCATCCGAAACCGCACCACCTTCGTGAATAGCATTAGACATATCCTTAACCATATCAATCCTGTTTCGAGCATTTTTACTTTTAACTAAATTATGAAAATAAGCTGAATTAGAATTGCCCGCTTCCAACCACTGAATTCTCGCTTTCTGCCTCAAAAATCGTTCCTCACCAACAATAGCTTCCTTGAATGCAAGTAATAAATGAGCATGATCTTCCCGAATTGACGCATTAGATGGCTTAAATCAATAGCTTGCTGAATCTCATCCAGTTCATCACGAAGAAAATTAACACGCATATGCAAATTACCTTGTTCATGCAAAAACTTACGCAACGGAGTTTTAAGACCCTTAAGTCTTTTAACCATTTGGAACATCGCACATCCATGAACCTCCAAATTCCAGCCATTGGCAACAATCTCCTTAAACCTGTCCTTATGCACAAGAAAATTAAAGAATTTAAATGGCTTAGGTTTAGGTTTAGACACACTAGGTAACCGAAGCACACATGGGGAATGATCCGAATTCCTATAAGGCTGAAATATAGCAAGAGAACGAGGAAAATCATCCATAAACTTCAAGTTAGACATAATTCTATCAATTTTTTTAAGAATACCATCATCACCATTAGGCTTCTCATTCCAAGTGAAATGAAAGCCTGTAGCATTAACATCAGTGACCTCCATACTCCTAACACAATCTTTAAATTCACGCATAGCAATGTTGGGTCGATACCCACCACATGAATGGTCTTCAAGATTAAGCGCAACATTAAAATCACCAAGAACAACCCAAGGTTTATCCCTCATAAAAGAAGCACGCGCAACAAGATTACTCCACAGAACACGTCTATCTTGATAAGCATTATCCGCATAAACAAAAGAACAAAACAATGTTCTATTATCCAAGCGAGTATTGATTTGACAGTGCATAACCTGATTTGTAAGAGAAATAACCATAACATCCACATTATCATCATTCCAACCAAGAATAATACGCGTACCTTTAGAACATATACCCCCATTCGACGTCCACTTCCAACGACGACAAATTTTCTTACAAACATCAAAAACACAAGTAGCATCAACATGAGATTCTAACACAGCACACACACTCAAGTTATTATCACGCACAACCTGATGGTCTTATATCATATGACGTAGTTGAGCGCTAATCAAATTTGCAGGCAATGAGGATGCTCAAGTAACAATTTATAAAATATTTAATCTTCAAACTACTTATCTTTCTTAAACTTCACTCCATACACCTTACTTCTTCCAATTCCAATAGGTCTTTCTTAAAGAGGACAGTGAATTCTTTATAAAGTTTGGAGTCTTCGCACCTGATCATTCCAAGATGGTAGAGCAACTGTAAACAATTTGTACTTGTTGAAAAAAACAAAATATTGTAAAAAAACAACATGAATTATATTGAAAAGTTTTTTATTAAATAACCATTGATGCAAAAACGACATCCAATAACCTGTTGCAAAAACGAGATCCAACCACAAAAAAAGTAATGCCTTGTCTCACAATAAAAATATCCAACCATAAAAATGTGATTGGAACACCACAATCACAAACTAAAAACCAAATTGCCTCTTAACGTCACCAAAGTTTCCAAATAAACATAACACGTAAGAAATAATTCCCAAAATAGTCAGGTTGAAAGTAATTTGTTTCAAACATCCTGTTCAATCTTTACTTCCACATCCATCTTTTTTTCGGTTGAACCTTCCCTACCAATGTCATATTCCGCAAGACGTTTATCACCATGACTTGAACCAATGTTTTTATTCGAATGCCCAGGAGTCGGGTTCTCGTCAAACTCCTATTTCACAAATGACTGTTTCAAAAAAATGCATATGTGTCAACTATAAAATGATTATAGTTGTTACCTTGGTTGGAATAGCCATTGGACGATAGAATCGGTTATATCTGATAACATGACAAACGCATGATAGTGAACATAGGCAATTATCCAGATCATAAGCTATCACAAGTGCAATCACATCTGTAAACGAAATATTCCATAGCAGTGTTATTTTTGTGTAAACTAAATAGTAGTAAACAAATGCAGATAACGTCAAAACAGTACATACCAAACTGGTCGTTTTCCTCCTTGAAATCAGTAATGGGTTTGTAGGTCCTAAAATTAAACACATCAAAAGAACTGCTAAAATCATTGCAAGGATCAACCTCTATATATGAAAATAAACATAAACGCAATGATTTATTAACCATACGAGACTTGGGTTGTATTTCACCAAGGCTGTAGCGCTTAATTCTAATAGCGCTCCTTCCTTCAACTTGTACCGAATTTTTTAAACAAATCTATTCGGGCGGTGTCTTGCATTCTTATATAATTCAATACATAACAGGCAACGATTTAATTTTATTTTTCACAAATAATAATTTAATTTACATACAATGGTTGTTCGTGAGATCTTATTATGTTTATAATAGCCTTATGCATAAAAATAATGTTGATTACAATATTCCTAAATACTTCAATGATCTCAGAAATTAAATTATACAAACCCATTTATGTTCAATAACACATTATGTTTGTATCACTTCCAAATTCTCGAGCCAGGGTATAGGACTTTGGTTATTGTAAGCATTAGTATGCACTGTAGCATAATAGCATCCCAATATAAGAGTTCCTTTTGAGGTAAAGTTTAATATGTATGAATTTGACATGTTATAGTTGAAACCCAATTTAACCCATTTCGATATAAAGGGTTAAAAACAACTTATATGTTCAAGTATACAGCTCTACATGTATAAATAATATAACTTCGGCATACACATAATCAAAGAACATATAATTCCTAATATGAGAATATACCATGACATACTTGTAGAAATCTTTAATTTGCCAAGGATAATCCTGCCCCAATAACCACAAATTGGGTGGAGATTCCAAAACTAATTTCATTAAAAAGGAAGCATGTCAAAAAAGCACTTAAGCAGCAAACAAATGAAGCAAATAAAACTTGGCTTGCTTAATAAGATACTACACATATTACGACATTGTGCAGCACGCTATAACAACAAATCATCTTCAGGTAATTATAGTAATACAATATCCTTAGAAACGAATCATCTTGAGGTAATTACATTATGCTTCATTCGTACCACTTAGATTAGTATATATAGAAAGTTATTTGTATAGAAACTTTTTAGATGACAGATTCTTAGATTGTAAAAACTCAAGTTTCAATCCAAGTTTATATTTCTTGGTATATCGTTGACTAAAGATCCGTGAATAGGGCCAACAAAAAGAACATATATCATACATCATTTAGTTTAATGCAAGCACCCAACTTAGCCCGCTAATCTGGACCACATTGACCTGGGTAACCCGTTACCAACCTAATTGTGTAACAGGTGCCATGCCCAGTCCTGAAGCATTATAGTAACATGGTACCTTAACAAAGTGAAGTTGGATCCTCAACAAAACAAAAAGTGGTGATTATATTAATTTAAACTTATTTAATGTTATTACAAACCACTAACCTTTCACATTCAGATGATAAGAATTGTTCAGGTTTAACAATGACAAATAAAACTTACTGTTGTTTCGATGGCTTGTCCAACTTCCCCGTCTTTTAACCCTTTAGGTGTCGGTATGTTTTTTATGTATCTGCAATAGGGTTTCACAGCAACAATTGAGATATTAATGGTTAACCCAACTAAGAAAAGTCAAGAATCCTAATAATATAATGACTCTTTGGATACATAAGGTCCAATCTACATAAAAGATAAGAGGCTATTAAAATATGGAAATACGTATCTATTAGATCGTCTCAAGACTTATCGCTTTGACTATCTCAAAACTTATCTCGCAAAAACCGACATTACAAAATATTTCTATAATAAATTTATAAATATTTCTCGAAATTAACAAAAGAATAGTAAGAGGACAATGCATATTAAACCTTTGGCAAATAAGATTACATAAAAACCTCCATAGGAACTACATCAACAAAAAAAATTAGTGACATTAGAATGTGTTTTGTATTGCTGTGCCGTCACTTTCAATTAACTCCATGACATTACAATGTTTTTGATATTCTGAATAAGTTGTAAAAAAGCTTATTTCTTGTTTAAAATGAACTTTATTGAAAGCTATTTTCAACATTCGACCATAGAAGAGTTAACATGATATTCTCATTAGATGATGCGTAGAACAAAGTGAATCTATAAAATGTAAGGTTAAATTGATCCCGTTAATACCTATATCTTTAGTACTTACAAAATGCAAGGTTAATCTTGATAGGCTTCATGGTTTTCATTGTCACTATTTTAGTACTTAGAGTATATCTTTAGTGACAGGCTTCAATGTTAGAAATCATACTTGAATTCCTCTTAAAAAAATGATAGGAACTAATGCAACAAAAAAAGCTAATTGATATTACCTTGGTGATATTACAATGTTGTTATATTGATGCATCACCACTCTAATTTGACTCGATATAATTGAAGTAGCAAGTTCCTGCATTAAAAAGTAAAACTATTTGATTAAAACATAGGATCAAACACTTCATAAGCATACTATATTAAAGCGTGTATATCATAAGCTTGCTCTACATTATGTTCATGCTATTACTTTAGATTTAAATTTCATTTACCTTTTTTTGTTCTATTTTGCATCAATTGTTGCTGAAAATAAGAGATAGATCGATATATCTTTATGCTATCCTTAGTGAGAAAAATTTAGTTTTGAAAACATGATGTAATTGATATCGAACTAACAAAATGTTTGCCACTTTAATAGACAATAATGTTTTTAGACAATTCATCAAACAATTTCTATGTATCAAAACACTTTAAAAATCATTTAGTAAAGAAAATTGCGAAAAAACTTTCCCTTTATATGTGTGCTTGGAAAGAAGAGTGTCTTAAAAACTCATATTCAAACTCAATCCTGCACATGTCAATTTATATGAATTAGAAACCAAGAAGCAACAAACCTAAATCGCATGCACATAAATGAGCTTTTCAAATACACAAAATAGAAAGACACATACCTTTTTAGTTGGTTAAATTTTAAAGTTATAACTTAGGTTGTAAACAAATAAAAGAAACAATTATAATCACAAAATAATTCAAAATAGCCAACTACAGTGGAACATACCTCATGATTTGCAAGAAGAAACATAAATTATACATATGAAACTGAATGGAGATGATTTTAAATTGAAAGTTAATTGGGGGTGTTGGAGAAGATTGCTATGAATAAGGAATACTTTAATGACAATAGAATTGTGTTCTTCATCTCCATCCCCATGGATATTGCGTTTTTAGAGAAGAAAGGATCAAGATAAACTGTAAAACTGAAACTGATTAAGAAGAAACTACTTCTGAATTTTTGGATCGTGCATTGATATGACAAACCTTTCATTGCGTATAATTGAAACTGACAATTGAATCAATTTTGGAATGTATTTATGACATTCAATTTCATTGTAACTGCTTATGTTTTTGAATTGTTTAGGCTTAATACGTTTGTAACAAACCCACGTCTTGATCCAACTGGTTGGAATACAAAATGTGTGTTAATTAAGGAATGTTTTTATGACAATTTTAATGCTCAAGCATAAATTGGTTGTACTTGTGGGTTATTTTAGGTAATATTTTTAATTTTCAAGCTTAAAGAACTTGTAAATTATTTTATTTTATAGTTAAAATAGATGATACTACTTTCGTCCCAAAATTATAGGCTACCTATCCTTTTTGAAATGTTCTAAATTAATTGTCTACTTTTAGAAATAGGTAGAAAGTTTAGTTCGAAATACATTACCCTTAGTTGAAATTATAATTACACACTTTAAAGAGTTTTTAAATTAATTGGTTAAGAGTAAACTGTATTCATACAAAAAGTAAAAGAACGAAAGTTATAAAGGTGTTACGTTTGTTAAACTGTGTGTTTTTTGTCGATGGACAATAATTTTGAGACGGAGGGAGTAGTTGATAAAAGTTATATAAATGAAAATACATTTAAAACTCTATCCATTCTATTTTGCAACAAGTATTATATAACACACACAAATATAATTAAGATCAAAGTTGAAAAAAAAATATGAAAATCAAACGTAAATACTTATTTTGAGATGAGGGTAGTACTATTTTAAAATAAAAATTGAACACAGAAATTTAGTTGGTGAAGCGGTTTTTAGCTAAATTTAAACACAATTATTTGTATGTGTGTGTCACACACAAATATATATATATATATATATATATATATATATATATATATATATATATATATATATATATATATATATATATATATATATATATATATATATATATATATATATATATATATATATATATATATATATATATACTAGCGTCGTACCCCACCCAACGGGTGGGGTCGTTTTTTGTTGTTATTCCGACGGGTTTATTGTTTGTTTATTTTAGTTTAATGTTTTATCCTAATAATTTTTAATTATATATATACCATATCTAACAAAGTAAATAAGATCACTGCTGGTATTTTGGCATGGCGCTGCACATCTTCAAATCACGCTTTGACCACTTGGCGTTGAGTCTAGAGTAAAAAGGTTATAGGATTCTAACTTCTTTCATGTAGAGTTAGAAATAAACCAATTCATAAAAAATCTATTGTAAGAAGTCCTCAAAAAATTCTAAAATATTTGACAACAAAAGGGAGGTTGGGGGTATAGAAAAAATGATGAAAAATAATTTAAGCTAATTTTTTTATGAATAATTCATTTTTACAATAATAGTGATGAACAAAAAAGTATATGCAACCTTTTTCATAAAAAAATATATAACCTTTTTCATTAGAAATTAAACTTACTTGAGCAATTGTTAGTAATTTACTTTTTCATTTATTTAAAAATTTGACACATTTTTTGGACAATATAGTTTTTATTGGGTCATCAATGACACAAATTACCCCTTCTACTTCCTTTTTATAGTTTTTATTAATTTTATCAATGGGGCTCTTGTTATATGATCCTTATTATTTTTATGTATTCATATTTTTTTCTTGTTCACATTTATTTGAGGTCCCCAAGACGAGTTCATGTTGACTTATCATAGACAGTCTTAGAACCGGATTTGTATCCCCTTATTTATCGCCTTTGCATTATCATGAAATGGATATTGTCTTTCACATTGTTAGTCCTTAGCTTACTGATATCCCCTAATGTGTGTCTATCAGTCTATGTGTTATGACGAACATGTTACAATGTTGGATTAATTTGAGACTGTGGTGTTCGGAATAGAATTTAGTGCTTGGCCCTTATTAGTGGCACTCCTATCATAGATGCCGATATGAACATTCATCTTACCCTATAACCTTTTTTATTGTGAGTTTTTTTTGCTTGAAGAGAAAAATAATGGGATATTGGAATCAATGACAATGATGAGAGTTACACTGAGGGTGCTTGCAACTGGTTTAAATTTGGAACGGAAGATGCTAAGTTTGACCCACCAACTTATGCAGTTTTGCTACACGTCTTTACAGACTAAAAATGAAAAACATGAGCCGAATGTGTAACTGTAGTATTGAGATTAGGGTCCCAAGTCCCGGCTCATTTGTTAATTTAAGGTAAATACATGCCAATCAAATATCTCAGCACTAAAAGGTTCTTCCAACAGAAGAGGAAGGGATCAACACAGACCTATACGCATGCTACATTGTTGGGTCAGTATTTACTGACCCTGAATCAACTCTAGGATTTGAATATAAAATCCCCCTAAGTGTTTCATGTTCAGCAGAAAGGTGATTCTGCTGAAGCATGACCAGAGGAACAAAGATTCCTACTGAAGAATGCTTTGGTGAAGGATGTTCAGCTTTCCTTTTCTAGAGAACTTAGAAGACAAAAGAGTCTTTGCTTTAAAGACTAGGCGGTCTAGTTGGTGAAGAACAAGTCCTGAAGAAGAGCTTTCAGTTTAGTTTGGCTTGACAATACCAAACTGAATGATGTCGATCTCCTCTAGAATACTGAAGACACTTCAGTATTCTAAAGATTTGCATTAGGCGGGAAAAGATTACTTTAACTCAAAGTAAGTTGCTTGTATAGTTAGCTATAAGTACAACCTTTATCTTTTCCTAGAATAGTTTATTAGTCCTTTGTACTGTTTATCCAACTTGGGCATCAACCACCCAGTGGATAAACTTATGCATGGGAACATGCGAAATGCAAACCCTGGTTTTTGCACTGCCTATTTAAGGAGTGCATATTGGGAGAGAAAAGGTTAACCATTACAAGAGTAAAAACTCTGGAAAAACCTTCTCTCTCAATACCAACTAAACCATATAGCCAAAGAGAATATGAACGTTTTTGGAGCTTAGACTATTAACTTGGGTTGAAAGTTTAAGTAGAGGAGATCACCTCACATTGTCATTCAACCACTTTGTTATTCCACAAACAAAGTGGGTTATAGATTCTTTATTGAGTTTTAATAAAAGTCTATACGTTGAAAAGTTAATTTGGTATTGTTGTTTTATTTGTTCTTAGTTCTTATAAATTGATAAAACAACACACATGAGTCTTGCTAACTAATTACTACTTAAGATAAATAAGGAGTAACGAGTTACAAAGGACCAACAAGTGGTATCAGAGCAGTTTGATTAGCTAAACTCTTATTTTTCATTAAACTGCTCAATTTAAGGTTTTCAAATCAAGATCCAATATGGCTCAAGTAATACCACAAACCCTAGAGTATAGGGGTGGCCAACTCAACGCTGCTCCTATTCTAGAGGTAGCAAACTTCACTAATTGGAAGAAAAGGTTCATTGTCCACATGGTTGGAACTGAACCTCAATTCCTTGGAATCATTGAAAATGGTCCATTTGTTCCCAAGGTTGGGGACAATAAAAAATCTGAAGTACAATGGAATGCTGATGAGAGAAAAGCTGCTAACTTAGATCAGCGTCTCAAAAGTCCCATCATGTCTGTACTTACAGATGACCAAATAAATTCTGTTGTGAGTTGTAAAACAACCAAATCTACATGGGATGACCTTATATTATATCATGAGGGACCCTCTGATGTGAAGGAGACAAGGGTAATGGACTTAAAGCTTCAGTACAACACTTTCAAAAATAAAGAAGGGGAAACCCTTACTCAAACTTTCACCAGATATAAAGCTCTGATGAATGAATCGGTAAATAATGGTGTTGAGCTTTCTAAACTTGAAATCAACATAGTTTTTGTTAATGTTTTGCCAAAGAAGTGGCTCAGTTTCTACCAAAGCTTGAGAAATGCTAATCACATTGAAAATTGTGATCTAGCTTCTCTTTTTGAGAAACTTAAATATGAAGAAAACTTAGTTGATAGAATTTATGAAGGCTCTAGCAAGAGTAAAACACTTACAATTGCTACACCCTTGTCAACAGCCTTCTTCAGTGAAGCTGTCATTCAGGACTACCAAGATAGTATTGATGATGAAGAAGACACAATAAAAAGTGAGGAATATCTGAAAGATCTTCCAGAGGAATTTCATGAAAGAGCTCTTCTGGCCAAGTCTAGAAGGTTCTTTAAGAAGGGAGGTAAGTTCTCTAGTGTTGTCCCTAATATATGTGATGTTATACTACACGAATTAAAGAAAGAAAGGTAGATATGAGAAGAATTCTAGAGAGAGAAAGTAGTGAGAGAAAGTAGAGAGAAAATGGTTGGTGAAACTTGTGGAATATTAGATTAGAGAAAATGAAATGACCAACCAACCTCTCCTTACATGCAAGGAGAGGTTTATATAGCCTTGCTTACATGTAGCTTAATGGGCTATATGATCATGGGCCGGGCTTTCCTTTTGGGCTTTGGTTACTTATCAATGAACCTTAGCTTAAAGTTAAGCCCGTAATAACACGACTAATATACTACCTATTACAACGTTCTAAAATACGATACATAATAAACATATGACCGAGCATTCTTGTTTGGCTCAATATTTTGAGGCTAACAATCTCCCCCAATGAGAGGTCATAAACCTTAGTCATTTAGGAAATTTATAGAGATTACTAATCTCGCCATAAATGAGTCTTGAACGTGTAATCGTAGTCTTGTTTCTTCATGCTGTGATCTTTGAGCCTTTGTCGTTGTCTTTCGACTTTGTCTTTAAGCTTGAGATCTTCAAATCATCCTTGACTTGTCTTTGCCATCTTGCGATCTTGTGTCTTCATCCACATGCTCACACTTATTAATTGTTGAATATGTCTTTAGGCATGAGTATGTGGTTTCTGAATCTTTGACTTTGCTGTGTACACCGTGACGCCACCTTCTCGAGACAAAACATAGACACGGACTGAATGGCTTTGACATTCGTGCTAAATCGGTAGCGTTTTACCTCCGGTCGGTGAAGACCGTTATACGATATTAAATATCGTACCTGTGATCAGGTAGATTCAATTAAGAATCTCCTTGACAGGGTTTCGCGGCTGTACTAGCCGTTCTCTTTACTCGACCGTCTCAAAGCAAGACTGCGAACATAAAGAGTGAATCAATTGGATAAATATCCGCTTGATTAAAGTCGTCAATTCAAATTCCTGGAACAAGTTTGATTCTTAACGAATCTTACCATTGTTGCTTTCCAGTTGACACAAGTTTGATTCATAAGAATCTCACAAGTCACCTACCGTAGCGCTGTTTGAGGTTGACGCTAGAAGGATTTCCATTCGTCACTGTGAATATTAATGAATATCACTCTGAATGTTCTGGCAAGACCATAAAGATATTGCGTAGAAACCTGAAACGAGTTTGAATCAATTCAGAATCAAACCACTGTTGCTTTTCAGTTTTGCACATGTTCAATTCATAAAGAATCTTGCATATGACCTACCGCAGTGCTGTTTGATGTTAACACTGGAAGGATTTCCACTCATCATTGTGAATACTAAGTAGTATCACACTGAGTGTTCTAGCAATATCGCAAGGATATAGCGTAGGACTCTGTTGATCTTCATCCGTGTGTCCTAACGAGATTTGATTGATCTCTTGGCTCTAGACTCTATTTGTGCACTTTTAGTGGTCGGAGGCTGGAGCAGATGCCACCTATTCAATATCAACTATCTCGGAGTGAGAAAGTCAATAGAAGTCATGTTGTTCTCCGTGACAATAAAACAAACTTCTTTTGAGAGAAGCCTGGGTAGCTAGGAAAGGGTTGTGCTTCACATCACTGGGTCCATGATGAGTTTGTCTTCATGATGAGTTGACCCGGTTTCTGCCTAAGTTGTATGGAGGGCTTCTTTCTTTACACCCTTTATCCTTACATTTCTTTTTCATTCTTCAACCCCTTCAATGCTTACCAAGACATCATTACTAGCACCTTGTTGTGATTGTTCCAGTGCTAGCATCAGTACTTAGTCGGCATTCAGCTACGTTCACATTCTACTCCATCTTTCCTAAGGACTTCTAATAATCTATTGGATTGTCCCTGGGAAGATCCCTCCGGTTCTGGTTGGATCATAGGACTTAAACCTAACCACCCTTTTGACACCAATAACGTCGTGAATTAAAGATGTTGTGGGTATTTGATCGTAACCATGAAAACCACTTTAAATTCTAACAAAGTGTTTGAAAAACATTTAACACCTTGCTAGTTTTGTCGTTTCAGAAATGCTCCCCCTTCACATGTGCATCGATAATCGAAAGTGTTTCGCACATGTAGGTAAGAGTGAAAGTGCTTGAGTCTTATATTAGATCACATTTTAATCACATTTTCTCCCCCTATCTCTAATATATAAAATCTTTTGATATTAGAGATACCAAATTTGATTAAAATATATTTTGAAAAATAGTCTTGAAATCTAGGGGGAGAAAATGTGATTAAAATGTGATCTAATATAACACTCAAGCACTTTCACTCTTACCTACATGTGCGAAACACTTTCGATTATCGATGCACATGTGAAGGGGGAGCATTTCTGAAACGACAAAACTAGCAAGGTGTTAAATGTTTTTCAAACACTTTGTTAGAATTTAAAGTGGTTTTCATGGTTACGATCAAATACCCACAACATCTTTAATTCACGACGTTATTGGTGTCAAAAGGGTGGTTAGGTTTAAGTCCTATGATCCAACCAGAACCGGAGGGATCTTCCCAGGGACAATCCAATAGATTATTAGAAGTCCTTAGGAAAGATGGAGTAGAATGTGAACGTAGCTGAATGCCGACTAAGTACTGATGCTAGCACTGGAACAATCACAACAAGGTGCTAGTAATGATGTCTTGGTAAGCTCTGATACCAATTGTTGTCCCTAATATATGTGATGTTATACTACACGAATTAAAGAAAGAAAGGTAGATATGAGAAGAATTCTAGAGAGAGAAAGTAGTGAGAGAAAGTAGAGAGAAAATGGTTGGTGAAACTTGTGGAATATTAGATTAGAGAAAATGAAATGACCAACCAACCTCTCCTTACATGCAAGGAGAGGTTTATATAGCCTTGCTTACATGTACCTTAATGGGCTATATGATCATGGGCCGGGCTTTCCTTTTGGGCTTTGGTTACTTATCAATGAACCTTAGCTTAAAGTTAAGCCCGTAATAACACGACTAATATACTACCTATTACAACGTTCTAAAATACGATACATAATAAACATATGACCGAGCATTCTTGTTTGGCTCAATATTTTGAGGCTAACATCTAGCACCACAAAAGCCTCAGCTGACACTGTGTGTTTTAAATGCGGTTTGCTTGGTCACTTTGCCATGGATTGTTATTCCAAAACATCCATTCCCTCTTACTCCTCACCAACACAGTTTAGACCATCTGGTCAATCTCCATTTCAACAAAAGAAATTTGCTTCATCTTCTTTTTAGCAACACAGAGCTGAACTAAGGCCAACAAAAGACTTCGAGGCTAAATATAAAGAGATCAAGGCTAGGCTGGCTCTAATCGGCACCGAAGGATCTTCCTCAAATCCAATCAAACAAGAAAAGAACAAGGGCCTTGTAGCTTAGGTATATGAATGGGATGAAGAGGAAGTCTCTTCTGATGATGATGAGATGGTTAATGTGAAAGTGCTGATGGCACTTTCTGATGATGAAGGGTCAAACTCTAATGTTGTGGCCAGAGAAAGTGCTCGAAATGGTGAATAGGTCAATATCACAATTAAAAAGGTACAAACTATTCTTGAATTAGAAGATAAGGATGACATTAAATTTGTCTTTCATTACCTGCGTATTGATATAAAATTTGTTGAAGAACAAAGAAACAATTTGCTTGAGAAATATCATAAACTTGATGAATTTGAAAGTAAGCTAATAGAACTAAAAGAGTCTAAACTTGATATACTTACTTTTCAACAATTGAACTCAAAAATCATTGATGAAAAACAAATCTCTAAGAGTTGAACTAAAAGAAGCAAAAGATATTGTTAAATCATTGTTTAGAAACTCTAATAGGGTAAATCAATGTATCAATGAACAAATTCCTGCTCAAAAAAGGAAAATGCTTGGTGCTAAAGGATCCTCCAGCACCAACTCTCATGATATTTTCTTTGTCAAAGCCTCAAATGAGGATGGTAGCTCGATCCCTGACGTTGTAAGGTCAAGTGAAGAGAATTTACCAAATCATGACACTGGACCTATCCTTCTCCCTGAGTTTCAGGCAAATGCTGATTTATCAGCACCTGTTGAGTCTTTAGTTACTTTAGTTACTGAAGATGACTCAGATGATAATTTAGAGAATGAAGTAATCACCCCACTTCCTCCTCTGGAGAAATTAGCTGGTGCTGAACCCTCTACTGGACCAAAATCAATCTAGTCAATCATCAAGTCTCACACCACATACAAAAGTAGTGCTCCCAAGCATGTCAAAATTGACACATCAAAAAACTCTTTTAGCTCCTGCTGAAGGTGCACATAAGGGAACTACTTCTTTAGTTTCATCAAATAAACTGAAGAATGCTAGAACTGAGGAAGATGGGAGAATGTCTCTCGTCATGCAAGAGATAAATGATCTTAAATTACAACTCAGGCAGCAGCAGACACCAACTCGATTCAGGGATGAACCTTCAAACTCTCCACATTATAGATACAAGACACAATTTAAAAGGCCTTGTGATTTATGTGGTTTAAACAGTTATTAATATTCGTTTTTTTTAGTATAATCGTTTTTCCTCGACTCGACTCGAATATGGATTTCCAATTTTACAAGAGATTTATTGTTTTTGTTTAAAAATGATTGATTGCTATTCTATGTCTATTTAAGCACAAAGCAAGAAAAAAATGTAAAAATAATATATAATATGTATACGTACTATTCTAAAACAAAGTGCAAATACCGCAAGTAAAGGACAAAAAGAAAAAAAAAATATAAAATGCGCAAACAAAATGTAAACCAGAGATATAAAAATGCTAGACGAAAATAAAAAGACAAATGCAAAAATATTAAAACGCCAAAAACGTAAATGCAAGTTTATTCTAAAAATGAAAATGCCAAATTTATTCTAAAAATGTAAAAAACTAATTTCATTACTTCTTATATTTTTTTTATATTTATTTAATAAAACTATTTTTTTATTAAAACTAAAATCTATTTTTTTAAAAAACTTGAAAAGAAAATAAATGAAATTGAAATTAAAATGAAATGTTATGTAATGTAACAATTGAAAATGTTTTTTTTATAACCAATCGCAGACCCTTTTTGTTATCATATGTACAGCCCTTTTATTCAATATAAATTCTATATGCAGCCCAGTAGTGAAATGAAGCCCAAAAAGATAAAACGCAGCCCCTATTTGTTCTTAACTCACACAGGAAGTGAAATATATAGAGAAAACAAGGACCAACAGGTGCAATTTCTAAAACTGTAACTATACTGCGAATACAGGGACCAAACTGCAATTTTTGCAGAGTTTTTAAACAAAACGGGCTGTGGGATTTTTTCGAGTTCGTTTGAGTGTTTTAGTCAACGAAATAACCTCCGGTTCGTTTCTATATGTCCAAATAGAAGTAATATTGATTTCTAAACAGGAAACTTCGAAAATTATTAAGAGATTAAGCTAGAAAAAGCTATCGAACTAAAGTGACTTATCAAAAATTATACTAATATGCAGATTTTTTAGGCTACTTAAACGCTATCTAGCGGCCAAAACCATCAACTAAGTTTAACTAGCCACTAGTCCTATCTTTCCAAAGAGCCAAATTTCAAGGTCTAATTCAAATTGATTAAGAAGCTATAGTGATCTAAATTAGGCTATTTAGGACACTTTCTAACTAAAATTTATCACATTCTTTGATCTGGATTGACTTTACGATTGGCTATTGTTTTGACTGATTTTAGACCTCTAATATGAGACAAATATGATGTCTCAACACAACGACAACAACTCGCTCACAATGATCTAAACCAAACGCACCTTAAAGAAATTTTAAGCAAATTTAACAAAGTAAAACTAAGATCTAACGATGCTACAACGAAAACAAGTATCTAACTATCAAATGCAGATCAAGAGATGTTTCAATCAAAGAAGCAAGCAATATCACACTTGATCATACAAATGCATATAACTCCTAATTTTTGCCTAAAAAAGTGAAAATGAGGTAAACCTTGATTCAAGGCCTCCGTTGATAGAGAAGTAAGCTCAAACACGATCACCTACACCTACTGATCACGAATCAACAGCAAGAACAACAACAATCACTTGAATTCAACGAATCGAATTCGAATGTTCAAATTCCCTCCAAAACTCGAATTCACAACAAATCTTCACCAAATTTGATCAAATCAGCTTCAAGAGCTTGTATTCAAGCTTAGTAACATATACCCGCAACAAATCAGCAACGATGAACAGTAATTCGTGATGAAGAAGATAATGAATAGTGTTTTAATGGAGAATTTTATTAATATGAATGAAATGATTACAAGATTGAAGGAGATGATTACAAAGACTAAAGCTAGCTTAGGAATTAAGCTAACTACTGAAATGAGAGAAACTTGCTTGAAAATTAAGCTAAAATTATACTATGTAAAAAATGAGAAGTGGGTTTGTATTTATAGGAGGTGTAAGGAGTGTGGGTTATGATTGGGGAAGTCTAAATTGACAGTGTGTTCAGAGGATGGCAACAATTTGGCCAATAAAATCATGCCAAGTCGGATTAGGGTTTATGTATCAAGAACGAATTTGGGCGTTTTCGTTGTAGGCCATGGCAGCTTGATTGGTTGGTACCATTAGCTTCGTCTCGTCGAGTAGAGCAACTTTCATGAAGAACACTTAGCTTGAATCGGCCTAGAACTCTCCCAATTTGTTGTAGAAGATGGTGATGAATATGAAGATGCCATGTGTCACTTCATGGTTGGTGGCTTTTCCTGTAAAAAGGGAGCCACGTCACTGATCCATGTGAAAGGTAATGGGATGTGATTGGTGGAAATGTGAAGGTGTGGATTGATAAAACTTTGGCAGTTTTGCATAAATGGCCCTTGTCTTTTGCAACTTTTGATCTTTAGCCATTTTCTTCATAAAAACTTCATCTTTAGCCCTCCAAACTTCATTCTTTTTTCACTTTTGATCTTTTTCTTCATTCTTTGTATTTTTCTTCGATAAACGCCCGTGAAATCCCGTGTTCTCTTCGTTTTTGTCCTTTTGTACCTATTTTTCACAAATACAAAAAACCACGCGTAATTCCGACTTTTACATTAATTATTTCACGTTTTGGTTTGGTTTTTGCTTATTTTTAGTGGTAAAAGGGTAAGTGTTTACACACTTATCAATTATCTAACTGAAACTTGTCTAAAAGTGATTTATTGTACCAAATGTGAGAGAACTGACCATCGCACTTTTGAACATACTGAATATATGCTTGCTAAAACGAGTGCTGATGCTCATAACACTGAAGCAACCCATTCTAGGCGAAACATGCCTTCCCACCATGCATTCATTGTGGTATGGGCAATCATCACTCAGATGATTGTCACTATTACCCTGTTTGTAACATTTGTGGAAGTTATGATCATGACACTCATGAACATAATCGAGTAATCTCTTTTAGAAGAGGCATCAAATCTCGGAAACCAAACTCTATTACCAAATGTTGTGAAACTTGTGGAAGTAATGTCCACACTACATCTGTTGGGTCAGTATATACTGACCCTGAAGCAACTCTAGGATTTGAATATAAAATCCCCCTAAGTGTTTCATGCTCAGCAGTAAGGCCAGTCTACTGAAGGATGACCAGAGGAACAAAGTTCCTACTGACTTTATAGCTGAAGAAAGTTTAGCACCCCCTTCCAGTGAACTTAGAAGACAAAGGAGTATTCGCTTCAAATACTAGGCGGTCTAGTTGCTGAAGAACAAGGACTGAAGAAGGGCTTTCAGTTCAGTTTGGTTTAACAATACCAAACTAAATGATGTCGATCTCCTCTAGGATACTGAAGACTCTTCAGTATTCTGATGGTTTGCATTAGGCAGGAAAAGATAACTTTAAGTCAAAGTAGGTTGCTTGTATACTTAGATATAAGTACAACCTTTATCTTTTCTAGAATAGTTTAATATGTACTTTTTACTGTTTATCCAGCATGGGCATCAACCACGCACTAGATAAACCCATGCGTTGAAACATGTAAAATGAAAACCCTAATTTACACTGCCTATAAAAGGAGTGTACATTGAGAGAGAAAAGGTTAACCAATACAAGAGCTTAAACTCTGGAAAACCTTTCTCTCTCGATACCAACTAAACCATATAGCCAAGATGCATGTGAAAGTTTAGATTGGAGCTTCGACTTTAACTTGGTTAGACGTTTAAGTAGAGGAGATCAAACCCCATTGTCATTCAACCACTTTGTTATTCCGCAAACAAAGTGGGATATAGATTCTTTATTTGATTCTAATAAAAGTCTATACGTTGAAAAGTATATTGGTATTGTTGTTTTAATCTTTCATAGTTCTTATCTATTGTTAAAACAACACACTTGAGTCGAAGTAAGAGTTATTACTTAAAATAATAAGTAATAACGAATTACTAGGGACCAACAAGTGGTATCAGAGCAATTTGATTAGTTAAACTCTTATTTTATTAAACTACTCATTTAAAAGTTTTTAAATCAAGATCCAAAATGGCTCAAGTTATACCACAAACCCTAGAATATAGGGGTGGCTAACTCAATGCTGCTCCTGTACTAGAGATAGCAAACTTTACAAATTGGATGAAGAGGTTTCTTGTCCACATGGTTGGAATTGAACCTCAATTCCTTAGAATCATTGAAAATGGTCCTTTTGTTCCCATGGTTGGGGACAATAAAAAACCTGAAGCACAATGGACTGCTGATGAGAGAAAAGCTGCTAACCTAGATCAGCGTCTCAAAAGTCTCATCATGTCTGTGCTCCCAGATGACCAAATGAATTCTGTTTTAGATTGTAAAACAGCCAAAGCAACATGGGAGGACCTTATTCTTTACCATGATGGACCCTCTGATGTAAAAGAAACCAGAATCATAGATTTAAAGCTTCAATACAACACCTTCAAGCACAAAGAAGGGGAAACCTCACACAGACATTCACCATATACAAAGAACTGATGAATGAACTTGTGAATGATGGTGTTGAGCTTTCAAAACTTAAAATCAACACAGTTTTTGTTAATGCATTGCCAAAAAAGTGGCTCAGTTTTTGCCAAAGCTTGAGAAATGCTAATCACATTAAAGATTGTGATCTAGCCTCTCTTTTTGGGAAACTTAAATATGAAGAAAACCTAGTTGATAGAATTTATAAAGGCTCAAGCAAGAGTAAAGCATTAACCATTGCTACACCCTTGTCCACAACCTTCTTCAGTGAGGCTGTCATTCAAGACTACCAAGATAGTCCTGATGATGAGGAAGATACTAGATCTAGTGAGGAGTATTTGAATGACCTCAAAGAGGAATTTCATGAAAGAGCACTTCTGGCCAAGTCTAGAAGGTTCTTTAAGAAATGAGGCAAGTTCTGCAGCTCCACAAAAGCTTCAGTTGACACTGATTGCTACAAATATGGGAAGACTGGTCACTATGCTAGGGATTGTTATTCAAAACATACCTCATTTCATATTCCTCACCAGCTCAATCAAGACCATATGGTCAATCATCATTTCAACCAAAACAAATTGCTTCTACTCCATTTCAGCAAAGCAGGGTTGAACTTAGACCAACAAAAGACTTTGAGGCCAAATACAGAGAAATCAAGGCAAGATTGGCCTTAATGAGTACTGAAAGCTCCTCATCCAAGACTCCCAAGCAAGACAAGAACAAAGGACTTGTTGCTGAAGCCTATGAATGGGATGAAAAAGATGTTTCTTTAGATGACGATGAAATGGTTAATGTGAAAGTGCTGATGACACTTGCTGATGATGAAGGGGCTAATTCAAATGTGGTGACCAGAGAAAGTGACAGAAATGGTGAATGGGTCAGTGTCACAATTAAAAAGGTACAAACTCTTCTTGAATTAGAAGATAAAGATGACATTAAATTTGTCTTTGATTACTTGTGCATTGATCTAAAATTTGCTTGAAAAATTTCATAAACTTGTTCTACAACTTGAAGATTTTGAAAGTGAGCAAATAGAGCTAAAAAAAGCTAAACTTGATATTCTTACTTTTCAACAATTGAACAAAGAAATTTTGGAGGAAAATAACTCTCTTAGAGCAGAACTAAAATTAGCAAAAGATATTGTTAAATCTTGGCTTAGAAACTCTGATAGGGTAAATCAATGCATAAGTGAACAAATACCTACTCAAAAGAGGAAAATGCTTGGTGCTGAAGGATCCTCCAGCACCAAATCTATTGTCATTGTCAAAGCCTCAAATGAGGATGGTAGCTCGATCCCTGAAATTGAAAGGTCAGGTGAAGAGAATTTACCCAATCATGACACAGGACGAATCCTTCTTCCTGAGTTTCAAGCAAGTGTTTACACTTCAGCAACAGTTGAGTCCTCAGTTACTGAGGATGACTCAGATGATGATATAGATAATGAAGTAAGTACCTCACTTCCTCCTTTGGAGAAGCTGGCTGGTGCTGAATCCTCTATTGGACCCAAAACTATCCAGTCTATCATCAAGTCACACACCATACACAAAGGTAGTTCTTCCAAACATGTCAAAATTGACACTTCAAAGAACTCTTCAGCTCCGGCTGAAGGTTCACATATGGGAACTACCTCTTCAGTTTCAATAAATAAACTTAAGAATGCTAGATCTGAGGAAGATAAGAGAATGTCTCTTTTCATGCAAGAGATCAATGATCTTAAATTGCAACTCAGGTAGCAGCAAAAACGAACACGATTCAGAGATGAACCTTCAGACTCTCCTCATCTCAAGTACAAGACACAATTTAAAAAGGCTTGTGATTTATGTGGTCTAAATAACCATCTCACTAAAACTTGCCTAAGAGTGATTTATTGTACAAAATGTGAAAGGACTGATCATCGCACTTGTGAACACACTCAGTATATGCTGGCCAAAACAAGTGCTGATGCTCATAAATCTGAAGCATCCCATTCCAGGCGAAATATGCCTTTCGCACCATGCATTCATTGTGGTATGGGCAATCATCACTCAGGTGACTGCCACTATTACCCTGTTTGTAATATTTGTGGAAGTTATGACCATGACACTCATGGGCATAATCGAATCATCTCACTTAGAAGAGGTATTAAACCAAGAAATCCAAACTCTATTACCAAATGTTGTGAGACTTATAGAAGTGATGTCCACACTACATCTGATCACAACCATATAGAGTGGTTCAGAAGAGGTGAAGCCCTCCAGGCTAAGAAAGCAAAAGTTGTCCAGACCTCTTCTTCTTCTGAGCAATCACACATACCTTCTACAAGAGGACCCTTCAGATCTAGAACACCTTCTAGATCTAAAACCCCCACCCAACAAAGGTGGGTTTCAAAAAAAAACTAACCATTTCCTTAACTTGTGTAGTGTGATCTCAGGAAGCCTATTTGGTACTTAGATAGTGGCTGCTCAAGGCATATGACTGGCACCAAAAGTTATCTGCACAAGTATAAGGAGGAACAAGGTCCTAAAGTTGTTTTTGGTGATAACTCATCAGCTACTACTGAAGGATTTGGTTCAGTAAAATGCAATGGTATAGTTTTCTCAAGGGTAGCATATGTAAATGGATTGAAGCACAACCTCATCAGCATAAGTCAACTTTGTGACGCAAAGTATCTTGTGCTGTTTGATGACAAAAAAGGTACAATCTTCAACTCCAATCATGAAATTGTGATGATTGCTCCAAGAGTTAAAGATGTTTATGTCATGAACATGAACTCTACTCAGGAGACATGCTTCTTTGCTAAAGCCTCCAATATTACCAATTAATAACTCATTTTTTAGTTCGTTTTTCTTGACTCAATCCGAATTGATATAACAATTTTAAGCTTGACTTGATTGTTTTTGGTTGTAAGATCTTTTTTGGAATTTATGTCTAATTGGCACAAAACAAGTAAAAATGTAAAAATATTCTATAAACTACGTATACGTACTAACCTAAAAACATTTAGCAATTACACATTTAATGCACGAATTTTAAAACTGAATATACAAATTTATTCTACAAATTTAAAATGCAAAATACAAAATATAAATCTAAAAGTTAATTTTATAAAACCTATTATTTATACTAAATCTATTCCTAAATCTATAAGTCCAAAAGTAAACAAAGTCCAATTGGCTAACAAATGAGAGGGTTCTACAATTCAATCCAAAGCCCAACAAAATAACTGTGTAGCCCAATAACAATCTAACTAGCCTAACTAATCTGGACTAACGAGTTAACTAAACTTAACAGAACTGGACTAATTTCGCAAACCAGACTTAACTAAATGGACCGATTTCGTAACTAACTAACGAGATTGGACTGAGTATGATATACTAGCATACAAAGTAAGGGATCAAACATGTAAATCGACTAAACTTGTTTCTAAGCTTCTAAAATACAGATACTGATAATCGAATCTTAGCTAGCTATTTTTTACCTTTTAACAGACTACTATTATCTTTAACAGTCTACTTTTAATCCTATATCTACTGTTCACAGAATGACTACACTACAACTTTTTTACAACTAACTATGAATTAAAACCATCTAAATACAAGTAACAATGAAGGACTAACTATCTCACACAAAGAAAAATCAGAAAATAAAGAGAATTAATATGAACGAGCAACCAAACACATTCAAAAACATATCACAGATTTCAATAAGCAGGCACAACCCATTTTATACTAACACAAGTAAGCTAAGCTAAAGAATTGAAAAAATTGAATTCGTTCTTGACCTGCTCATCCGAAGCCTGCCCGTTGATGACGAGAAGCGCGGCGCTGAGCCGGCTTAAAACCAAACACCCCTAATCTACTACCTTATCAAAAACTGCAAGTACGGCTACGCTTGATTGCTACCTTCATACAGTAATCCTGCATGAGCTTCAAAATAAACCTGCAAAATTAAAACAGAACACAACAAAACCAAACCAAACTTCGAATTCGAAACCTGCGTAAACCTGAAACCTGCAAAAGATGTAGAACGAAATCTGTCTCTCGATAACAATGACAGTCTATTATAACTGAAGAAAAACTAATCCAAAAGCTAAGAAAATCACATAAGCTCAATAGAACTTATTACTACTCATTCTTGGATCTCAACAGTAAGCTTAACTGAAATGATTATAATCGCTTTCAAGTAATGAATGAAATCTAACTGAGCTCATGAACACGTAAACTCAAATTCTACTTGCTAAAACTTAAATGCTGAAATCTTGACTAATAACCATTGATGGAGAAAACTAATCACTCTCAAAACTAAATTCAAGCAACAAACTTAACTGACTTAAAACTAATTTGAACAGATATTTTCCACTAACTAAGTGACTAACTCATATGTCGACTACTGAAAAACGAACTCATATCCCTTCTTGAATTACAGGTGGCTAACTAAAACAAGAACTCATTAGTTAATCACGATTCAAACTGAAAGCAAGAGTAAGACTAAAATCGTAACTGTAAAACAACTAATTCAGAATATGTGTGATGAAATCGAAACTGATTAATCTTCTTGAAGTAACAGTAATCAAGAACAAGAGTTGAGAAAACTTAAGAATCCATTAATGGAGTAATAATTGTTGCTAATCGTAATCAGAAATAAAAGATATAGAGTAAGAAAAGAAAGCTTGAATTCATTAATGGTGAACAAAAAATAATCGGTTACAAAAGCTTAACAGAATCTAACTGAATGTTTAACTGAAATTCATAAAGCTTTGAGAGAAAAGTAAACTAATTCCTAACTAACTAGGTGAAACTACACCTAAGCTAACCGCCGAGAAATGAGGCTCTTCTCTTCTATTTATAGCCGCCGAAAGGAGGTGGGATGACGTGTTCCTTCCAATCAGGAATGGACACGTGTAAAATACGAGGATAATGACCTTCTTCATTCTTCATCATTTTGGGCGTTTCTTTATCTTCGAGACTTGATCTAATTAAGTGCCATCATAATGTAGAGGAGAAAAAGCTGATCATCTTTGTAGTTTAAGTCTTCGCTTGATTCTTCGTGGATCGTCTTTGATATTGATTTACAGGTTTTGGAGGTGGATGGAGAAATATTGGAGGGTTCGTTTCTCTCTCTTCAAAGAAGACGAAGACGTGTATTGTGTTTGTGTGTTGTTTGACCGGTTTGGTCAATTTGACCAAGTATATTAACTACTTTCCGTTTAATTTCCTTTTAGTCCCTCCATCTTTTATTTCTTTTCAAATGGTTATAAAAGCTTTTAAGTAATCTCTTTTTAATCCTTCATCTTTGTCAAAATTCCAACTTAAGCCTTTGCTCTTGGTAAATGATGGCAAGTATGGTCCTTGAAAGCTCTTTCATCTTTTTCTTCGTCTTTTGATAAAATAAGTCCTTGAAAACGCGTCTTTGTTCCAAAATGTATATTTCTTACCTGAAAACACATGAAACACAAATACACGCATAATTATGATATTTTACAGTTAAAATAATGTATTTGACTGTGTTTTGAGTGGTTTTTGGATCATTATTGATGAGTGTTTTCACACTTATCAACTCCCCTCCACTTGACCATTGCCATGACCTCATGCAATGCAGCATTTTAAAGCACCAAGTTACACTTTTCTCATAATTAACCAACCTTGGCCATTTTATGATTTGATAGACTAAACTATACTACATGATGAATGATTTTGAATATTTACAATGCAATGCAAAAGAATCAATTCTATTTATATCTTTTTGGATTTTTTCATAAATGGTTTTGATGGAAATAACTCATAAAGAAATCAATGATTTAGATTAGGGCTTTGGTACCATGGACACTTATCACCCTCAAGTTTCACTTTCCCCATACCAAGCTTAAAAATGGGATCATTGTATTCACAAGTAAAAAGTGCATCAACTTATTCATGACAATTAAATGTGGAACCGGTTATTATTTGAGCAAATTGTTTGAAGGCAAATTTGTCATTATTTGAAGCGTGAAATATAAGAAATGCAAAATCCAAAAATAAGGAAGCACGGTTTTAATCCTAAGTAATCCTCTCATCCATTACTTGAAAAACCGCTCACAATTAATACAAGTCCGTTTCAAGAATAATAAGTCATTCGCCTTATGTGTAAAATCCTCATGTCATGCTTTCATAAGTAGCTACACACTCGCTAAGGAAAGAAAAATAAAACTCACGCAATAATTTACATCCGCCATCTTTTTGAGACTTTGGATCTTCAACCCCGCAACCCGTCAAGGTAATATTGGATTGGAGCAATCTATTGAATCCCCGCAACCCGTCAAGGTAATATTGGAACTCAATAGTCACTATAATTAACACCACACTGCCCCTCTTGGGAGTCTTGTATATATATATATTTTTTTCTTTTTCTCTTTTTCTTTTTTTTGTAGCCACTCATTTTTTTTCATAAGCCGCTCTTATTTTTCTTTATTCCTCACAAAGAAATTTGAAAAGAATAAAAGGAAAAACACCCGCTAAATATTGAGCATGACATAAGTCTAGTTCACATAACACGTTCTAACTTAGAATCTTAAGACGTACTTATATCAACCGTGAATGATTAGACAAAAATGCATAAGAGATTACAAACCAATTAAAACCGTTCTTGATTATTTATTAACATATATACATGCGAAGAAAATAGAGGTTAAGAATAGAAGGGTTTAGCCACAAGTAATTATCATGAAGTTTATCTAGCCCTTTTACACTTGCTTCAACTCTATCATTTCCCATTCTCCACAAATTTAAAATCTCAAATAATGAAATTGGTGGATGCTTAGCCTAATAGACCAATGAAGGACTACATGGTTAAGGATACTAGCTAGAGTAAGCTTAGATAAGTAAACTCAGGTTGAGTCAAAATATCCATGGCGGGCCTAATATGTCAAAGAAGTCTAAGTTTGTTAAACCATGTTTTATTATATTTTTTTCCTTTTTATATATTTTTGATGAAAAATAAAAGAAGAAATATATACAATGCAAATGTGTTATGCAAATGTAAAATGATTAATGCAAAAATTATGAATGCATATTTTTGGTGGCCAAAGTAGATTAAAAATTTGAAAAATGTTAAAAAATCAATTTTCCCAATTATCATGAAATTAAGGCAATGGTCTAGGTAAGGTCACTTCGATAGAAGTCTCCCTTACACTTAAGATAAACATCGTCCTCAATGTTTAAGAGTATTGGAGTAAACTCCCCTACACTTATGACATTGCGTACTTTGCTTAACCCAAGTTAAGGAAGAGACAACTAAAGGGTATTTATTTTAAACACAAGTTTTTAATATCACGATAGCAAAAACTAATCGAAGTGAACCAGATACACGGGCCTCCTCCATAAGCTCCATGCACGAAATGAGAGAGAGCAACCCTTGAAGCAAACACCAAAAAACGAAGAAAGGCACCCCTCCACTTCAACTCTACTATAACATCCTTTTAATTAAACCTAACCTATTGAAAATCTACTCTACGTTTTCTAACCTAGTTATTCAATGCTTGAGTTTTTTTAACCCTAAGTCTCTAGCTCGACTCGGCCCCGAATTAAGTTGTCCTTGGGGAAACCATCATGGAGACTAAAGAATATCCACTTTGAAGCACATCTCACATGATACACTCAAACTTAGCACGTTGCCATTTACTATAAGATTTACAATATCCGCCTCGATAAATGGAACGGTCCAACGTGTCTCAAGTTTGTCCAACATACAAAATCACTCAAATATGAAGCACCCCAGGATCAAATACATAGTTTCCATCTCTACATGTGAACAACTCCAAAGTAGGTAGCATCGCCAAAGTAAGCTCATACGAAAAGCCCAGATCAATCGAAATCTCACTCTTAAGTGGAGTAGATGAAAACCAAAGTGTCTCAAATTTACGTATCCCAGGATCAAAAACCTTTCCCTTCATGGGAAAATAAGAAGATGAACTCGTATCAACCATATAAGATTCCCCCTTAGTGATCAAATCATCATGAGACAATGAAGGTGTAGGTATCAAAATATTCATAACTATTATGTCCATATTGGGCTCCTCATCATCATCAAAAGGTGGGTAATCTTCCATAGAAGGTATAGAAAAAGGAGGATCAAGATTAATAGTGTCTTGTGAAGGAGGTGTAATTTCTATGTTCCCAAAAAGCAAGTTCTCACTAAGACGAATCTCCTCTTCCCAATTAGAATCACTATCATCAACCTCAATATCAATATTAGCAAGATAAGTCTCTATGGTGTCATCAATAGCCATATGAGAATCCATATCAAAGGTTTTGAGTTCTAAAGGTGTCATAGGTGAAAAAGGATCAATCTCTAAGAGTATAGGATCTTCATCAACAACCAACTTCAAGGGTGGGAGGGTGGGAATAGAAGGCTCAAAAGAAAGTGTATTAATGAGAGAATCACTCAAAGGGATGATATCTGCATAAAAATCAATAGGTGCAACCTCAAAAACCGGTGAAGAAATATCAATGAAAGGTTCTTCTTCTATGGAATCATCATTATGGTGTGTGTTCAATGCTTCAATCGAGGAGATAAGATGATAAACGTTTGATAAAACCTCACGAATATGAACATCTTCCACTTCTTCTATATGAGCAACATCTTCATCCAAAGTAGGAATGTCATCTTGACATGAAAAGTCATCGGATGATAGATCATAAGATGCCTCACTAGAATCACAATCATCATCCTCTATTTGTGTCAAGTCTTGCATAAACTCTTCCTCAATCTCATTATCCCTTTCTTTGAACAATTCATCAAGATCAAAGTCACCAAAATCACTAGTAGTAGCATGAAGGTCAACATGTGATGAAATCTCAATGTGATCATGAGGAGAAGAGGTATTAATACAAAGCTCGTCACATGGTTCAATAGAAACACCCTCAAGCTCTCTTTGGATTGGGATAAGGTTCTCAACACTAGAAGCGGTTAATTCATCCAAATCGGTGTTTGTATTAGTGCTAAGAGGCTCGTCCCCCATGGTTAAAGAGTCGGTGGGTTCCACGTGAGGTAAAGGTGATGAAGGTGTGTCATCATTAAGTGTCATACAAATCGGAGGATCGTCATCATCATCATCATAAAATAATGGATAAGGCCTACGAGTAGCAAAATATTCGTCTTTTATGCCTTAATCTTCTACTTTTTCGTCTTTTGCTAAGAGCAAAGTACGTAACTCATGCTGAAGTTGACGATATTTAATATTCAACTCGTCACAAATGTCCGCTTTATTAGATAGTTTCATCTTCGCGTTATTAAAAAGAGATACCATCTCTCCTGTTATCCGCACATTCTCCTTTTCTATTTCCTCAAAGCTCATGGTTTTTATGCGTTCATGTTCTTTTTTTATCAATCTTAACGAGTAAATCATCTAAATCTTCCTTGAGGGACTGAGAGGAATAGTTCACCGATTTTCTATAAATGTCACCAAATCTCTCGATATTAAACCTTTTGTTCCTTACATCATCCTCAAGAGACTTAATTTCTTCCCTTAACCATCGAGATTCTTCTCTCATTTCCTCGATACTCATCTCTCTCATACGTGTAAAAGCCTTTAATCTATATCCATCGTTTCTTCCTTGTTGCTCGATTAGAAAAGAAAGCTCATTGAGATCACTAAGAGCATAAGAAGGCGGATCCCTTGGTCGACAATCATAACCATAATGGGGTTCTTTTCCACAAAACTCACATGAATAAGTCGAAGAATAGGGTGGAGGTGGATTTCCATAATTAGGTGAATTATAGGTTTGAAAAGAGTCTTGATTATGAAAGTTATCATGATCGTAACCTGGAAAATTCCCTTCATTTTGAAAACCCTCATAATGTGAAAATCCTTGATTTTGAAAAGTATCTTGACTATAGCATGGAAAATTTTCATCATTGTGAAAGCCTTCATTGTTTGAAAATCCTTGATTATGAAAGGTTTCTTGATTATAGCCTTGAAAATTATCATTATTTTGAAAACCCTCATAATTGGAACATCCTTGGTTTTGAAAAGTTTCTTGATTAAAGCTTTGAAAATTATCATTATTTAGAAAACCTTCATTGTTTGAAAAGTCTTGGTTTTGGTATGGCTCATCAAAGGGTTGATCATGAAATGATGGTGGATTTTGTGATGAAAAACCGGAATATCCCATATAGTCATTACAAGTATAGTCCATTGGAAAGTTAGGTTGAAAATTAGGGTTCTCGGTTCCATTATAAGCATATCCCTCCCCATAATAGCCATTGTTTTGATCACATAAATAAGTATCGTGTGGACCTCCACCAGTCGAACAAGTCGAATAATTAGCGTTGGCGGATCGTTGTTGCAAAATCTCCAACATGGAACGAGTATCCATGTGTAACAAGGTGGCCGAATGTATATACAAGTATAATGACGTTTAAAAGCTTCCTCTGGGAAGGAAGTAATACACCAAAGGTGGTATGTTTACACGTGTGCGAGTACACGTGTAAGTAAACACGAGGAATGAGGGAGTAGCCCTCGGTCGACTTTTGAAAGAGAAGATATTATCTCCCTCGAGGTCCGATATGAAATATCCACAAGAAAGTATAATATATAGAATTACTACTTGGGTGCAAGACCCCCAATGAAGCCTTCCTTCTTAGAATACTTACAAGTGAACGGGGGGTTAGGTGGCGCGAAGCACTTAAGTACCTATTGACCCTTAGATGACATTTTATAACACATCGCCTTTCTATTCACTTACATGTTCGTATTCTTCGAATTGTTGCTTATTGAGAGTATTTATCTATTCTTGCTTTATTTTGTTTGATCGATACACGTGTCAAGGACCAGAACGCCCCCTAACACGGTGTATTGCCTCGGCAATACTTATGGAGATAGGTAACTTGGTTGTTCGTATCTACGTATACTTATTTACATATAATAATATATCAAAAATATTTTTGTATTTATTTGATTTTTTTAAGAAAAATACTATATGTACGTAAAAACGATGAAAACGATATAATATATATTTTTGTTGTAATCTTTTAGGAAAAAGATTACTTTTTGGATTTTTTTTTGGTTCAATTCTTTAGAAAAAGAATTGATTTTGTGATTTTTTATTTTTTTTTGTATTTTTATCTTTTTGATTTTTTTTTATGTTTTTGATTTATAATACGTAAAAATAACGTTCACAAAGTGAACGGATCCCAAAATCCAATCGTCTCACTCGAAACCGTTAATCTTCACGAAAAGAACCGGCAGCGGCGCCATTTAATAACTCATTTTTTAGTTCGTTTTTCTCGACTCAATCCGAATTGATATAACAATTTTAAGCTTGACTTGATTGTTTTTGGTTGTAAGATCTTTTTTGGAATTTATGTCTAATTGGCACAAAACAAGTAAAAATGTAAAAATATTCTATAAACTACGTATACGTACTAACCTAAAAACATTTAGCAATTACACATTTAATGCACGAATTTTAAAACTAAAAATACAAATTTATTCTACAAATTTAAAATGCAAAATACAAAATATAAATCTAAAAGTTAATTTTATAAAACCTGTTATTTATACTAAATCTATTCCTAAATCTATAAGTCCAAATGTAAACAAAGTCCAACTGGCTAACAAATGAGAGGGCTCTACAATTCAATCCAAAGCCCAACAAAATAACTGTGTAGCCCAATAACAATCTAACTAGCCTAACTAATCTGGACTAACGAGTTAACTAAACTTAACAGAACTGGACTAATTTCGCAAACCAGACTTAACTAAATGGACCGATTTCGTAACTAACTAACGAGATTGGACTGAGACTGATATACTAGCATACAAAGTAAGGGATCAAACATGTAAATCGACTAAACTTGTTTCTAAGCTTCTAAAATACAGATACTGATAATCGAATCTTAGCTAGCTCTTTTTTACCTTTTAACAGACTACTATTATCTTTAACAGTCTACTTTTAATCCTATATCTACTGTTCACAGAATGACTACACTACAACTTTTTTTACAACTAACTATGAATTAAAACCATCTAAATACAAGTAACAATGAAGGACTAACTATCTCACACAAAGAAAAATCAGAAAATAAAGAGAATTAATATGAACGAGCAACCAAACACATTTAAAAACATATCACAGATTTCAATAAGCAAGCACAACCCATTTTATACTAACACAAGTAAGCTAAGCTAAAGAATTGAAAAAATTGAATTCGTGCTTGACCTGCTCATCCGAAGCCTGCCCGTTGATGACGAGAAGCGCGGCGCTGAGCCGGCTTAAAACCAAACACCCCTAATCTACTACCTTATCAAAAACTGCAAGTACGGCTACGCTTGACTGCTACCTTCATACAGTAATCCTGCATGAGCTTCAAAATAACCTGCAAAATCAAAACAGAACACAACAAAACCAAACCAAACTTCGAATTCGAAACCTGCATAAACCTGAAACCTGCAAAAGACGTAGAACGAAATCTGTCTCTCGATAACAATGACAGTCTATTATAACTGAAGAAAAACTAATCCAAAAGCTAAGAAAATCACATAAGCTCAATAGAACTTATTACTACTCATTCTTGGATCTCAACAGTAAGCTTAACTGAAATGATTATAATCGCTTTCAAGTAATGAATGAAATCTAACTGAGCTCATGAACACGTAAACTCAAATTCTACTCGCTGAAACTTAAATGCTGAAATCTTGACTAATAACCATTGATGGAGAAAACTAATCACTCTCAAAACTAAATTCAAGCAACAAACTTAACTGACTTAAAACTAATTTAAACAGATATTTTCCACTAACTAAGTGACTAACTCATATGTCGACTACTAAAAAACGAACTCATATCCCTTCTTGAATTACAGGCGGCTAACTAAAACAAGAACTCATTAGTTAATCACGATTCAAACTGAAAGCAAGAGTAAGACTGAAATCGTAACTGTAAAACAACTAATTCAGAATATGTGTGATGAAATCAAAACTCATTAATCTTCTTGAAGTAACAGTAATCAAGAACAAGAGTTGAGAAAACTTAAGAATCCATTAATGGAGTAATAATTGTTGCTAATCGTAATCAGAAATAAAAGATATAGAGTAAGAAAAGAAAGCTTGCATTCATTAATGGTGAACAAAAAACAACCGGTTACAAAAGCTTAACAGAATCTAACTGAATGTTTAACTAGATTCATAAAGCTTTGAGAGAAAAGTAAACTAATTCCTAACTAACTAGGTGAAACTACACCTAAGTTAACCGCCGAGAAATGAGGCTCTTCTCTTCTATTTATAGCCGCCGAAAGGAGGTGGGATGACGTGTTCCTTCCAATCAGGAATGGACACGTGTAAAATACGAGGATAATGACATTCTTCATTCTTCATCATTTTGGGCGTTTCTTTATCTTCGAGTCTTGATCTAATTAAGTGCCATCATCATGTAGAGGAGAAAAAGCTGATCATCTTTGTAGTTTAAGTCTTCGCTTGATTCTTCGTGGATCGTCTTTGATATTGATTTACAAGTTTTGGAGGTGGATGAAGAAATATTGGAGGGTTGGTTTCTCTCTCTTCGAAGAAGACGAAGACGTGTATTGTGTTTGTGTGTTGTTTGACCGGTTTGGTCAATTTGACCAAGTATATTAACTACTTTCCATTTAATTTCCATTTAATAACTCATTTTTTAGTTCGTTTTTCTCGACTCAATCCGAATTGATATAACAATTTTAAGCTTGACTTGATTGTTTTTGGTTGTAAGATCTTTTCTGGAATTTATGTCTAATTGGCACAAAACAAGTAAAAATGTAAAAATATTCTATAAACTACGTATACGTACTAACCTAAAAACATTTAGCAATTACACATTTAATGCACGAATTTTAAAACTGAAAATACAAATTTATTCTACAAATTTAAAATAAAAAATACAAAATATAAATCTAAAAGTTAATTTTATAAAACCTATTATTTATACTAAATCTATTCCTAAATCTATAAGTCCAAAAGTAAACAAAGTCCAATTGGCTAACAAATGAGAGGGCTCTACAATTCAATCCAAAGCCCAACAAAATAACTGTGTAGCCCAATAACAATCTAACTAGCCTAACTAATCTGGACTAACGAGTTAACTAAACTTAACAGAACCGGACTAATTTCGCAAACCAGACTTAACTAAATGGACCGATTTCGTAACTAACTAACGAGATTGGACTGAGACTGATATACTAGCATACAAAGTAAGGGATCAAACATGTAAATCGACTAAACTTGTTTCTAAGCTTCTAAAATACAGATACTGATAATCGAATCTTAGCTAGCTATTTTTTACCTTTTAACAGACTACTATTATCTTTAACAGTCTACTTTTAATCCTATATCTACTGTTCACAGAATGACTACACTACAGCTTTTTTACAACTAACTATGAATTAAAACCATCTAAATACAAGTAACAATGAAGGACTAACTATCTCACACAAAGAAAAATCAGAAAATAAAGAGAATTAATATGAACGAGCAACCAAACGCATTCAAAAACATATCACAGATTTCAATAAGCAGGCACAACCCATTTTATACTAACACAAGTAAGCTAAGCTAAAGAATTGAAAAAATTGAATTCGTGCTTGACCTGCTCATCCGAAGCCTGCCCGTTGATGACGAGAAGCGCGGCGCTGAGCCGGCTTAAAACCAAACACCCCTAATCTACTACCTTATCAAAAACTGCAAGTACGGCTACGCTTGACTGCTACCTTCATATAGTAATCCTGCATGAGCTTCAAAATAAACCTGCAAAATCAAAACAGAACACAACAAAACCAAACCAAACTTCGAATTCGAAACCTGCATAAACCTGAAACCTGCAAAAGACGTAGAACGAAATCTGTCTCTCGATAACAATGACAGTCTATTATAACTGAAGAAAAACTAATCCAAAAGCTAAGAAAATCACATAAGCTCAATAGAACTTATTACTACTCATTCTTGGATCTCAACAGTAAGCTTAACTGAAATGATTATAATCGCTTTCAAGTAATGAATGAAATCTAACTAAGCTCATGAACACGTAAACTCAAATTCTACTCGCTGAAACTTAAATGCTGTAATCTTGACTAATAACCATTGATGGAGAAAACTAATCACTCTCAAAACTAAATTCAAGCAACAAACTTAACTGACTTACAACTAATTTGAACAGATATTTTCCACTAACTAAGTGACTAACTCATATGTCGACTACTGAAAAACGAACTCATATCCCTTCTTGAATTACAGGCGGCTAACTAAAACAAGAACTCATTAGTTAATCACGATTCAAACTGAAAGAAAGAGTAAGACTGAAATCGTAACTGTAAAACAACTAATTCAGAATATGTGTGATGAAATCGAAACTGATTAATCTTCTTGAAGTAACAGTAATCAAGAACAAGAGTTGAGAAAATTTAAGAATCCATTAATGGAGTAATAATTGTTGCTAATCGTAATCAGAAATAAAAGATATAGAGTAAGAAAAGAAAGCTTGAATTCATTAATGGTGAACAAAAAACAATCGGTTACAAAAGCTTAACAGAATCTAACTGAATGTTTAACTGAAATTCATAAAGCTTTGAGAGAAAAGTAAACTAATTCCTAACTAACTAGGTGAAACTACACCTAAGCTAACCGCCGAGAAATGAGGCTCTTCTCTTCTATTTATAGCCTCCGAAAGGAGGTGGGATGACGTGTTCCTTCCAATCAGGAATGGACACGTGTAAAATACGAGGATAATGACCTTCTTCATTCTTCATCATTTTGGGCGTTTCTTTATCTTCGAGTCTTGATCTAATTAAGTGCCATCATCATGTAGAGGAGAAAAAGCTGATCATCTTTGTAGTTTAAGTCTTCGCTTGATTCTTCGTGGATCGTCTTTGATATTGATTTACAGGTTTTGGAGGTGGATGAAGAAATATTGGAGGGTTCGTTTCTCTCTCTTCGAAGAAGACGAAGACGTGTATTGTGTTTGTGTGTTGTTTGACCGGTTTGGTCAATTTGACCAAGTATATTAACTACTTTCCATTTAATTTCCTTTTAGTCCCTCCATCTTTTATTTCTTTTCAAATGGTTATAAAAGCTTTTAAGTAATCTCTTTTTAATCCTTCATCTTTGTCAAAATTCCAACTTAAGCCCTTGCTCTTGGTAAATGATGGCAAGTATGGTCCTTGAAAGCTCTTTCGTCTTTTTCTTCGTCTTTTGATAAAATAAGTCCTTGAAAACGCGTCTTTGTTCCAAAATGTATCTTTCTTACCTGAAAACACATGAAACACAAATACACGCATAATTATGATATTCTACAGTTAAAATAATGTATTTGACTGTGTTTTGAGTGGTTTTTGGATCATTATTGATGAGTGTTTTCACACTTTTCACCAATTGGCTTTGGCATAATAGGCTCTCACATCTGAATTTCAAAACAATAACTCTACTGGCAAAACAAAATCTTGTTATTGGTCTTCCTTCACTTGTCTACTCCAAGGACAAACCATGCTCAGCATGTGAAAAAGGGAAGCACCATAGGGCCAGTTTCAAAACAAAGAAAACTTTATCAATCAAAGAACGTCTTCATTTGCTTCACATGGACTTATTTGGCCCAGTATCACCTAGGGCCATTTGTCATGAAAAATATACACTTGTCATTGTTGATGAGTACTCTAGGTACACCTGGGTATATTTTCTGACAAAGAAAAGCCATGCACCAGATGCCATTATGTCATTCATCAAAAGAGTTGAAAATCAAAATGACACTCATGTCAAACAACTCAAAACTGACAATGGCACTGAATTCAGAAATCACTCACTGATCAAATTCTGTGATGACAAAGGAATTTTCCAAAATTTCTCATCTCCTTACACACCTGAACAAAATGGTGTGGCTGAAAGAATGAACAAAACTTTGATTGAAGCATCAAGAACAATGCTTGTTGGATCTGCTCTCTCTAAGCATTTTTTGACTGATGCTGTAGCCACTGCTTGCTACACTCAAAATAGATCCATCATTGTGAAGAGACACATAAAGACTCCCTATGAAGTCTTCAGGGGGAGAATTCCAAACATTTCATTCTTACATGTGTTTGTGTGTCCAGTATTCATTCACAATCACAAGGATCACCTTGGAAAACTTGATGAAAAATCCGACGATGGGTACTTTCTTGGATACTCCCTAGTATCTAAAGCATACAGAGTCTTTAACACAAGAAGACAATGTATTGAAGAAACCTATCACATCTCTTTCAATGAAAGTTCTAAAGCTCTCACTTTTTCAAATCCATCAGATGATGAACTTCATATACATGAATCACACAATTATCCATCTGATGAATTTCATCACTATGAGCCTTCTCAAAAATATCAAACAATCAACTCAATCCCTCATATTGATCCATTTGAAGATATGACAAGTCCTTCAAAAGGAAATCATTCAATATCACATACTGATGCCTGTCAATCAAATAATGATCAATCTCAAAATAATCAAAATAATCAGCAAGGCAATACTAATGACCAAAATGGTCAGTCTCAAAACAATCAGCATGCTGACATACATGATCAAAATGATCAATCATATGCAGCTGCTGAGGAACAATCTGAGCGCCTTGCTCAAAGCTCTCCTATCATCTCTAGGGAATTAGGTCTTGGATATGTTGCTTCTGACCAAGAAGGAAGCCCTCCAATGACTGAACCCTTGTCCACTGAATATCCTTCAGTAGACACTAGAGACATTCCAAGTCCAAGTCCATGTCATGGACTTCCAATCTCTAGCTCTAATCATGATACCAGTACCTATTCTCCAGCTCCACAAAAATCTTGGACTCAAAATAGTCACATACAGCTGGTGAACATAATAGGTAATCCTGGTGAAGGTAGAGTCACTAGATATATGGAAAAGAAACTGAGTGCTGCTTCATCTAGAGAATGCCTCTATGAAAATTTTCTCTCATAAATTGAACCTACAAAGGTTTCTGAAGCACTCACACACCCTGGATAGGTGGATGCCATGCAAGAGGAACTCAATCAATTTGAAAGAAACAAAGTCTGGAAATTGGTTCCTCTTCCATATGGTAAATCAACCACTGGCACCAAATGGGTTTACAAGCTCAAAAGAGATGAAACCAATGCAGTGACCAAAAATAAAGCTAGGATGGTGGCTTAAGGATTCAATCAAGAGCCTGGTGTTGATTTTGATCAAACCTTTGCTCCAGTTGCACGTATGGAAGCCATACGAATCTTCCTTGCATATGCCACTTACATGAACTTCATCATCTACCAAATGGATGTCAAAAGTGCATTCCTAAATGGTGACCTAAAAGAAGAAGTTTATGTTACTCAGCCTCCTGGATTTGAGAGTAGTAAATAACCAAATTATGTCTACAAGCTTTACAAAGCTTTGTATGGACTGAAGCAAGCTCCAAGAGCATGGTATGAAACTCTCTCAACATTTCTCATTGAACATAAATTTGTCAGAGGAAAAATAGATAGCACCTTGTTTATCTATAAATCTAAAACTGACACCATTCTTGTACAAATTTATATGGATGACATAATCTTTGGTTCTACAAGCTTGAAACATTGCAAACAATTTGCCAAGCTTATGACCAGAAAGTTTGAGATAAGTATGATGGGAGAACTCACATACTTCCTTGGTCTTCAGATTAAACAATCTGGCCAAGGCATCTACATCAATCAAGAAAAATATGTCAAGGATCTGCTGAAGAAGTATGATATCAATTGTGCTTCAGTAAAGACTCCAATGGTACCCCCTAACAACTTGGGACCTGATCTCAATGGACAATCAGTCAATGAGACTCAGTATATATAGGTATGATTGGGTTACTCATGTACTTAACTGCAAGCAGGCCTGACATTCAATTCTCTACATGCCTTTGTGCAAGACACCAAGCAGATCCAAAGGAATCACACCTTACTGTTGTAAAGAGAATCTTTAGATACCTAAAAGGTACACCAAGTCTAGGTCTTTGGTACCTCAAATCCTCAGGATTTGATCTAAAGGGGTATTCAGATTCTGACTATGCTGGATGCAATTTGGACAGAAAAAGCACTTCTGGTGCCTGTCAATTGCCAGGTGGCAAACTTGTATGTTGGAGTGCTAAAAAGCAACAAACAGTTGCCATGTCTTCAGCAGAAGCTGAATATGTGGCAACTGCTGGATGTTGTGCCAATGTTCTTTGGATGAAAAGCCAACTGGCTGATTATGACATAGAATATGAAAAGGTACCAATCTTTCATGATAACACTAGTGCTATTGCAATATCCAATAATCCAGTCCTCCACTCAAGAACAAAACACATTGATATCAGATATCACTTTATCAGAGATCACATTATGAAAGGGGACATTAAATTACATTTCATCCCCACTCAATACCAATTGGCTGATATCTTCACCAAACCATTAGATGAACCAAATTTCAAAATATTGACAATGGAGCTTGGTATGCTGAACATTGATGATACAAAACCTGAAACTTCAGAATTCACTAAAGAAACTTGAAGGTTCAGCATTTCATAAAAGAATTTGATTATTGTTTAGTAGCATTGTCTGAGTAAAGGAGTGTGCAATGTCATGTGTCTATGTGATTGTGTATATGATGTTTTGTCGCCTTATCTGATTCACTGAAGCTGAACAAATAATCACCAATCATCAAAAGGTTCCTTCAGCAATGCTGAACAAATTTTAAATACAACTGAGTTGCTAGGCCTGAGTAGAGGAGCGTGCAATGTCATATGTCTTGTTCACTTATGTGAACATTTATATGGGGTTTTGTCTCCCCATCTGACGCACTGAAGCTCACAAGTATTGCCATCAGCTTCAACATATCTGAGCAACTGCATTTAAAACCTATCAATCATGTGATTCAAAAGAGTTAATGGCATTAAATTTCTTGTGAATAAAAAAAACATTCTTTCAAAAAGGTGTCATTTGTTAATTAAGGAAATTTCAAACGTCTCCATCCACAGTCAACAACTCCCTGACACATGGGGCGTTTCACTGTTCAAAGCAACAGAAAATCATACCTTTTTGCAGAACATTAATGAGAAATTTTGTGCCAAATGTTCAAAAGAAATCCTAAAAGATTTATAATTTTTTCAAATGGTTTTAAAACTTTTTACAAAATAGTTAAAGTTTTTATATAATCCCTAAAAATTGGATTTCATTCCACGCTTACAAATCTTTTCATTCAAAAACACACACAAACTCTCTCTCTTTCAAAACACACACAAAAACATCAATGGCTGAATCATCTTCCACCCCCAAGATTGCCAAAATCACCCTTAAACCATACACTCATGTTAACTATCCCATTGATGATATCATCTTTAAACCCAACAACATCACCTTGCTCTAACCTGAATCCAGTAAGTCTGTTCCTGGGGAACAAGTTTTGACTTATCTATCCATTGAGTTTGATTCTACCACGATTGGGATTCATGGTAGATTTGGGTTAAAGTTATTTCGAAAAGTTTTGGGGTTAGATTAGTTTGAAAACCCTAATGAGTATGAAGGAGTACCTGATGGAAATTGTTGATGACCATTCTCATTGAATGTTTGGGGGGAAAACTAGAGGCCTTGGCCAGATCAATAAAAAGGATGCTATTATTTTATACTGTCTGGCCAAGGGTGTGAAAGCTGATTTTGGGAGGCTTATTTTTGAAGATCTCCATGGGAAGCTGGAAAAAAAGACTAGAGAGAAAAATGTTGTGTACACCAGATTTCTATCTCTCCTCTTTGCTGACCATCTTGGAAATGACTTTTCAAAAATCAATGGAGAGAACCTAATTTTTAAGACCTTTGATCTCACTCGCTGGAACATTCCAGTCAGCATCATTGATCCTTCTCTTACACAACCCATGCTGGACATCTGCTCAGCAGATGGTCCAGTAGTGTACAAAGCTCCCAAAGACACTTCTCCAACTAGAGAGGGGGATCTACAAGGAAAAAATCCTAGAGCTTCATCTGGACCTCGTCAGAAGCAAACGTCAATCAATACCAAGAAGGTTAGACGTGAGTACAAAAAGAGGAAAACCCTCACACAATCTTCCTCAAAGAAGATTGATGATGATTCCCAAGGCCATGATTTGAAGAAGACCAAGTCCCTGGCCAAGAACAAGAACCTCAGTCAGCCATCACCTTCAGTCTCTACTGGAGATGATATGTATAAAGAGGCCTAACAAGCAACCCATCTCTCAACTTCTTTAGGAGTAAAGGGTGAAGATGGAGCTCACCCTCATCTCAGTAGTGTGGAGTCAGCATTGGTAAGTACTTTCATTCTAAATACAAGTCATACTTCATTACCAATTTCTATCACTTGTCACTCTGAGTCTCCATCAGGGAATGATGTGTCAGCAAATCCAACAGCTGATGCTGACCATGGTCTATCTGTTTCTAATGATCTAGCTTCCCCACAACAGGGTTCTACTGAAGGAACCAAAAACATTATCATTGATCTAAACTTATCAGGGACTCTTTCTCAGGTCCATCAGGTCAAACCAACCCTGGTGGTGAAGGGCTTGAAACTGATCCACACACTCATGATGATGCTCTAAAGATTCCCAAGCAAGTGCATCTCACCACTGGAGCCAAGGTGGGACACTTGCCTACGTTTGTTGTCAACATGTCTGGAGATGATTTGGAGATAGAACTTGGGTTCAATGAAAGAATTCCAGTCAATCTAGATGACAGTGATGAAGAGCCTGTTGATGCAACACAAAAGCCACCTTCCCCCAGAACTGAGCAGGTAAAAGAATTAACCAATCAAGTGTTGATTCTTCAATCACAGGTGGCCAGACTGAAGGAAGAAAAGGTGCTTGCTGACAATGAAATCTCAACTCTCAAAGCAAGACCACCTCCTCCTTCTGCTGAACAAATTAAGGATGTCATCATTGCTGCTCTAAAGCCTTTAGTCCAAGATGTGGCCACCACCACTTCCTTAAAGAAAGAGATGTCCTCTCTTATGGACTCCATCAACGGTGCTTCCATGGAGTTTCCACCAGAATTCACACCAGTTCCTGGCCAATTTAATACCTTGTGTAATTCTGTGTCAAAGATCAAAGATAGGGTGGCGTTGTTGGAGAAACAAAAGCTGACCATATCTGATGAGGTTCAACAGAAGCTACAAGCACTTGATACTGTTCCAGCAATGCTGGCCAAGGTAACTACCACTCTTAATCATCTTTGTGGCCTCTTCCCTACTGGTGGGTCATCAGAAGCTGCTGGGTAGTCTTCTGCTGAGGGGGAGAAAAACACAATCCAACAGCTTTTTCAGAAACATGCTCAAAAGATGGCTCAGAAACAATCCATTGTCTATGAGTCACCAGTCACTAAAAAGAGCCCATCAAAGGGTAAGGGGGAGTCATCAGCCAAAGATGATCATATGCAAGGGCTGACCACAAGTGGGGAAACAACTGATAGTGGTTCACCTCCCTTTATACCAAAAAAGGAGACCTTACTATGAATGATCATTTGATCAGCGTTGGAGTGGCCACTCAGGAAGAACTTGACAATCTATACAAGCTTCAGCAAGAGGAGAAACTAAGAGAACTAAAGCTAAGCTTGTATGAACAAATTGGAAAAGTTGAAGTAGAAAGTGTCTTCAAGAAGAAAGTGTTATATGAAAAGTTTTGTATAACAAGGATTAATAGAAGAAATATCTCACCAATCACCAATGTTGAAATGTTGACCAGCAAAGGCGACATCAATCTCAAATTCTATTGGGGTGATGGAACTGATGAGATACTTAAAAACTTTCAAGGAAAAGAACTTTCTTACACTGAATGGATGGAAATGAGTGTGATGATCGAGAAAAGAAAATCCAAGAGATGGGATGAAGTTCGCACCAGAATCGAGAACTATATGAGAAATCATGAAAGACTAGGTGAAATTCTGAACATCAGCACTCAAGTTTCTCTGGAAGATCAAGATCCAATACTGGAGCTGAACAAAAGAGCAAATCTGATACAACCTGAAGTTGGTGACATCTTTGTCACTACAAAGAAATACAAAGGCCTTGTTCAGTTTCAAAATCATCTCCCTGGTCATGTACTAGACGAACCAGAACTAGGAATGATTATGTTCAATCATCAAGAACGTCAAGAATTTGTGGGCATAAGTAATCTTGATGAAATGAACAATGAACTTCTCTCGAATGTTCAAAGAATCTTTTACTCTCTTCATGGTGGTCCAGGACTTACTGATGCTGCTAAAACCTTCAGCATGTGCTTGCTTGCTATATTGGACCACGATAAACTCATATCCTTTAACTCAGACTTCCATCATTGAAGAACTTAGGCCTAAGGAGAATTGAATAATCATTTGTATTGATCTTGTTGTAATTTGTAATAATTATTGAATAAATGATTATCTGATGTTTATAAGTTATTAATTGTTCAGTGCAAGTAAGAAGAAGTTGTTATGCTCACTTACTACTGACATTAGACTTAGGCTATTTGTATATCCAAATAGGGGGAGATTGTTGGGTCAGTATTTACTGATCCTGAATCAACTCTAGGATTTGAATATAAAATCCCGTAAGTGTTTCATGCTCAACAGTAAGGACAGTCTGCTAAAGGATGACCAGAGGAACAAAGTTCTACTAAAGAATTTATAGCTGAAGAAAGTTCAGCACTCCCCTTCCAGTGAACTTAGAAGACAAAGGAGTCTTCGCTTCAAATACTAGGAGGTCTAGTTGCTGAAGAACAAGGACTAAAGAAGGGCTTTCAGTTCAGCTTGGTTTGACAATACCAAACTGAATGATATCGATCTCCTCTAGGATATTGAAGACTCTTCAGTATTCTGATGGTTTGCATTAGGCGGGAAAAGATAACTTTAAGTCAAAGTAGGTTGCTTGTATACTTAGATATAAGTACAACCTTTATCTTTTCTAAAATTGTTTAATATGTACTTTCTACTGTTTATCCAGCATGGGCATCAACCACCCACTGGATAAACCCATGCATTGAAACATGCAAAATGCAAACCTTAATTTACACTGCCTATAAAAGGAGTGTACATTGAGAGAGAAAAGGTTAACCAATAAAAGAGCTTAAACTCTAGAAAACCTTTCTCTCTCGATACCAACTAAACCATATAGCCAAGATGCATATGAAAGTTTAGATTAGAGCTTATACTTAAACTTTGGTTAGACGTTTTAGTAGAGGAGATCAAACCCCATTGTCATTCAACCACTTTGTTAGTCCACAAATAAAGTGGGTTATAGATTCTTTATTTGATTCTAATAAAAGTCTATACGTTGAAAAGTATATTGGTATTGTTGTTTAATCTTTCATATTTCTTATCTATTGTTAAAACAACACAATTGAGTCGAAGTAAGAGTTATTACCTAAAATGATAAGTAATAACGAATTACTAGGGACCAACAACATCTGATCACAATCATATAGAGTGGTTCAGAAGAGGTGAAGCCCTTCAGGCTAAGAAAGCACATGTTGTTCAAACCTCTCCTTCCTCTTCTGAGCAATCTTATTCATCATCATCAAAAGGACCCTTCAGATCTAGAACACCTTCTAGATCTAAAACACCCACCCATCAAAGGTGGGTTTCAAAACAAAACTGACCATTTCTTAACTTGTGCAGTGTGATATCAGGAAGCCTATTTGGTACCTGGATAGTGGCTGCTCAAGGCATATGACTGGAACCAAAAGTCATCTGCACGAGTATAAGGAGGAACCAGGTCCTAAAGTAGTCTTTGGTGATAACTCATCAGCTACTACTAAAGGATTTGGTTCAGTGAAATGCAATGGTATAGTTTTCTCAAGGGTAGCATATGTCAATGGATTGAAGCATAACCTCATCAGCATCAATCAACTTTGTGATGCAAAATACCTAGTCCTGTTTGATGACAAAAAAGGTACAATCTTCAACTCCAATCATGAAATTTTAATGATTGCTCCCAGAGTCAAATATGTTTATGTCATGAACATGAACTCTACTCTGGAGATAGGTTTCTTTACTAGAGCTTCAAACATCAATAACTGGCTCTGGCATAAGAGGCTTTCACATCTAAATTTCAAAACTATCACTCTGTTGGAAAAAAAAAATCTTGTTATTGGTCTTCCTCTACTTGTCTATTCCAAGGACAAACCATGCTCAACATGTGAAAAAGGGAAGCACCATAGAGCCAGTTTCAAAACAAAACAAACTTTCTCAATCAAAGAAAGTCTTCATCTACTTCACATGGACTTGTTTGGCCCAGTATCACCTAGGACCATTTGTCATGAAAAATATACACTTGTCATTGTTAATGAGTACTCTAGGTACACCTAGGTATATTTTCTAACAAAGAAAAGCCATGCACTAGATGCTATTATGTCTTTCATCATAAGAGTTGAAAATCAAAATGATACTCATGTCAAAGAAATCAGAACTGACAATGGCACTGAATTCAGAAATCATGCACTAATCCAGTTCTGTGATGATATAGGAATTTCTCAAAATTTCTCATCACCTTACACACCTGAACAAAATGGTGTGGCTAAAAGAAGGAACAGAACCTTGATTGAAGTAGCAAGAACAATGCTTGCTGGATTAGCTCTTTCTAAGCATTTTTGGACTAATGATGTAGCCACTTCTTGCTACACTCAAAATAGATCCATAATTGTGAAGAGACACATGAAGACTCCCTATGAAGTCTTCAGGGGGAGAATTCCAAACATCTCATTCTTACATGTGTTTGGGTGTCTAGTATTCATTCACAATCACAAGGATCACCTTGGTAAGTTTGATGAAAAATCTAATGATGGTTACTTACTTGGATACTCTCTAGTATCTAAAGCATATAGAGTCTTCAACACAAGAAGACAATGTATTGAAGGAACTTTTCACATCTCTTTCAATGAGAGTTCTGAAGCTCTCAAGTTTACAAATCCATCAGATGATGAACTTCACATTCATGAATCTCACTATTATCCATCTGATGAATTTCAACATTATGAGCCTTCTCAAAGATATCAAACAAGAAATTTAGTTCATCGTATTGATCCATTTGAAGATATGACAAGTCCTACAAAAGGAAATCCTTCAATATCAAATACTGATGGCTGTCAATCATATGATCAAAATGATCAATCTCAAACTGATCAGAATGATCAAAATGATCAGTCTCAAGCAAATAATCAAAACTATCAGCAAGCTCAAACAAATTATCTAAATGATCAACAAGGTTCAAATGAACAAACTGATCCTTGTGGACAAAGCTCTCTAGTTGTCTCAAGAGAACTAGGTCTTGGAAACATTTCCTCTGAACAAGAGGAAAGCCCTCCAATGATTGAACCTTTGTCTATGGAACATCCTTCAGTAAACACTAGAGACAGTCCAACTCCAATTCCATGTCATGGACTTCCAAGCTCTAGCTCTCATCATCATACCAGTGCTTATTCACCAACTCTATAAAAATACTAGACTCAAAATAGTCACATTCAGTTGGTGAATATAATAGGCAATCCTGGAGAAGGTAGAGTCACTAGATCTATGGCAAAGAAACTTAGTGCTGCTTGACCTGGAGAATGTCTCTATGCAGATTTTCTCTCAGAAATTTAACAAACAAAGATTTCAGAAGCACTCACTCACCCTGGATGGATGGATGCCATGCAAGAGGAACTAAATCAATTTGAAAGAAATGAAGTATGGAAATTGGTTCCTCTTCCATATGGTAAATCAACCATTGATACCAGATGGGTTTACAAACTCAAAAGAGATGAAACCAATGTGGTGACCAAAAATAAAGCTAGGCTGGTGGCTCAAGGATTCAATCAAGAGCTTGGTGTTGATTTTGATCAGACCTTTTCTCTAGTTGCACGTATGGAAGCCATACGAATCTTCCTTGCTTATGCCACTTACATGAACTTCACCATCTACCAAATGGATGTCAAAAGTGCATTCCTAAATGGTGACCAAAAGAAGAAGTCTATGTCAAACAGCCTCCTGGTTTTGAGAGTAGTAAATACCTAAATCATGTCAACAAGCTTTACAAAGCTTTGTATGGATTGAAGCAAGCCCTAAGGGCATGGTATGAAACTCTCTCAACATTTTTCATTGAACATAAATTTGTTAGAGGAAAAATAGATAACACCTTGTTTATCTATAAATCTAAAACTGACACCATTCTGGTACAAATTTATGTGGATGACATCATATTTGGTTCAACAAGCTTGAAACTATGCAAACAATTTGACAAGCTTATGACCAGCAAGTTTGAGATGAGTATGATGGGAGAACTCACATACTTCCTTGGTCTTCAGATAAAATCTTACCAAGGCATCTCCATTAATCAAGAAAAATATGTCAAGGATCTGCTGAAGAAGTATGATATCAATTGTGCTTCAATAAAAACACCAATGGTACCCCCTAACAATTTAGGACCTGATCTCAATGGACAACCAGTCAATGAGACTCAGTATAGAGGTATGATTGGTTCACTCATGTACTTAACAACAAGCAGACCTGACATTCAATTATCTACATGCCTTTGTGCAAGATACCAAGCAAACCCAAAGGAATCACACCTTACTGCTGTAAAGAGAATCGTCAGATACCTAAAAGGTACACCAAGTCTAGGTCTCTGGTAACCCAAGTCCTCAGGTTTTGATCTCAAAGGGTATTCAGACTCAGACTATGCTGGATGCAATATGGACAAAAAAAGCATTTATGGTGCTTGCCAATTGCTGGGTGGCAAACTTGTGTGTTGGAGTGCTAAAAAACAACAATCAGTTGCCATGTCTTCAGCAGAAGCTGAATATGTGGCTGCTGCTGGATGTTGTGCCAATGTTTTATGGATGAAAATCCAACCGACTGATTATGACATAAAATATGAAAAGGGTACCAATATTTTGTGATTACACTAGTGCTATTGCAATATCAAATAATCCAGTCCTTCACTCAAGAACAAAACACATTGATATCATATATCACTTTATCAGAGATCACATCGTGAAAGGGTACATTAAATTACATTTCATCCCCACTCAATACCAATTGGCTGATATCTTCACCAAACCACTGGATGAACCAACTTTCAAAAGATTGATAATGGAGCTTGGTATGCTGAACATTGATGATACAAAACCTGAACCTTCAGCATTCACTGAAGAAGCTTAAAGTTTCAGTATTTCCTAACTGTTTTAATTAATGCTAAGTAGCAGTGTCTGAGTAAAGGAGTGTGCAATGTCATGTGTCTATCTCACAATATGTGATTGTGTACATGATGTTTTGTCGCCTTATCTAATACACTGAAGCTGAACAAATAATCACAAGTCATCAAAGTTTCTCTTCAGAAAATTTTGAACAAAGTTTTTAATACAAATGAGTAGCTAGGCCTGAGTAGAGGTGCGTGCAATGTCATATGTCTTTTTCACTTATGTGAACATGTATATGGGGTTTTGTCGCCTCATTTGACGCACTGAAGCTCACAAGTATTACAGTCAGCTTCAGCATATCTGGGCAACAACTTTTAAAACAAATCAATCATGTGACTAAAAGAATTAAATGGCATTAAATTTTCTTGAGAATAAAAACAAACATTCTTTCAGAAGGTGTCAATTGTTAATTAAGGAAATTTCAAACGTCCACATCCAAAGTCAACAACTCCCTGACATATGAGGCGTTTCACTGTTCAAGGCAACAGAAAATCATACCTTTTTGAAGAACATTAATGAGAGAGTTTGTGCCAAATGTTCAAAAGAAACCCTAAAAGATTTATAACTTTTTCAAAATGGTTTTAAAAACTTTCATAAAATCAGTCTAAGTTTTTATATAATTCCTTGAAGTTGGATTTCATATCACGTTTACAAATCTTTTCATCTCAAAACTCACACAAACTCTCTCTCTCCCATCAAGAAAAACACACACAAAAAAACACACTAATGACAAAATCTTCTTCACAACAAGATGTTGAGATCACCCTAAACCCATCCATTCATGTTAACTATCCTTATTGAGGATATCATCAAATCCAACAACCTCACGTTAATCAAACCAGACACCATGAAATATGTTCCTGGGAATCAAGTCATGAACTTTTTGTCAAAATGTGTGCTTCGTGATGCCTTGTTTAAAGATCCAGGGATGATGTTTCAACATGTTTTAAAGGAGTTTTGGTTCACGGCACAAGCTTCACAAAACAAGAAATCAATCGAGTTTGATTCTACAACAGCCGGAATTCATGGTAAAATTGGTTTAAAGTTGTTTAGAAGGGTTCTGGGTTTAAACTATTTGGGAAACCCTAATGACTATGAGGCTATACCTGATGATTTTTCTATTGTTAAAAATAATATTAAAGAAATTAGGTATATTGAAGAGATCACTGAAAAGGGTGGGCTGAAGAGAAGTTGTTTACCACTTAAGTGCAAAATTACTGATGACCATTTTGATTGAATGCTTGGGAGGGAAAACTGGAGGGCTTGACCAGATAAACCAAAAAGATGCAATTATTTTATATTGTCTGGCCAAGGGGATCAAGGCTGATTTTGGGAGGCTAATATTTGAAGATCTTCATAGGATGCTGGAGAATAAGACTAGGTAGAAAAATGTAGTTTACACCAGATTTTTATCCCTCATTGTTTTTGACCATCTTGGAGATGACTTTTCTAAACTCCAAGGAGAAAAATTGGTTTTTCAACCCTTTGCGCTTAAGCGCTGGAACATTCCGGTTAGTACCGTTGACCCTCCTTTTACACAACCCATGCTGGACATTTTCTCAACAAAAGATCCAGTAGTGTACAAAGCTCCACAAGATACTCCTCCAACTAGAGAAGGGGATCTGAAAGGCAAAAGCCTGGAGCTTCTTCTAGACCACGTAAGAAGCAAACGTGTGTTAATACTAAAAAATGTAGACGTGAGTCCAAAAAAAGAAGAACCCTCACAAAATCTTCATCTAAGGAGATTGCAGATGAATCCCACGGCCATGCTTCGAAGAAAATTAAGTCCTCGGCCAAGGACAAGAAACCAAGCCAAACGCCACCTTCAGCACCTGCTGGGGGTGGCATGCATAAAGAAGCCCTGTAGGCAACCACTATCCCAACTACTTTAGGGGATAAAGGTGAAGATGGAGCTCACCCTCAGCTCAGTAGTGTGGAGTCAGCATTGGTAAGCAATTTAAATTTATATACATTTCCAATTTCCTTACCAGATTCTATAATTTGTCATTCTGAGTCAGCATCAGGGCGTGAGGCATCAGCAAATACAACAGCTGACGCTGACCCTTGCCAATCTGTTTCTAATGATGTAGCACCCCAATAACAGGGTCTTACTGAAGGACAAAAAACATACTCATTGATCTTAACATATCAGGGACTTTTTCTCAAGATCCATCAGGTAAAACCAACCCTGGTGGTGAAGGAGCAGAAACTGATCCTCACACTGGAGGTGATGCTGAGAAGACACAAAAGGAAGTGCCTCTCACCACTGGAGCCATGGTGGGACACTTTCCTTATTTCATGTTTTACATGTCTTCAGATGACCTTGAGAAGGAGCTTGGTTTTGATAAAAGGGCTCTAGTAAATCTTGATGAAAGTGAGCCAGAGGATGACAATGCTAAACAACATCCAAAGCCACCATCCCCCAGAGCTATCCAGGTAAATGAACTGACCAATCAAGTGTTGGTTCTTTAGACTCAGGTGAATAGGCTCAAGGAAAAAAGGTAAGTGCTGATGCTGAAATTGTCATATTAAAAGCAAGACCAATTCCTCCCACTGCTGAACAAATCAAAAATGTTATTCTTGATGCCTTGAAGCCTATTGTGAAGGATATTGTCACTACCACCTCTTTGAAGCAAGAAATGTCTTCACTCGTGGACTCCATTAATGGTGATTCCATGGAGTTACCACCAGAGTTCACACCGGTTCCTCCCCAAGTAAATGACTTATGTGACCCTGTCTCTAAAATCAAGGATAGGGTGGCACTGTTGGAGAAACAAATGTTGACCTTGTCTAAAGAGGTTAAACAGAAACTTAATGCCCTTGAACATGTTCCAGCCATCCTGGCCAAGGTACCTTCTACTTTGGACTCTCTTGATGCACTCCTCCCTCATGGTGGTTCATCAGAAGTTGTTGGGCAATCTTCTACTGAGGGGGAGAAAAACACCATTTAGCAGTTATTTTAGAAGCATGCACAAAAGAAGGCTCAGAAATAACCAGTTGTCTATGAGTCACTATTTGCTGAGAAGAGTCCAGCTAAGACTAAGGGGAAGTCTTCAGCTAAGGACAATCACGTTGAGGGTCTTACCACCAGCGATGACACAACCGAAGATGGTACACCTCCAATCCAGCCCAAGAACAAAGGCGATTCCACTATGAAGGAAAGAATCATCAGGGCTAGGATTGCTTCCCAAGAAGAGATTGACAACTTATATAGATTACATGAAGAAGATAAGCTGAGAAAGTTGAAGCTAAGTCTGTATGAAGAAATTGGGAAAATAGAAGTTGAAAATCTCTTCAAAAGGAAAATGTTATATGAAAAGTTTTGTATAACAAGACTGAACAGAAGAAACCATTTAGAGATCACAAACATTGACATGCTTACCACCAGAGGTGGTATTCATCTGAAGTTCTACAGGGGTGATGGAACTGATTAGATTCTTGAGAACTTCCAAGCTAAGGATCTCTCCTATACTGAATGGTTAGAAATGAAAGAAAAGCTTGTGAAGAGAAAGTCTAAGAGGTGGGATGAAGTCCACATCAGAATTGATCACTCTAAAAGAAACCATGAAAGAATAGGTGAGATCCTTAACATTAATGCTGACATTCCACTAGAGGATTAAGATCCTATACTAGAGCTGAACAAAAGAGCGAATCTGATCAGACCTGGAGTGGATGACATCTTTGTTACCACAAAGAAATACAAGGAAAGTGTTCAGTTTCAGAATCATCTCCCTGGGTGTGTACTTGACGAACCAGAATTGGGAATGATTATGTTCAATCATCAAGAACGTCAAGACTTTGTTGGTATTAGTGATCTTGATGATATGAACAATGAACTACTTGGAAATGTTTAGAGGATCTTCTACTCTCACCATGGAGGTCCAGGACTTACTGAAGCTGCAAGAACCTTCAACATGTGGTTACTAGGAATATTGGACTACAGGAACTCATATCCATCTGTTCAAACTCATATCATAGAAGGACTTAGGCTTAAGGAAGATTAAATAATCATTTGTGATTTTCAGTTGTAATTTGTAATATTTTGTAAATAAATGATTATCTGATGTTTATAAGTATTTTATTGTTCAGTGCAAGTAAGAAGAAGTTGTTATGCTCACTTACTACTGACTTTAGACTTAGGCTATTTGTATATCCAAATAAGGGGAGATTGTTGGGCCAATATTTATTGATCCTAAAGCAACTCTAGGATTTGAATATAAAATCCCCCTAAGTGTTTCATGTTCAGTAGAAAGGTGATTCTGCTGAAGCATGACTAGAGGAACAAAGATTCTTACTGAAGAATGCTTTGCTGAAGGATGTTCAGCTTTCCTCTTCCAGAGAACTTAGAAGACAAAGGAGTCTTTGCTTCAAAGATAATGCGGTCTAGTTGCTGAAGAACAAGTCCTGAAAAAGAGCTTTTAGTTTAGTTTGGCTTGACAATACCAAACTGAATGATGTCGATCTCCTCTAGAATACTGAAGACACTTCAGTATTCTGAAGGTTTACATTAGGCGGGAAAAGATTACTTTAAGTCAAAGTAGGTTGATTGTATAGTTAGCTATAAGTACAACCTTATCTTTTCCTAAAATAGTTTATTAGTCCTTTGTACTGTTTATCCAACTTAGGCATCAACCACCTAGTGGATAAACTTATGCATGGGAAAATGCGAAATGCAAACCCTAGTTTTTGCACTGCCTATTTAAGGAGTGCATATTGGGAGAGAAAAGGTTAACCATTACAAGGGTAAAAACTCTAGAAAAACCTTCTCTCTCAATACCAACTAAACCATATAGCCAAAGAGCACATGAATGTTTAGATTGGAGCTTAGACTATTAACTTTGGTTGAAAGTTTAAGTAGAGGAGATCACCCCACATTGTCATTCAACCACTTTGTTATTCTGCAAACAAACTGGGTTATAGATTCTTTATTAAGTTTTAATAAAAGTCTATACGTTGCAAAGTTAATTTGGTATTGTTGTTTAATTGGTTCTTAGTTCTTATAAATTGATAAAACAACACACTTGAGTCTTGCTAACTAATTACTACTTAAGATAAATAAGGAGTAACGAGTTACAAGGGACCAACATATATGTTACAGAATCATATACCACTTGTCGATAATCAAACTAAGCATTTCACGCTCCATTGCTTGCGACGTGAGGCTGAAAGTTTATGAACTTATATTCAATAGACGTGTGTTAGGATCGAATTCCAGATAACGGGATTGCACATAATACGTAAAAAGTTAGTTTATTTAATAAATGTATCTATTATATTTATTAAATTAAATCGACCTATAACTTAACGGTCATTTAATAATTAAGAGTTAAGCATTAACGAGCATTGTGGAATAAATTGTAAGATGAAAAGAAGGTTCCGGAACACCCCTAAGGGGTGTTTCTTCCGTCGGTTATAAGCACAAGGGGGAAAGATTTTTATTTCCTAATTAGTTTATGACTTGGGCTTCAAGTAAGTTTAGGCCTATATAAACAACCCTTTAGTTCTCATAATTCTTCACTCCTTCATCTCTTTTCTTTTTGGCCTATCGCAACAACAAACCACAAAGGGTTTCAGTTTGGTTTTCTTGTTATTCGGTTTTGCATATAATCTAGTCCTAGCCCCTCTCTAGGGTTGTTGGGTAGATTTTTCCATAAGCGTAGAAGCTCGGTTTATACGTGCTAGACTCACGGTTAGCTCGTTGTATTACGTGTGTACAAGAACGTAATATAGTCTTACTTTAGACTATATCTTGGTGGTATTCGTTATAAACCCTAATTGGTGATTCGTTCTTTATCTTGTGAAATCGCATTAGCTAAAAGGTATGTAACCCTAATTCGATTAATTATAATTGTGTTATTATGATCTTGTTAAATAGCTTCTGCTATATGTGTGCTTTGATATCTTTTAGGGTTTTGTGTAATTGTTATGAACTTTATAAACCTTCAGTGGTATCAGAGCCGTTTTAACATGTTATAATTATCCTAAAAATCTAACTTATTTAACCAATAATTGTTTGGGTTAAAACTTCATTTTTTAGGTTTCTTTTATATTAGGGTTTTGTTTTGGCCGATTTTTTTTAATAAATTTTTTTTGAAACCCTAAAATTTACATGATTGTATGTTTTAGATTAAATTTACATGATTAATTGTTATGATATGTAGTTTTTTTAGGTTATGATCCGTAGAGATTTAGTTGTTAAGATTTGTGGATGGATCCATGATGAACATGCATGTTTTTTCATTGATCATAAAAAATTGAATGTGTTACATGTTTTTTATTTCAATAAATCTAAAATTAGGGAAGACTTTTTAAAATCATAAAAACCCTAGATTTCAATTTATTGAATAAAATTGGTTGCATGTGGCTATTTGATTTATTTAATTGCACATATAATTGTTATTATGTGTTTATGATTTAGTGTTTTTTCACCTATTTGTTTTCATGCGTTTTTTAAGTATGTTGTAAACAAGGGTAATTTTTTTTAAGAAAAATAATATGGACTCAATCATATTAAAATTAAGATTTGTTTTGAGATCTAAATTACCTAGAATTACATTGATTGGTGATTTAAAATAATAATTTAACGGCCTACTCAATTTTGACAAGCTATAAAGTGGGTATAACGCGCTGCTGTTCATGTACCCGACTAAGGAAGGAGGTTAAGCCATTTTCGCTGACCAAATTCCCGGCTTGCCTGTGAGTCAAAATTAGAATTACCTACGATTATTACTTGTATTACACCTTAAGGTTGATTTACCGCAAATTCACATCCGAAACACAAAGAATAAGGTTATTTCTTTGTGCGTAGCCGAGTTCTAGCAAAAGTACATTGTGAATAGTTGTGGGTAAAATTCTTTAATTAGCTTTTAACCAATACCTCAACATAATATATGCAGAAATTTAGTCTCGTGAAAAAGTTTATTAAATGTTTTATTAAACTTATGATATGAAGATGTATGCATGCTTCTCCATACATTCATTTTGACATCAAATTTATACCCTTAAAATTCAAGTTGAATACCATCTAACTAACGGATACTTGAAGTCACATTGTCGTCATATGAGATTTGGATGATGTTGTGATGGAGAGAAAACTTTTCATAGAATGAGAATTCGTGTGATAAGTTTTACGTTCTTTAGATTAGACGGCATAATTAAGTTACTCCGTGAGATCCGAAAACTTAAGGTAATCGGAAGGGATGAAACATGTTTACAATGCAAAACGTTTTTTTGGCAATGTAAATCCCTTAAATATCTAGAAATTAGAAATTGTTTGCCAATTAATTGTTCGAGAAGTTACTATGTTGAATAAGTTCGTTACTAGCAGATCAGCTGACGTAATGGATTTATGTCAATATAGGTTCTAGTTTCAAAGAAAATACTATGGTTAATATACCGGGGTGATTTTATTTTCTTGAATGTATTTTATCAAAAATACTAATAATTTGAACTTATTTCTTTAGAAATGGCTCAACCCGACAATAACACTATAAGTTCTGCGTTCAAAACATTTTTTGATCGTCCTGAACTTACTGGCCCTAACTTTAATGATTAGTACCACTCACTAAGAATTGCCTTAAGAGTAGCGGGTACTATTGATATCTTGACCACTCCCTATCTGGAGGATCTTGCTAAAGGAGCTTCTGAAGCCGAAAGGCTTGAACACACTGCTACTATTAAGAATCACTCGGATGTGTCTTGCTTAATGTTAGGGAAAATGGCCCCTCCACTTCAAAAGAAGTATGAGCTATTTTTGCCTTAGCGTATGCTTGATGAACTCAAGGCTATGTTCGAAAAGCCTCAAGCTGTGGAGATCTACGTCTTAGTAGATGCTTTGCATAGCTGCAAGCAAACTCCTGGAAAGTCTGTTAGTGCACATTATATGGAAATGGGGGGTTTTATGGAATAACTCATTTCACTAGGACAACCCTATGATCATAATATGGATATTAACTTGATCAATAGGTCCCTTAACAAGGACTTCAATGATTTTGTAAGAAACTATAATATGTATTGCACAGGGAAGACAGGTAATAATTTGCATGCAATGCTTATTGACTACAAAAAGGGGTTAAAGGACAAGGCATCTACCGTAAACCATACAAAAGGGTAGAGTGAGTAAGCCAAAACCGAAAGCGAATAAGCTGAAGGGCAAAGGTAAGGCTGATAAGAGCAAGCAAGTTGCGAATTATCAAAAGCCGGAGAACTTTGTCAAGAACAATAAATCCCAAAAGGATGATACTTGCCACTATTGCAAGGCAAGTGGTAACTGGAAGAGGAACTGCCTCTTCACCTCGATGAGTTGCGGGAAATAAAGAAGAAGGCTGAGCAGAGTGCTGCAGCTTCAGGTACTTTATTTATGATTGAATTATTCAATTTGACATACAAATTAAATTCCTTGGTATATGATACGAGATGTGGTATTAACATTTTTAATACGCTGCAGGGATTTAAATTGGAAGGAAGCTATCCTATGGGGAACAATTTCTACATGTGGTGCACAAGAAGCGGTTGAAGCTATAGGAACATTTAATTTAGTTTTACCTTAGGGTTTAGTACTGATTTTAAATGATTGTCATTATGCACCTTCAATTGTTAAGGGTGTTATTTCCTTTCTTGTTTGATAAATCTTGGATTTGTTCACACTATTGATAATAATGGAATTACTGTTTTTAAAGATGGTATTTTCTATTTTAATGCAATTGCTGTGAATGGTGTGTTTGAAATTAACATGCATGATAATGAATCCAAGTATAATAATAATTCTGTTTTTAGCATGAATAAGAAGAGAAAGTTAGACATGAACTCTTCTTATCTTTGGCACTGCAGACTTGCCCATATTGGGAAGACTCGCATACAAAAGCTTCAACGTGAAGGTCTTTTGGAAAATATCAATGATGAATCATTTGATAAATGTGAGTCTTGTTTCTCTGGAAAGATGACCAAGAAACCTTTTAATAGCAGTATTGAAAGAGCTACCGATCTACTTGGTTTAATACACACTAATGTGTGTGTACCACTTAGACATGTGTCAAGGAAAGGTGCTAGCTACTTCTTAACATTTACGGATGATTATAGCCGTTATGGTTATGTTTATTTACTTAAACATAAACATGAGGTATTTGAAACATTCAAAGTGTTTAAAACAGAAGTAGAATTGCAACTAGGAAAGAAGATTAAAGCTCTTTGTTTTGAAAGAGGTGGTGAATATTTAAGTTAGGAGTTTAAAGATCATTTAACTGAGAACGGAATTGTTCAGAATCTTACTTCTTCCTATACTCCACAACAAAATGGTGTATCCGAAAGGAGAAATCGTACGCTATTAGATATGGTACGGTCTATGTTTAATCTTACAACTTTTCCATTATCATTTTGGGACTATGCTTTAGAATCTTCTGTTCGCATTTTAAATATGGTTCCCACGAAGAAGGTTGATAAGACACCATATGAACTATGGCATGGCAAGAAGCCATATTTGTCTTATTTAAAGGTTTGGGGTTGTGAGGCGTATGTGAAACGTGACTCGGGTGATAAACTCTAACAACGATCTGTGAAATGTATCTTTGTAGGATACCCTAAGGAAACTATGGGTTACTACTTTTTAACATAGAGGAACAATTAGATTCTGATACATCGTCTTTGTCTGGTGATATTTTCAGGTGGTCCAAATCATCCTCTAGTACTTGGACTCTGGGTGCTCAAAGCACATGACGGGAGATCGCTCGATGCTCAAAAATTTTGTCAGCAAGTTTCTAGGCACGGTTAAATTTGGTAACGACCACATTGCAAAGATCACGGGTTATGGTGAATATTAGATTGGGAATGTTACGATTTCAAGGGTGTATTATGTGGAAGGAATCGGTCATAATTTATTCTCAGTGGGATAATTTTGTGATTCAAACCTTGAGGTTGGTTTTCGACAACATACTTGCTTCATTCGTGATTTAGCAGGAAACGAGCTGTTAAAAGGCTCTCGAGGGGATAATCTCTACACGTTGTCAATTCAAATATGATGGCCGCTTCTCCCGTGTGTCTTCTATTCAAAGCATCTAAGACCAAGTCATGGTTGTGGCATCGACGTTTATCTCATCTTAACTTTGATGCTATTAATCATTTGGCTAAAAACGAACTTGTTCGTGGTCTTCCAAAGCTCAAGTTTAACAAGGATCATTTATGTTATGCTTGTTCATTGGGGAAAAGCACCAATAAATCTTACAAACCTAAAGCTGAAGACACCAATCAAGAAAAAATGTATCTTTTGCACATGGATCTTTGCGGGCTAATGCGTACATCAAGTGTGAGTGGTAGAAAATACGTCCTCGTTATTGTGGATGATTTTTCAAGGTTTACATGGGTAAAGTTCTTAATATCTAAGGATCAGGTACCAACTTACATTATTGAGTTTCTCAAGATGATCCAAGTGCGTCTCAATGCTACTGTCCGTCGAATCCATACTAATAATGAAACTGAGTTTCTGAATCAGACTCTTCAGAATTATTATGAGGAAGTGGACATTACACATGAAACATCAGTTTCTCGCATTCCACAACAAAACGGTGTTGTAGAAAGACGTAATCGTACACTTATGGAAGCTGCTAGAACTATGTTGATTTATGCTAATGCTCCTTTATTCTTATGGGCAGAAGCTGTAGCAACCGCATGTTATACCTAGAACTGTTCTATTGTTCGTAAGCGCCATGGAAAAACACCGTATGAGCTTCTTTATGAACGAAAACCCGACTTGTCATTTCTTCATGTATTTGGTGCACTTTGTTACCCAACCATCAACAGTGAAAATTTGGGAAAACTTCAACCGAAGGCTGATATAGGAATTTTCATTGGTTACTCTCTGATAGTAGCATGAATACGTGTTTTAGGAAAAACAACGTATAATCTGTAAGTAATAAGCGTACGTTTAGGAAAACATAAACACTTATGACCCAAGTATTGAGTTCGTTCACCAAGGAGGATTATTGCGTGTGTTAAACTTGATATATTTGAGATTAATATTGAAAATGAAGAAAGAAAATGACGGATTACGCTAAAATCGGACAAAAATGCGCGAACGTATGAACGTTGAAACGCAACCAAACGAAAATTTTCACCTAAAAATTAGTTAAAGATTACTAAAAAGTCCTAAAAATTATAGATAAGAAAAGTACGAAAACCAAAAAAATGACGCAAAACCGTTCTATTGTTCGTAAGCGCCATGGAAAAACACAGTATGAGCTTCTTTATGAACGAAAACCCAACTTGTCATTTCTTCATGTATTTGGTGCACTTTGTTACCCAACCATCAACAGTGAAAATTTGGGAAAAATTCAACCGAAGGAAGATATAGGAATTTTCATTGGTTACTCTCTGATAGTAGTATGAATACGTGTTTTAGGAAAAACAACGTATAAGCGGTAAGTAATAAGCGTACGTTTAGGAAAACGTAAACACTTATGACCCAAGTATTGAGTTCGTTCACCAAGGAGGATTATTGCGTGAGTTAAACTTGATATAATTTGAGATTATTATTGAAAATGAAGAAAGAAAATGACGGATTACACTAAAATCGGACGAAAATGCGCGAACGAACGAACGTCGAAACGCGACCAAACAAAAAATTTCACCTAAAAATTAATTAAAGATTACTAAAAAGTCCTAAAAATTATAAATAAGAAAAGTACAATAACCAAAAAAATTGAGAACTTTTTAATTAATAAATATTAATTTTTAAAATTTAATAAAAAACCTAAAAATAAAAGTAACCAAGAAAAAGACAAAATCTAACTTTTAAACTATGTAAACCTAAATTATATTAAAACAAGTCTAGTTTTTTTTTTTGAAAACTAAAAAGTATTTTTCAAAAAATTTTAAAATCTTTCTCTTTTTATTTTTTTTATTACCTAAAAATAGTTTAAAAGGAAAATAATGATTAGAAATATAAACAAACGAGGAAAAATCTAAATTTTTTTGTAAAACTCTAAAACGTGATCAGTTATCTAGGAAAAATAATGTGAACGAAAGTCCTAAACCAAATAAGCCATAAAGAGAATAATAAGCTACAGCTAATTATAAAAAAATAATAATGTCACAACCGTGAATTTAAGACCTATTCAAATTATGTGAAACGCGTAAATTCGGGTTAGACTTGCGTGTCTATTGATGTCCCGATTGGTTACGCGAATTTTTGTACGAATTTAAAATTTTTATTGATGACAATCATATATCTTAGTGAACGTTTATTATCTATGTCGATCCTTGCTAGGATCTTTATTTTAAGAAATGATATTTAATTTCTTTAACGTAATCAAAATAAATAGTCGCGACACAAAGCAAATAATCATTTTGTTACGTTATATTACGAGACGCCTAAGAAATTTACATTTTGATTACACTACCACTAAAACCCTATATCCCATGTACACATTTAAATCCTCTCAACAAATAAACTTTTATTTTACAAATGTACAAAAGAAAACAAAGTATACAAAAACAAATAAAAAGAAAACCAAAAGTTCTTTTCTTATTCTTGCAAAAAAATCGGATCCCCCTCCCACTTGTAATTATCCACCCACGTTTTCTTCCTGTGTCAATTCACAAATTCAAATTTCACTCTTGTACAACACCTCCGATTAATGAGGAGTACCTTGGTCTCCTTCCATACCCTCACTGTCTACCATTTCCACCTTGGTCAAAAACGAAAGTACTCTCGAAACCATCTCTTTGCTGTCATCCCGAAACCCCAACAATTTCCACCTTCCCCCCCTGCAGGTCTCGTTTTCCCAGGCTGTGTGAATTTAGTCACCATCTAACTAAACCCTCTACTAACCCTAACTGGATCCCAACTTAGTTACTAACCCTAATCCCACCACTCATTGCCTATAAATACCAACCCATTTTCTTCATAAACTCACACACACAAACTTAACAAACCCTCCTTTCAAAGAAAACTAAAAGGCAACTGGGAATGAAGTTTTAAACAAGCATTTCGGGTTGGTATTCAAAAGCTAAAGAAAAACTCAAGTTGTTGATGTTGTTCCTTAACATTTAGCCTTCCATCTTCATCAAATACTTAGGACCTTACGTAAGTCCACTCTAACACTCTTTAACACTTAAAAAGTTTGGTTGATGATTATACTTGCTAAGCTTATAAACTTGTATAAAACGGGGGATCAAGGGTATGAGGTTTGTAAGACCTCACGATGGGCTAACATCACGACTAGAGTTTGACGTGATAAACATTTGATGACCAAAACCATCCAAAAGAACTCCGTTAATAACAAACTAGACGAATGGACTAAGGACTAAGCGGGCCGTTTTCGAACTAGTGTGAACCTAGTGATAAACTAAAATGATTCTTGAAACCCTAAGCATATGAATGTATCACAAACACGTTGAACCCACATATGGACATAAGATATATTATGGCCTTGTGGGATACTTATATATGCGAATAACCCATGTGTAAGTAGAGCTTAGCTAGACCTAAAAGAAAGCCGAGCATGAACTCGATATAAGTATGATTGTATGCATGAAACTTGTGGGTATTTGAACAAAACAGGGAACACTATGTGTTATGAATGCATGCGTATAAACAGCGTTTCCCCTACTAATGTGATACGTGAACTTTGTGACGTTTGTGTTCCGCAATATTATGAGACAAGTATGTGCAGGTGATGAACTAAAATAATCTCGTGTATGATTTTATGTAAAGTTGAAACATGAGATATAAAAATATTAGGTTATGTATTTGGCACTAGGATGTGGGCGTGCTTCATAAGAGTGCTCGAACAACAGTAAAACGAATGATAGAAAACTTGTTGGGTTGGCTATGATATACATGGTTGTATGCGTACCAAGATAAACAATAGTAGCAAGACTTGCTTCATTCTTTTCTTACTGATTTTGTAATATGCATGTATGTATTACTGTATGAATATAAAACGAACGAAGGAATAAGCCAATCAAATGAGTATGTATGTCGTGTGTGTGGTGAAAGTGTGTAGGCCAGGTTGCTGTGAACAAACTGTTAAGAAGAAACCCATAGTGAACTATTGTCTGATACGTAAGAGCAATGTATGACCATCCTTTTTCCTCTTCTGGGTACCTGTGGTCTAGCAACAAGAAACAGGGGGTCACCTTGCAATCTAGCTATATGAGACATTCATAATGTGAATTTGTATGCATGATAAGTTAATGGCATTGAAAACAAAGTGTCCATTCCTTTGTGTACTTGCGTTAACAGTAGGCACTTTTCCTTCATTGTATTGTATGCGTGTATGATGGGTGTTTGTATATGCGTGTAGTATGCATGTGCCTGCATGCATTATAGTGTGTTTTAGGCTGAGGGTAAACAAATGGAATAAGTACACTTTGCTATGCATGCGAATACAACCAACAGTAGCCAAAATAACATATACCAGAAAAGGAAAAACATGTATACAACTTGATGCTAGGATAATTATTTCCCCTTTTTGGGTTGCCTGCTGCGAACAGTAAGGAACAAGTACTCAACTTTCCTTTTGTTTAAAATGGTAATGGTATGATATGTGAGTATATGTATGCGTGTGTATGTATGAATAAGGATACAAAATTGGGGGTCTTCTTTTGTTGCGTGTAAGACTAGGCTGACAAGCCACATGAAAAGAGCAAGGTACTTTCCTGTACATGTAAAGCACTAGTACTTTATAAAGGATTTCTAGCAACTTGTGTGTAGGGTGAGGCGTAGGACCAAAAACAGTGGGAGAACTTCTTTCATTTTTTTGTCAACACAATTAAAGTATAACACAAGTATTTTACAATGGGAGTTAACCCGAGTCCCCTATTTCATGCTTAGATTTAACCCATCAAATAACTTTCGCCCAAAGATCTAAAATTACCTAGTGAAACTCGACACAGCCTAGTTTTCAAAACAACTTTCGGTTTGTCATAAGGTCGAGAAACGAGTTCACAATAAATTCCCAAAGTTGACCGATTTACACTTGTGTAATATTAAACGTTACTTTTATATTTTATGTGTGAGTGCCCTACTTCATGTAATTAAATACTTGACTTAGAGACTTCATAAAAATATGATATTTATCAAATATCGACGACCTCGCGGCCTAGTTTTTATAGTGAGAGTCCGTGTATTTTTCGGACTATTATTCAATAAGTTATCGAGACCCGAACTTGACCCCGTGACTAAATTTGTTGAACAAGAAAAATGTATGAAAACATTTTATTAAACAAGAGCAAGTATAAATCATCAACCAAGTGCTTGTACGTTATTATTATTTGTATTTAGCCTAAGTACGGATATTTTACTTAGGTTGCGAGTAGATTGTTTGCGCATTGGTTTGCGTGCCTTGATTTACCGAGCTATCTTTCTTGATCGTATTTACTTCTTCATCAAGGTGAGTTTCATAGCCCCCACTTTTAAATTGTTTAACTATTTTGGGGTGAGAACATTGCTTGTTTTAACGGATGAACATAAGTGCCTTAAAAACTCATACGTTTGCCTACATGATGTCTAAGTCCCGCCATCCTATGTTGCTTTTAGCCCACTATCATGAACCGTTAATTACTTTGTGTAAGCGCGAATGTTATGGATAGATCTATTGGGATTAACCTCCCTATCTAATTTGGTTGTGTGACCAAAGTTAGATACACTTACATTTGAGTTGTTACAAATGCTGAAGGATGGGCATTTGCTTGGGCTCTTGTTATATCTTGTTGGTTTAGGTTAACGCTTCGGTGTCATGAGCTTAGGCGTAGGTTATGAAAACGTATACTTTTGATTATAATCTTGTATTTGTTATAAGATTATATGCCGGTTGCCTTGAAAATCTTATGGTTCATCACACTATTTAATCTTAAACCTATGAACTCACCGACCTTTGTGTTGACGTTTTAGCAATGTTTTTCTCAGGTATCAAGACGGAGGAGTGACGTGGTTATGCTTGGGAGATTTAAATAAAATGGTCGTGACTTGTATTTTGGATGTCCAAAACAATGTTAAAGTCTTTGAAAACTATGCTTTATTTGATCTTGTGTAATACGCTTCCGAACAAGTTTATGCTTTAATTAAATGAAAACGACTTTTAAATAGTCGTTCTTTGTACCTACATCTTGTGATAGTCATGACCGTCGCACCCCATTGCGTTATCTTACTCTGATAAATTGGGGGTGTGACAGATTGGTATCAGAGACTGTAGTTATAGAGAACTAGGTTATCTTTTTACAAAATGATTTTTATAAACTTGAGTCAAAAATCTAATTTTGGAAAAGTAATTCTAGACTATAACTAACTCCAAAAATCTCCAAGAACCACTTCACTCCGCGTCTTCGATACAAGTAAGTTGCAAGTTAGTTTAATTTATTGGCTATGCTATTTGATATGAATTATTTGTGATCGAATATATTTTTGCACGTCGATATACAAAAATTTTGATATCCTTTAGAGATATGCGCTAGAACGACAATTAATACGATGTATGTACGTAACATCCAAATTTGGAGTGCTAATAACTTATCGCAATGGAAAACTAATATTGAAACACGACATGATTATTTGAAAAATTTTATACGAGAGAGTTTTGGGATATATTTATTTTTACAAGTATTTACAAATTTAAAAGCTACTATTTTCGATCTAATACTAATACATGCCTTGTTTTGGCAGTGCTATGGCGACAACTAGTGACGAGACGATTTACATGGTGGAATCACCCAACGGACTAAGACCAATGAGGATTGGTGAATCGCCATAAAATTCACCTGTAAGAGAGCCACTCCCACTCCCACTCCCAAAGCCGATCATCTGCTATCAAAGACGAGGAAAGGCTAAGAAGGCTGCTTCCCCTTGCTCATCATCTCTTGCACCGAAGGGGTCTCCTATGAAACGCACAGCTAGAATATCAGTGAAGCACACCTATGTGGGGAAAAAGCTTGCTTCTAGAGACAAGGATTCTGCACCAGTTTGCTCCACCTATCTCTCCTTAGGACCTACCCCCCCAATGGAGGATGCTTCGATTTGGCCGAGGATGACACCCATTCCTCCACCTCCTAGAGCGGATATACCCGAGAGTTCTACGGCCGCAGGAGTCCGTAGGCACCCTCGTCATCCCTTTGCTAGACTTGAGTCACTACGAGAGGAGATGGCCTACATTCTCCGCAACATGAGCATGCTCCCTAATGACTTGATGTGTAGGCTTGAGGAGTGTAGTAGTGATATTCTCACCTATTTGGGGGTTGCCAATCCCCCTGAGCCAAATCGTGTGACCGTCCTATCAAGGAGGATTGATGACTTGCGCTTCCAAGTCAATGGATTGCGCGACCTCCTCAATAGAGGATTGACTATGGTGACCGCTAGGATTGAGCGCATCGAGGGCCATTCCGACTAGTTGTCTTATTGTGTTTCTATTTCCTTTTCTTTTGTGTAATCTTTTGAAAACAATTCCCAAAACACTATGCTCTCTTTTTGTAAATCTTAATTCATGATGATGAATCGAATGTTTGGGTTATGTTTATCACTTGTGAAACTTATGATATTTGTCGTGATATCATGAACTATATATATATGCCATGCGAAAACGTGATCTTATGAATTGTTATTTCTAACGCTCAATGTAATCATTTTTTTTTAGATCAATGGCACCCGTTAGACGTAGAACAAGAGCGAATGCTAACACAAACGCAAACCCCGCCGCTCCAATTGCTATCGACCCGGCCGTTCTAAATCAAATGATAGCGGACGGTGTGGCCGCCGCTCTCGCCGCCGCCGAAAGTACTCAAGAAGGGAACAATACCACTAACACCACGGCAACAACTACTCGTACATGCACGTACAAGGAGTTTAAGTCTTGCTTCACCGGTTCTTTCAATGGAACCGAAGGGGCCGTAGGTCTTGCTAGGTGGATCGAACGATTGGAAGCTCAATTTAGTGTGAGCAATGTAGCGGAAGGCGACAAAGTGAAGTACGGATCTAGTACTTTGATTGATGGCGCGCTAACATGGTGGAATATCCATGTTCGTGCCGTTAGCTTGGAAGCCGCTAATGCAACACCTTGGGCTCATTTTAAGAACATGCTCTACAAAAAGTATTGTCCAAGGAATGAGATGCAAAGGTTGGAAACGGAGTTGTGGAACCTTCGTGTGAATGGTACGAACTTGATGCCATATACTCAAAGGTTCCAAGAGCTTAGGTTGATGTGTCCTGAGATGCTACCCACGGAGACTCGTGCCGTGGAAAGATATATGGTGGGATTGCCTTCGTCAATCCGTGGTGATGTCATCTCTTCGAAGCCAACCGATCTCAATGAAGCCATTGAAATGGCGAATGGCTTAATGGAAGCTATTATCTTGGACTCAAGTGATCACAAGAGAAAGTGGGAAGGAAACCATGGCCCTAATCATGGCAACTACCCCAACAAGCGCCAAGATAATGTGGCCAAGGCTTTCAATCTCAATGGTGGCTCAAATTACCAAGGGAAGCAACCGTATTGTGCAAAGTGTGGTAAACATCATCCAGGAGCTTGTGGTAAAACTTGCCACAATTGTGGTAAAGCCGACCATTTTGCCAAAGATTGCCGTAGTGCTCCAAGACCATTGAACCAAAGAGCCCCAACGGCTCCAAATGAGCGATATGCGGATGTTACTTGTTATGGTTGTGGAGAAAAGGGCCACTTTAAAAATAAGTGTCCTAAGGCTATCACCGTGGGTCGTGGAAATCAAATCCGTGGCAACAACAACAACAACCAAGCTCGTAAGAATCCGAAACAAAACCAAGGAGCTTCGGGTAGTGGAACAAGGGGAAATGGGAATCAAGCGGGAGCGATTGGTCGCGTATATGCTTTGGGAGCCGAGGCGGCTATCCAAGACAACAACGTCGTCACCGGTACGTTCCTCCTCAATAATCTTTATGCTTCCGTATTATTTGATTCCGGTGCGGATAGGAGCTTTGTATCTACTACCTTTAGCGAACTACTTAATGTGAATCCCGTAGCCTTAGAAGTAAGATATGATGTGGAGTTAGCCGATGGCAAGTCCATCTCCACAAATACCGTCCTTAAGGATTGCATTTGGAATTTGCAAAATATCCCGTTTCTTATCGACCTCTTACCAATTGAACTTGGAAGCTTCGACGTTATTGTTGGTATGGATTGGTTGTCTAAATACCATGCGGAGTTGCTTTGTCACGAAAAACAAGTTCGCGTTCCTTATGGAAGGCAAATTCTAACTATCTTTGGAGAAAGAAATGGAGCGAAAAGCCAAACTCAATTAGATGTCATCTCATGTACTAAAACCAAAAAGTACATCGAGGAAGGTCGTCTGATTTTTCTCATTCAAGTTACTAACAAGAAAGAAGCCAAGCCAAAAGAGAAGAAGATTGAAGATGTTCCGATTGTTAAAGACTTTCCCGATGTTTTCCCCGAAGAATTACCCGGATTGCCACCACTCCGTCAAGTAGAATTCCATATCGAGTTAACACCCGGAGCCGCACCCGTCGCAAGAGCACCTTATCGTTTAGCACCCGCCGAGATGAAGGAATTAGCCGACCAATTGAAGGAGCTTACCGACAAAGGATTTATTAGGCCGAGTTCCTCGCCTTGGGGAGCTCCGGTTCTATTTGTAAAGAAGAAAGACGGAACTTTTCGAATGTGCATCGATTATCGCGAATTGAACAAGCTTACCATCAAAAATCGTTATCCTCTCCCAAGGATCGACGATTTGTTTGATCAACTTCAAGGTTCGAGCATTTATTCAAAAATTGACTTAAGATCGGGTTATCATCAACTTAGAGTTCGAGAAGAAGATATTTCCAAGACGGCGTTCCGAACCCGATACGGTCATTTTGAATTCCAAGTCATGCCTTTCGGTTTGACTAATGCACCCGCGGTTTTCATGGACCTCATGAATCGTGTGTGTAAACCCTACTTGGACAAGTTTGTTATCGTGTTCATCGACGATATCCTTATTTACTCTCGTAATAAGGAAGAACACGAGGAACACTTGAAAAAGATTTTGGAATTATTGAGGCAAGAGCATTTGTATGCTAAGTTCTCAAAGTGTGAATTTTGGATTCATACGGTTCAATTTCTTGGTCACGTGATTGATAGCAGTGGAATTCACGTTGATCCCGCCAAAATTGAAGCGGTCAAGGATTGGGCGACTCCTACTACACCCACGGAGATTCGACAATTCCTTGGACTCGCCGGTTATTACAGAAGATTTATCGAAGGATTTTCGAAGATCGCAAAATCTATGACTACTTTGACTCAAAAGAACAAAAAGTTTGAATGGGGAGACGATCAAGAATTGTCCTTCCAAACCCTCAAACAAAAGCTTTGTGATGCACCTATTCTCGCACTACCCGAGGGTAGTGAAGACTTTGAAGTCTATTGTGACGCGTCAATTAAAGGCTTAGGCGCGGTTCTTATGCAAAGAAAGAAAGTTATCGCTTATGCCTCTCGACAATTGAAGCCGAACAAAGAAAACTATACTACTCACGATTTGGAATTAGGCGCGGTCGTTTTTGCTCTCAAGATTTGGAGACATTACCTTTACGGTACCAAATGTGTTGTGTTCACCGACCACAAAAGTTTACAACACATCTTGAATCAAAAAGAACTTAACATGAGACAAAGACGATGGTTGGAATTGCTTGGTGATTACGATTGTGAAATTCGTTATACACCGGGAAAAGGCAATGTTGTAGCCGACGCTTTAAGTAGGAAACCTCGTGATAAACCTCTTAGAGTTCGAGCTTTAGTGATGACTATTGGGTTGAACATCCCCAAGAAGATCTTAGAAGCTCAACGTGAAGCTATTAAGGCGGATAACATTCATAAGGAAGATGCCGGAGGTATGATCACGAAGAAACTCGTTGCACGTACCGATGGAACGTTATGTCTTGAAGGTAGAAGTTGGCTACCACGATATGGAAACACGAGAAACATAATTATGCATGAGTCGCATAAATCTAAATATTCGGTTCACCCCGGATCGGATAAAATGTACCATGACATGAAGATGTTTTATTGGTGGCCGAACATGAAAGCCGATATAGCTACCTATGTTGGAAAATGCTTAACTTGCGCGAAAGTTAAGGTCGAGCATCAAAAGCCATCCGGATTACTAGTCCAACCTAGAATCCCGGAGTGGAAATGGGAAAGAATTACTATGGACTTTATCACTAAATTACCCAAGACATCCGCCGGATATGACACGATTTGGGTCATTGTGGATCGTCTTACGAAGTCCGCACATTTTATTCCTATGAAAGAGAAAGACCAAATGGATCATTTAGCACGAATATATGTGAAAGAAATCGTTACTAAGCATGGAGTGCCGATATCCATAATTTCGGATCGAGACGGTCGATATTGCTCAAGATTTTGGCAATCACTTCAAGAAGCTCTAGGAACACAACTAGATATGAGCACGGCTTACCATCCTCAAACGGATGGCCAAAGCGAAAGAACCATCCAAACTTTAGAAGACATGCTCCGAGCATGTGTGATCGATTTTGGAAACGGATGGGATCGTCATTTACCGCTTGTGGAATTTTCGTACAACAATAGTTACCATACGAGTATTAAAGCGGCACCGTTTGAAGCACTTTATGGTCGGAAATGTCGTTCACCCGTTTGTTGGGCGGAAGTTGGTGATGCACAACTTACCGGCCCGGAAATAATTCATGAAACGACGGAGAAAATTGTTCAAATCAAGAGCCGTATGCAAGCGGCCCGTGATCGTCAAAAATGTTACGCCGACAAAAGACGTAAGCCATTGGAATTTCAAGTTGGAGACCTCGTCATGCTAAAAGTCGCACCGTGGAAAGGTGTCATTCGTTTTGGAAAACGAGGGAAGCTAAACCCACGATATATTGGACCGTTCAAGATCACTCAACGAATTGGTGAAGTCGCTTACCGTTTGGATTTACCCCAAGAACTTAGTCGCGTGCATAATGTGTTCCACATTTGCAATTTGAAGAAATGTCTATCCGATGAGACGCTTGTTATACCATTAGAAGAAATTCAACTTGACGACAAGCTCGTATTTGTTGAAGAACCCGTTGAGATTGTAGACCGTGAAATTAAACGACTTAGACAAAGCCGTATACCGATTGTGAAAGTACGTTGGAATGCACAACGAGGACCCGAGTTTACTTGGGAACGCGAAGAGCAATTTAAGCTTAAGTATCCTCATCTATTTAATTAGATATGTTTTGTCAAGATATGAGCTTCGGGTCGAAGCTCAAATTTAAGGGTTGTCGGATGTCACAACCGTGAATTTAAGACCTATTCAAATTATGTGAAACGCGTAAATTCGGGTTAGACTTGCGTGTCTATTGACGTCCCGATTGGTTACGCGAATTTTTGTACGAATTTAAAATTTTTATTGATGACAATCATATATCTTAGTGAACGTTTATTATCTATGTCGATCCTTGCTAGGATCTTTATTTTAAGAAATGATATTTAATTTCTTTAACGTAATCAAAATAAATAGTCGCGACACAAAGCAAATAATCATTTTGTTACGTTATATTACGACACGCCTAAGAAATTTACATTTTGATTACACTACCACTAAAACCCTATATCCCATGTACACATTTAAATCCTCTCAACAAATAAACTTTTATTTTACAAATGTACAAAAGAAAACAAAGTATACAAAAACAAATAAAAAGAAAACCAAAAGTTCTTTTCTTATTCTTGCAAAAAAATCGGATCCCCCTCCTACTTGTAATTATCCACCCACGTTTTCTTCCTGTGTCAATTCACAAATTCAAATTTCACTCTTGTACAACACCTCCCATTAATGAGGAGTACCTTGGTCTCCTTCCATACCCTCACTGTCTACCATTTCCACCTTGGTCAAAAACGAAAGTACTCTCGAAACCATCTCTTTGCTGTCATCCCGAAACCCCAACAATTTCCACCTTCCCCCCCTGCAGGTCTCGTTTTCCCAGGCTGTGTGAATTTAGTCACCATCTAACTAAACCCTCTACTAACCCTAACTGGATCCCAACTTAGTTACTAACCCTAATCCCACCACTCATTGCCTATAAATACCAACCCATTTTCTTCATAAACTCACACACACAAACTTAACAAACCCTCCTTTCAAAGAAAACTAAAAGGCAACTGGGAATGAAGTTTTAAACAAGCATTTCGGGTTGGTATTCAAAAGCTAGAGAAAAACTCAAGTTGTTGACGTTGTTCCTTAACATTTAGCCTTCCATCTTCATCAAATACTTAGGACCTTACGTAAGTCCACTCTAACACTCTTTAACACTTAAAAAGTTTGGTTGATGATTATACTTGCTAAGCTTATAAACTTGTATAAAACGGGGGATCAAGGGTATGAGGTTTGTAAGACCTCACGATGGGCTAACATCACGACTAGAGTTTGACGTGATAAACATTTGATGACCAAAACCATCCAAAAGAACTCCGTTAATAACAAACTAGACGAATGGACTAAGGACTAAGCGGGCCGTTTTCAAACTAGTGTGAACCTAGTGATAAACTAAAATGATTCTTGAAACCCTAAGCATATGAATGTATCACAAACACGTTGAACCCACATATGGACATAAGATATATTATGGCCTTGTGGGATACTTATATATGCGAATAACCCATGTGTAAGTAGAGCTTAGCTAGACCTAAAAGAAAGCCGAGCATGAACTCGATATAAGTATGATTGTATGCATGAAACTTGTGGGTATTTGAACAAAACAGGGAACACTATGTGTTATGAATGCATGCGTATAAACAGCGTTTCCCCTACTAATGTGATACGTGAACTTTGTGACGTTTGTGTTCCGCAATATTATGAGACAAGTATGTGCAGGTGATGAACTAAAATAATCTCGTGTATGATTTTATGTAAAGTTGAAACATGAGATATAAAAATATTAGGTTATGTATTTGGCACTAGGATGTGGGCGTGCTTCATAAGAGTGCTCGAACAACAGTAAAACGAATGATAGAAAACTTGTTGGGTTGGCTATGATATACATGGTTGTATGCGTACCAAGATAAACAATAGTAGCAAGACTTGCTTCATTCTTTTCTTACTGATTTTGTAATATGCATGTATGTATTACTGTATGAATATAAAACGAACGAAGGAATAAGCCAATCAAATGAGTATGTATGTCGTGTGTGTGGTGAAAGTGTGTAGGCCAGGTTGCTGTGAACAAACTGTTAAGAAGAAACCCATAGTGAACTATTGTCTGATACGTAAGAGCAATGTATGACCATCCTTTTTCCTCTTCTGGGTACCTGTGGTCTAGCAACAAGAAACAGGGGGTCACCTTGCAATCTAGCTATATGAGACATTCATAATGTGAATTTGTATGCATGATAAGTTAATGGCATTGAAAACAAAGTGTCCATTCCTTTGTGTACTTGCGTTAACAGTAGGCACTTTTCCTTCATTGTATTGTATGCGTGTATGATGGGTGTTTGTATATGCGTGTAGTATGCATGTGCCTGCATGCATTATAGTGTGTTTTAGGCTGAGGGTAAACAAATGGAATAAGTACACTTTGCTATGCATGCGAATACAACCAACAGTAGCCAAAATAACATATACCAGAAAAGGAAAAACATGTATACAACTTGATGCTAGGATAATTATTTCCCCTTTTTGGGTTGCCTGCTGCGAACAGTAAGGAACAAGTACTCAACTTTCCTTTTGTTTAAAATGGTAATGGTATGATATGTGAGTATATGTATGCGTGTGTATGTATGAATAAGGATACAAAATTGGGGGTCTTCTTTTGTTGCGTGTAAGACTAGGCTGACAAGCCACATGAAAAGAGCAAGGTACTTTCCTGTACATGTAAAGCACTAGTACTTTATAAAGGATTTCTAGCAACTTGTGTGTAGGGTGAGGCGTAGGACCAAAAACAGTGGGAGAACTTCTTTCATTTTTTTGTCAACACAATTAAAGTATAACACAAGTATTTTACAATGGGAGTTAACCCGAGTCCCCTATTTCATGCTTAGATTTAACCCATCAAATAACTTTCGCCCAAAGATCTAAAATTACCTAGTGAAACTCGACACAGCCTAGTTTTCAAAACAACTTTCGGTTTGTCATAAGGTCGAGAAACGAGTTCACAATAAATTCCCAAAGTTGACCGATTTACACTTGTGTAATATTAAACGTTACTTTTATATTTTATGTGTGAGTGCCCTACTTCATGTAATTAAATACTTGACTTAGAGACTTCATAAAAATATGATATTTATCAAATATCGACGACCTCGCGGCCTAGTTTTTATAGTGAGAGTCCGTGTATTTTTCGGACTATTATTCAATAAGTTATCGAGACCCGAACTTGACCCCGTGACTAAATTTGTTGAACAAGAAAAATGTATGAAAACATTTTATTAAACAAGAGCAAGTATAAATCATCAACCAAGTGCTTGTACGTTATTATTATTTGTATTTAGCCTAAGTACGGATATTTTACTTAGGTTGCGAGTAGATTGTTTGCGCATTGGTTTGCGTGCCTTGATTTACCGAGCTATCTTTCTTGATCGTATTTACTTCTTCATCAAGGTGAGTTTCATAGCCCCCACTTTTAAATTGTTTAACTATTTTGGGGTGAGAACATTGCTTGTTTTAACGGATGAACATAAGTGCCTTAAAAACTCATACGTTTGCCTACATGATGTCTAAGTCCCGCCATCCTATGTTGCTTTTAGCCCACTATCATGAACCGTTAATTACTTTGTGTAAGCGCGAATGTTATGGATAGATCTATTGGGATTAACCTCCCTATCTAATTTGGTTGTGTGACCAAAGTTAGATACACTTACATTTGAGTTGTTACAAATGCTGAAGGATGGGCATTTGCTTGGGCTCTTGTTATATCTTGTTGGTTTAGGTTAACGCTTCGGTGTCATGAGCTTAGGCGTAGGTTATGAAAACGTATACTTTTGATTATAATCTTGTATTTGTTATAAGATTATATGCCGGTTGCCTTGAAAATCTTATGGTTCATCACACTATTTAATCTTAAACCTATGAACTCACCGACCTTTGTGTTGACGTTTTAGCAATGTTTTTCTCAGGTATCAAGACGGAGGAGTGACGTGGTTATGCTTGGGAGATTTAAATAAAATGGTCGTGACTTGTATTTTGGATGTCCAAAACAATGTTAAAGTCTTTGAAAACTATGCTTTATTTGATCTTGTGTAATACGCTTCCGAACAAGTTTATGCTTTAATTAAATGAAAACGACTTTTAAATAGTCGTTCTTTGTACCTACATCTTGTGATAGTCATGACCGTCGCACCCCATTGCGTTATCTTACTCTGATAAATTGGGGGTGTGACAAATAAGACCAATTAAAAAGACTATAAAACAGAGTTAAAAGAAAACATTACACAAAAGGTATAATAGATCAGTTGGTGATTAACTTGTTACTACGTATTCTGTGACCTGTAGGTCAAGGGGTTCGAGACCCTCTACTACCCTTTTTTGGTATCTTTTTTTAATTACGAAATAAAAAAGATGTTTAAAAGAAAATTAGAGGGAACTTGTAACAAAGATGTTCAGTAGAGCAGATGGTAAGTTTGTGTAGGTGTTGCGTCTGCTGTTGTTGTATGGTCAGGGGTTTGATACTTGTCTGTTACTTTTTAGTAGATTAATTTTCTTTTTACTTCCTGATTAAAAACAGGCTACAACTTATTGACATAAGCTGCAAACCAACACGTCACTAAGACACAACCACAAATAAGAGATGCTATAACAGAATACGATCAAGTCACAAAGAATCAAAGAAAATTGATAAGAAAAAGTTTTATTGATCTAAAATAATAAGCCACAGCTCGTAACTCTTTTATTTTCTTTTTATATTTGCTGATCTAAAACGATAAGCCACAGCTCATCGAAATAAGTTAACTTTAAACACCACAAACATGATCACAAACATAACACCACAGATTCACAAACAAGGCAATTAGGCAAATAAAAAATGAAGTAGAATATAAAGATTTACAAACAATGAAGAACATCAAAAGTGGCAGCAACCTAAAGTGCACAAAAGTGAAGTTTAAGCTTATTTATAAGCTACCTAAAGAACTCCAAACACTGATTTTATGAAAAACAGAACTAAAGCCACCTCTAAACTATCTGTATGCTTAATCTCAAAGGCTAAAGCTTCTTAACAAAGCTTAACTCAAATCTGGTACGCTTGATATAAAACTTTGACAAATGTAAGCTTAATTGTTATAGTTTATAATGAACCTCAAGTTAAGCTTAAGAGAAGTTATCAAACCTCAAGTAGAATCATAATCCAGCGATTCAAACAACACCTAAGAACAAACATTAATAAATCATAGATCTAAGACACCTACTGGTATTACTTTGGACAGAAAATACACAAGACCCCTTAATGATGCTGCTGAATGCTCGGTTCATTAACAACCACAAATCAGCAGGCCTCTCTTTATTTTTTTTACTTTGGTTACGTTTTGTTGATTGTTGTTGGTATAGAAGGCACCCCACGAGCAATTTGAGCTGGTGGGATTCAACAATAAACATGCACAAACACAAACAATTAAACGCCAAAAACTCAAACACGGTCCACGATTTGAACCAAAATACTCACAAAAACTTAAACGAACACCCCTTAACTGATGAAATCAAGATTTATCACAGAAAAATCATACAAATTCACTTGAAATCGTGTCTAAACCCACTCAACATGCATACGTAAAGTACTAAATATAAACCGAATAAGTATCATTCAATCTAATAGCACATACACAAAATGACATGAACATCACTTAACATGGCAGAATCTTCAAAAAGAATAATTGAGAAAGAAAATGAACAAACCTCAGGGATATACGTCCATACCCCCGGATTTTTTGAGCTTTTGTTCTAGCTTAACAAGAACAAGCATCCAAAACAAACTTGCTAAGATAGATTAACACGTGAACAGTAACAATAGTAACTAAATCAACTGATTATTTTTTTTCTTAAAAAATTTTCATTCCACAAACACTTGAACTAAAAGTAAAAAATTTAAAATAGAAAAATATGCTACTCAGAAGTTTATCACAAAACCAAAACCAACTTTTATATAAAAAAAGGCATTACAATAATTTTTTTTTGAAAAAATTGAGACATGGGCTATACATATTTTGTATGCTCCTTATATAGACTGTAAAAGAAGGATCTAGAATCCCTTCTTACTTGTAAACCCTAATGTTGTAATTCCTAGAACACCCCTGGCATCTTTTAAGAATATGCTAATCTTGATTCTTGAGTTTGAATAATCTTTGAGTCAAAAATCATACCCATGCGGTGATGGTAGGATGTGCAGCTGTTGTGGAGTGATCCAAATCGTCCATCTTGTTCTGGAGAACACGAAATTGCCAATCCTCTTTGGATTTGCTGTCAATTCTTGTCTTGATTCGAAGTCTTCACGTGGGTGTGCAAGTGTGGGGTTAGAAGTGATGAGATATTCTTGGCTGATAGTGAAGTACAAAAGGGATTTGAAATTGGTGATTAGGGTTGGATTTGGTGGCGTTGATAAATGATGATGAACCCTAATCTGTTTTATTCTTTTCTTGTTATTTTTTTTTCGTTTGATAACAAAAAAATACCCGTCTCCTTTTTTTTGTTTTGACGTTACATTACAAAGGCTATAAAAGGCCCCATTTGGTTTTGCTATAAACAAGGGTAGTGGACTTGGATTGGGTTAATGGATCCATCACCGAATTTACTCAACAAAAGGGATTGGGCTGTCTGAATACTTATGGGCTGGTGTTAGGTTTTTACTCTTTGAATGATTATTTGTCTTGATACTAAAATTATAACGGGCTGACCCGACCCGTTAAATGGGTGCGTATTGGCCCGTAAAATTCAGTTTTGAGTTTCAAGATCGGGTTTTTCATGCCCACTTCATTGATGGGTTTCGGGTTTGACTTGACTTTTACTTTGACTTGTAAAATCTTCAAATGTCATCGAGTTGATCCGAAAATACTCGTTTTTGCTCCATTAAGTGCGATCCCGACTTCGATCTTGTGCAATTATTCATTGACCAAATATGTAAACTCTGGACATTTTAGGGACCACAATGTAACTTTAGAGTTTTGCAAGGGTATAAAATGACAAGTCTTCAAACTTAGAGGACCAAACTTGACAATCTTCAGTTCTTCAAGGGTATTTTTGGAAATTCATCACTTGGGTCCGGTTAATTGTGCGACTTCGTTTCCCGTGTTCGTTTTTATTGATTCTTGTGATCTTTTGTCATTTTCTCGATATTCGTACATAAAATACACATTGAACAAACACAAGCATATATTTAGCATTTTTAATGATATTTTAACCGTTTAAAGCCCGTTTTGGACGATGAGACCATGTATAACTGCGGTCTCATCACTCCCCCATACTAAACCATTACCGTGCCCTCACACAATGCTAGAATAAAGTATCTTAGCACCTCCAAAATTCCTTTTTATCGACTTTTATGGAAACGTAAACTTAATAGACTACTACTACTTGTGTTATAGACCTAATGTAGGATTTTCATCGCAAAATGGGACGTTTTGGTTCATAGAACAAGAACACATGAATGATTCGTTAGAAATAATTTCGTCGTCCTCAATTTTTACCCAATTCCATGCTAAGCGTGTAACGAGATCATTGTTATTACAATTTAGTAAAACAAACGTTACTCATGAGTGTTAATTACGTACTTAGACTCCCTTATTACTAAGGTGTATCTCTTATATTTTATTTTGTCTTAATGATCACGAGGATGCATTTGACTTATTTCGATATTTATTAAGGACGAAAATAAAGTAGGACGATTTAATTAATAGTTAGCTAAAGGACACGATCTTTTAAAACGGCTTCTCGTAATCTCCTTAAGTTCATATCTTGGCATAACTCGTTTCACGATTTAAGACCTTTCTTGGACCGATATTTGGCATGTACTTCAAACTTCAAATCTTGAGAGACGATCTTGAAATTATGGTCTTCTCTTCATATATAGAGTACTTCGAGAGATACTTCAAACGTTGACCACGACTTCTTCATTTTTCCTTTGTCTTTATTTGGGATTTTGATATACAACGATCTGCCTCCTTATAGGACTTGGATCTATTTATCCTCATGCCTTGTTAGAGCCTTTTTGGATAGACTTTTCCGCAACATTTTTGGGAGTTAATTGCTTTTCGTCGTGTGTCTTGATCCTTCATATAGATTTTTGGAATAATGATTCTTCACATCATCTTGGATCTTTAGCAATAAAGGGGAATCCTCATGCCTTGTTAGGTCCTTTTTGGATTTGCCAATCTTCGCGTCCCGTTTCAATAAGTTATGCCTTGGATATGAAGTCTATTTAATCACGAGTAACTTTTAAACGATCTTGGGTTAGAAGCTAATTAATCTTTTAAATCGTACGACCTTACATTTCATTTATTTATTTATAAGCGTTGGGAGAAAAAGCTAATAATTACCACACATGAGATCGTGAAGGATTACGTAATTTATAATTGGCTCTATCATTTCTCGTCCTCATTTAAGAGACTTAGCCTAATTATAGTTAAGGAATCGTAGCTAGTGTAAAAACACTGTCGAGTCAAAAATTACTCTTATTCTCGCCATTGGAAAACCTACATTCGTGTCTTAAAACACTTATGAAAACATGAGAATTTTTTTAAAATTTGGCCATTTTTAGCCTTATTTACAACAAAACGATAAAAAAAGATAAACTTTGGAAAGCGTGAAAGCGTAGCAAGGCAAGTATCTGTTCACCCCCATACTAAAGTTAAACATTGTCCTTAATGTTTCAAGTCTAAGGATAAGATACCCCCATACTAGAGACGAAGTTGAATGCTTAATCTAGCATGGAAAGGGTGGAACCATTAAATCTATTGTCGTTTATGAAGTGTGCTAAAAGACCTAAGGTTAGAAAAATCAAGGATATATCATTTGGATATCGAAGAATCTTCAAAGCAAGCGATCGAGGCTCATGTAAAACGAACACGAGAGGCTCCAATCGTGAAGATGATGATCTAAATAACCACAATTCACAAACAACCACGGAACAAAAGAAGGGCACAAATCCCCTCACATTAAACTACATTAGAAAGCAATAATATGTACATGGATAAGCATGGGATCTCCCCGATGAGGAACCTCGTTTTTGATTACCGAGTCATGAGCTCGACTCGATCCCCTCAATACTAATTATCATTGGGGAAGGTGACTTGGTCGAGGTCGTCCAAAGAAGGGACTTCCCCACCAAAGTAGTGCTTAACCCTATGACCATTCACCTTAAATTTAAAACTATCATTTTGAGCTAGCTCGATTGTCCCATATGGAAATACTTGGGTGATGGTGAAAGGTCCGGACCAACGGGATTTCAACTTGCCGGAAAATATTTTCAATCTTGATTTAAAAATCAACACTTGATCTTCAATGTTAAAAACCTGGTTTCTAATTTTAAAATCATGAAACATTTTAGTTTTCTCTTCATAAATCAATGAATTTTCATAAGCAATGTCCCTCAAATTATCTAATTCATTTAATTGCATTTTCCGGTGTTTTTCCGCTGTCTCAATGTCATCATTACAATGCTTTAGGGCCCAATAAGCTTTGTGTTCGAGTTCAATTGGCAAGTGACAATTATTCCCATACACAAGCTTATAAGGAGTGCACCCAAAGGGCGTCTTATGAGCGGTACGAAAGGCCCATAAAGCATCGTCAAGCTTATTCGACCAAGATGGTCGGTTTTCTCCTATCGACCTCTCTAAAATCCTTTTCAAGGCTCGGTTTGAAACCTCGACTTGCCCACTCGTTTGTGGGTAATAAGCCGTAGAAAGACGATGTGTAACCCCATATTTCTTTAGAACCTTATCAAATTGGTCGTTACAAAAATAGGTTCCACGATCGCTTATGATAGCACGAGGGGTTCCAAGCCGAGAAAACAATTGCTTCAAAAATTTGACTACCACACGAGCATCGTTCATGGGTAAAGCATTAGCTTCCACCCACTTAGATAGGTAGTCAACGCGACAAGGATGTACTTATTACCACGAGATGATGGGAACGACCCCATAAAATCAATGCCCCACACGTCAAAGATCTCATACACTTGGATGATATTTTGTGGCATTTCATCGTTTTGTGAGGTTTTTCCTTGACGTTGGCACGAGTCACACGACTTGATAAGTGCGTACGCATCTCGGTAAATAGTAGGCCAAAAGAAACCGGCATCAAAGACCTTCTTCGCCGTGAGATTAGCACCATGGTGACCACCCGTGGGTCCCTCGTGACAAGATCTAAGGATATTAGTAGCTTTGGTGCCAAACACATAACGTCGAATAATTTGATCCACACAAGTCCGAAAGAGATAAGGGTCGTCCTAAAAATATAACTTGACGTCACGAAAGAATTTTCGTTTTTGTTGAGTCGTCATACCCTTGATGATGAAGTTGTCCGCATGGTAATTTGCGATGTCCGAAAACCATGGGGTAGAAGAATCTTCCTTGGAGTTCACTACACCAAGTGCCTCGAGAGGAAATTTTTAAGTGATTTCCTTGTTCTCGGGCACACTTTGGTGAGGATCTTCCAAACGAGAGAGGTGATCGGCCGCAAGATTCTCGGCTCCTTTTTTGTCAAGTATGGTGGCATCAAATTCTTGTAGGAGGAGAATCCAACAAAGCAATCGTGGTTTAGCATCAAGTTTAGAAAAGAGATACTTGATGGCCGAATGATTCGTATACACTATGCTTTTAGTCAAGACAAGATAAGGTCAGAATTTCTCAAATGCATACACCACGACAAGTAATTCCTTTTCCGTTGTGGTGTATTTAAGTTGAGCCTCGATCATCGTCTTACTAGCATAGTGAATAAACAAGAAATGCTTGTCATGACGTTGCCCCAAAACGGACCCAATAGCGTAATCACTAGCATCACACATAAGTTCAAATGGGAGATTCCAATTAGGAGCAACAAGAATGGGAGCTTCGGCTAGTTTCCTTTTAAGAATTTTAAAGGCTCGAACACAATTTTCGTTAAAGATGAAAGAGGCATCTTTTTTGAGAAGGTGTGTAATGGGTCGAGATATATTTGAAAAGTTTTGATGAAGCGACGATAAAAGCCCGCGTGTCCTAGGAAAATCCTAACTCCCTTGACGGTTTTGGGATGAGGTAATTTGGAGATGACGTCAATTTTAGCTTTGTCTACGTCAATCCCCGCTTTCGAGACCTTGTTCCCTAAGACGATTCCCTCTTTACACATAAAATGATATTTTTCCCAATTGAGCACAAGGTTGGTTTCCTCATATCATTTTAACATTTTATCCAAATTATTTAAACACGAAGTAAATGAATCACCAAACACGGAAAAGTCATCCATGAAGACTTCCATCGTCTTCTCGATCATATCATGAAAATAACCATCATGCCCCTTTGAAAGGTTATCGGTGCATTACAAAGTCCTAATGGCATTCTACGATAGGCAAACGTTCCATATGGACACGTAAACGTAGTTTTTTCTTGATCACGAGGATCGATGAGGATTTGAAAGTAGACGGAAAAACCATCGAAGAAGCAATAGAAATCGTTTCCCGCAAGTCGCTCCAACATTTTTCCATGAAGGGCAAGGGAAAATGGTCTTTACGAGTGGCGTCATTTAACTTCCGATAGTCAATACACACCCTCCAACCGGTCACGAGTCGAGTTGGAATTAACTCGTTGTCATCGTTTGGCACAACGGTCATTCCTCCCTTTTTAGGGATACAATAGATTGGGCTCACCGAAGGGCTATCGGATATAGGGTAAATCATTCCCACGTCAAGTAGTTTAAGAACTTCCTTTTTTATGACGTCATGAATTTTGGGGTTAACCCTTCTTTGACATTGGGTTGCGGGCTTGTAGTCTTCCTCCATTAAAATTTTGTGTGTACAAAATTTAGGGTCGATACCCTTAATGTCGGAGATCTTCCACGCAATTTCCCCTTTGTGAGCTTTTAAGACATCGATAAGTGCATTTTTTCGTCATCCGAAAGATCTTTCGCAATAATAATCGGCAACTTATCGTTTCCTTCCAAGAATACGTATTCAAGGTGAGGAGGAAGATCTTTCAATTCAAGGGTTGGTGGCTCCTCGATTGAAGATTTCATTTCAATACTCATAACCTCCACCGGCGGAGGAAATGGGAAATCGTTAAGAAAATCCTTGATAATTGAAAAATCGTCATTGTTATCGAGGTCTTTGTTAGAAGTTCGAGGTACATCGATTTCTTCCAAAGTGAAACCCCCTCCTTCGAATGGAGTGAAAGTGGGTGATGAATTATCAAGGATTGGATCGAGCATAGTGGGATTGCCACTATTTGCTTTATCGGAAAAACCTAAAACTTCTTGTGAAAATTCTTCGCAAACGACATCGATTAAATCCACATGGTTCATGGTCGCGATAGAATAAGCATGAGAAAGTTTAGAGTTTTGAAGTGCGTCTATAACAAGTTCCTCGTTGTTGAAGCGTAAAGTGATTTTTCTAGCATGCACATCAATGACCGCTTTCGACGTATCTAAAAATGAACGACCTAAAATGAGAGGAACTTGAGGATCAATGAGAATATCGAAAACAATAAAGTCTACCGGATAGTAGCACTTTCCCACCTTCACAAAAACATCTTCGGCCGTCCCACATGCGGGAATCATAGAATGATCGGCCATCTCGATAGACATTTTCGTAGGAGTAAGATTTGGAAGATTGAGCGACTTAAATATTTCAAGAGGCATCAAATTAATACTAGCACCAAGATCGGCCAAGGCGTAACAATTTTCCTTATCTTGGATATCACAAGGAAGTACGAGTTTACCGGGATCACCGACTTTTTGAGGTATGCGGTTAAGAAAAACTGATGAACAATGATTAAATTCTTGCAATTTCTCTTTATCGTTCAACATACTTTTAAAGTTGGCGGCAAATCGAGGCATCATAATTAAAGCATTGGCAAAGATTATGTTAAAATGCAAATCACGAAACATTTTTATAAAAAGCTCAAATTGATAATTGTTACGATCTTGCAAATTTTCCTTATGACGTCTCGATGGATAAGGTAAGGGTGGTGTTGGGTGGGGGTATAGGCATAGCCTTTGGAATCTCGGGTTCCAAACTTGGTGAAGGGTCGACCGTAGGTGTGGTTTGAGCGGTACTTCGTGGGATTGAGATTTGCTCCTTTTCGACCACAACCTCGGGTTCTTCCTCAATTTCCTCCTCCGTAGGAGTAATTGGTTGAGGAGTTAGTTCTTTAAAGGTCTTACAACCACGTGTGGAAATTACTTTCATCTCTCCCTTCGGGTTTGAAATGGTGTTGCTAGGAAGACCACCCAAAGTAGAGGCTTTGTTCATCATGATAGCTTCTAAAAGTCTATTTTCCAAATTTGTTCGTTCCTGCTTTTCTTTCTCATTTTCAACCTTTTGATTTTGCTCCCACCTAAGCAAAGTTTTATCAATCTTATGTTGGGTTTGTTCCATCTTTTGTTGATTTTGTTGGAGCCTAACCACATTCCCATCGATTTTGTTACTATGAGCGTTAAACTTGGTTATTAGGTTTATCATGTCATTTGCCATATTTGTGAACCTATCGTCATTTGCCTTAAAGTAGTTCAAAACTTCATTTGTAATATCTTTTGAAAACCCTTGATTGATGTTTTGAAAAACACGATTTTGATTTTGGTTTTGAAATTGACTCTTATTCCCCCCATTGTTGTCGTAATTACCCTTGTTATAATTCCTTTGATTTCCTTGGTAAACACCTTGATCGTTGTTGTGATTGTTGTTAGCATTTTGATTGTTGTGATTAGGTGGAAAACCTGGTGGAGTTAATTGATTAGTGCGGGTAACTTGACCGTTTTGGTTGTAAGTTCCCGTGGCCGCGTAGGCACTCGAAGTGTTACCACCGGCGGTAATGCACTCGGAGAAATCATGAGATCCACCACAATAAAAAAAAGAAACCTCAACCGCTATAGCCGTAGCGGGAGTTGGTTGTTCACCAATTTTAAGCTCTTTAAACAATCCCTTAAACCTATAGAAAAATTTGTTTTCCACATTAGACTCAATTTGTCTAGCATCAACGGTAGGTGACAATGAAGGCGAAGCTATGTTAACACTCGATGTGTTACGAGGGCTATAAACTTTAGACCTATTCTCAATCATTGTCAATGCTTCTTCGACCATTTTACACAAAAAAATACCACCCGCAACGGCATTAAGATAATCTCGTTCATGATCATTCAATCAATTGTAAAACGTGTCGATTTGATGTAAGTCGGAAAAACCGTGATGAGGACATTCATGCAACATTTCCTTAAACCTATTCCAAGCCTTTGAAAAACTCTTATTATATTTTTGTGAAAACTTTGAAATCTCGTTTTTAAATGCGTAGTCTTAGAGGGCGGAAAAAATTGGTTCAAGAATTTGGACACGAGATCCTTCCACGTCAATATAGAATTGGGTGGTTCTTTCTCGAGCCAAATTTTGGTAGGCCCCTCTAAGGAATACGGAAAAAGCATCATCTTAATGGAGTCATTCGAGACATCCTTAAACTTGCAAGTCGAGGTAAGACGGTTGAAATGGCGAATGTGGTTATGAGGGTTGTCCTTTTCGTCACCACGAAACTTGTTAGCTTGGATCATGGACAAAAAACCCGTCTTAAACTCAAAATTCTCCGCAAGGATAGCGGGAATCACAATCGCTTCTCCATAACCCTCGGTGGGTGCTTGAAGCAATTCCATCATAGTACGATTAGCCATGGAAGCTTCTTGTTCTACAATGGGTTCGTCAGTGGGAGATTCTTCAATAGAAGGAGTTGGTGTTCCTTCCTTTCGATTTCGACGTTTACTTGCACGTTTTGCTTGAGAAAGAGTTAGCATAAACGTAACGTAAAACGTGGGGGTGAGCAAAGAAGATACTTTTTGGTGTTTTTACGTTTTTTTTTAATTTTTTTGTGCCTTTGATTGTTTTTTTTAACTTTTTTGGATTTTTCTCGTGAATTACGTAGACTCAAATCTACAAATCTCTCCTCAAATCAATTTCCCGATTAAAGGAGCCTCAAGGAATGAAAACGATCACGTTGAGTGAACGTCTTCGATGACTTCAAAACGTTGGTGGAACACCAAAACGTTCAAGAGGGTTTAATCTTTGAAAAACAAGAAAATATATATGATACGTAGATAATAATTTGGTTGGCAAACCCTTGATTAGCCCTTTTTCTCAAAACACGCACAAGCAAGCAGAGGAAACGAGGCGGCGCGAAGCACTTAAGAGCCTTTTTCCTTTAGGCCGTGAAATACAATCGCCTTATACCCACCTTATTGTTTGTGTTAATCAAAATTAAGCATTTCGAAAGTAATTATCTATTTTGCCTTTTCTTTTGTTTTGGATTCGAATACAATAATTGAGTGATGAAATCCCAATTAAGGTTGCTTTTTCACGCTTTGGTGATATCGTAAATTTGTTGTGATACGTAATACAATATATTAATAATAATCACAAAAACAACGAAAACCGATAATACGTGTGATTAGAGTGCTCATCACACAAATACTATTTATGGTTAATATCAAAAACAAAATTGTTCAAATTTAAACACACACGCCTCCCCGGCAGCGGCGCCAAAATGATAGTAGTATGAATACGTGTTTTAGGAAAAACAATATATAAGCGGTAAGTACTAGGCGTACGTTTAGGAAAACGTAAACACTTATGACCCAAGTATTTAGTTTGTTCACCAAGGAGGATTATTGCGTATGTTAAACTTGATATATTTGAGATTAATATTGAAAATGAAGAATGAAAATGACGGATTACGCTAAAAACAGACGAAAATATGCGAACGTACGAACGTCGAAACGCGACCAAACGAAAAATTTCACATAAAAGTTAATTAAAGATTACTAAAAAGTCCTAAAAATTATAAATAAGAAAAGTACGAAACCCAAAAAAATTAAAAACTTTTTAATTAATTAATATTAATTTTTAAAGTTTAATAAAAAAACCTAAAAATAAAAGTAACTAAGAAAAAGACAAAATCTAACTTTTAAACTTTGTAAACCTAAATTATATTAAAACAAGTCCAAAAATGTTTTTTTTGAAAACTAAAAAGTATTTTTCAAAAAATTTTAAAATCTTTTTATTTTTTTATTTTTCTTATTACCTAAAACTAGTTTAAAAGGAAAATAATGATTAGAATATAAAACAAACGAGGAAAAATATAATTTTTTTTGTAAAACTCTAAAACGTGATCAGTTATCTAGGAAAAATAATGTGAAGGACAGTCCTAAACCAAATAAGCCACAAAGAGAATAATAAGCTACGACTAATTATAAAAAAAATAAGACCAATTAAAAAGACTATAAAATAGAGTTAAAAGAAAACATTACACAGAAGGTATAATAGATCAGTTGGTGATTAACTTGTTGCTACGTATTCTGTGACCTGTAGTTTAAGGGTTCGAACCCTCTACTACCCTTTTTTAGTATCTTTTTTATTACGAAATAAAAAAGATGTTTAAAAGAAAAATAGAGGGAACTTGTAACAAAGATGTTCAGTAGAGAAGATGGTAAGTTTGTGTAGGTGTTGCTTCTACTGCTGTTGTATGGCCAGGGGTTTGATACTTGTCTTTTACTTCCTGATTAAATAAAGGCTACAACTTATTGACATAAGCTGCAAACCAACACGTCACTAAGACACAACCACAAACAAGAGATGCTATAATAGAATTCGATGAAGTCACACAGAATCAAAGAAAATTGATAAGAAAAAGTTCTATTGATCTAAAATAATAAGCCACGGCTGGTAACTCTTTTTTCTTTTTATATTTGCTGATCTAAAATGATAAGCCACAGGTCATCGAAATAAGTTAACTTTAAACACCACAAACATGATCACAAACATAACACCACAGATTCACAAACAAGGCAATTAGGCATGAAGAAAAAATGAAACAGAATATAATGATTTACAAACAATGAAGAACATCAAAAGTGGCAGCAGCCTAAAGTGCACAAAAGTGAAGTTTAAGCTTAGTTATAAGCTACCTAAAGAACTCCAAACTCAGATTTTATGAAAACCAGAACTAAAGCCACCTCTAAACTATCTGTATGCTTAATCTCAAAGGCTAAAGCTTCTTAACAAATTTGAACTCAAATCTGATACGCTTGGTATAAAACTTGGAAAAATGTAAGCTTAATTGTTATAGTTTATAATGAACCTCAAGTTAAGCCTAAGAGAACTTTATCAAACCTCAAGTAGAATCACAATCCACCGATTCAAACAACACCTAAGAAAAAACATTAATACATCACATATCTAAGACACCTACTGGTATAACTTTGGATAGAAAATACACAAGACCCATTTATGATGCTGTTGATGCTTGGTTCATGAACAACCACAAATCAACATGCCTCTATTTGTTTTTTTTACTTTGGTTAAGTTTTGTTGATTGTTGTTGGTATAGAAGACACCCCACGAGCAGTTTGAGCTGGTGGGATTCAAGAATAAACATGCACAAACACAAAAAATTGAACGCCAAAGACTCAAACACAGTCCACGATTTGAACCACAATTCATACAAAAACTTAAACGAACACCCCTTAACTGATGAAATCAAGATTTATCATAGAAAAATCATACAAATTCACTTGATATCACGTCTAAACTCACTCAACATGCATATGTAAAGTACTAAACATAAACTGAATAAATATCATTCAATCTTATAGCACATACACAAAATGACATGAACATCACTTAACATGGCAGAATCTTTAAAAAGAATAATTGAGAAAGAAAATGAACAAACCTCAGGGATATACGTCCATACCCTGGATTTTTTGAGCTTTCGTTCTAGATTAACAAGAACAAGCATCCAAAACAAACCTGCTAAGATAGATTAAGACGTGAACAGTAACAATAGTAACCAAACCAACTGATTATTTTTTTCTCAAAAAATTTTCATTCCATAAACACTTCAACTAAAAGTAAAAAATTTAAAGTAGAAAAATATGCTACTCAGAAGTTTATCACAAAACCAAAACAAACTTTTATATAATAAAAAGACATTACAATAAAAATTAAAAAAAAAACTGAGACAAGGGCTATACACATCCTGTATGCTCCTTATATAGACTGTAGAAGAAGGATCTAGAATCCCTTCTTACTTGTAAACCCTAAAGCTGTAATTCCTAGAACACCCCTAACATCTTTTAAAAATATGTTGATCTTGATTCTTGAGTTTGAACAATCTTTTAGTCAAAAATCAAACCCATGTGGTGATGGCAGGATGTAGAGCTGTTGTGGAGTGATCCAAATCGTCCATCTTGTTTTGTAGAACACAGAATCGCCAATCTTTGTTGGATTTGCTGTCAATTCTTGTCTTGATTCGAAGTCTTCATGTGGGTGTGTAAGTGTGGGGTTAGAAGTGATGAGATATTCTTGGCTGATAGTGAAGTACAGAAGGGATTTGAATTTGGTGATTAGGGTTGGATTTGGTGGCTGATTTGATAAATGAATGTGAACCCTAATCTGTTTTATTCTTTTCTTGTTCTTTTTTTTGTTTGATAACAAAAAAAGTGCCCGTCTCCTTTTTTGTTTTAACGTTACATTACAAAGGCTATAAAAGGGCCCATTTGGTTTTGCTATAAACAAGGATAATGGGCTTGGATTGGGTTAATGGATCCATCACCGAATTTACTCAACAAAAGGGATTGGGTTGTACGAATACTTATAGGCTGGTGTTGGGTTTTTACTCTTTGAATGGTTATTTGTCTTGATACTAAAATTATAGCGGGTTGACTCGACCCGTTAAATGGGTGCGGATTGGCCCGTAAAATTCAGTTTTGAGTTTCAAGATCGGGTTTTCATGCCCACTTCATTGTTAGGTTTCGTGTTTGACATGACTTTATCTTTGACTTTTAAAATCTTCAAATGTCATCGAGTTGATCCAAAAATACTTGTTTTTTCTCCATTAAGTGCGTTCCCGACTTCGATCTTGTGCAATTCTTCATTGACCAAATATGTAAACTCTTGACATTTTAGGGACCACAATGTAATTTTTGAGTTTTACAAGGGTATCAAATCACAAGTCTTCAAACTTAGATGACCAAACTTGACAATCTTCAATTCTTCAAGGGTATTTTTGGAAATTCATCACTTAGGTCTGGTTTATTGCGCGACTTCGTTTCCCGTGTTCGTTTTTTATTGATTCTTGTGATCTTTTTGTCATTTTCTCGATATCCGTACCTAATATACACATTGAACAAACACAAGCATATATTTGGCATTTTAATGATATTTTAACCGTTTTAACCCCGTTTTGGACGATGAGACCATGTATAATTGCGGTCTCATCACTCTCCCGCGAAGAAAGCTTACCGGATTTATAACCGTCGTCTTGGCAAGATCATAGAAACTATGGATGTCAATTTTGATGAGCTAAATGCGATGGCTTCTGAGCAATGCAACTATGAACTTGCGCTTCATGAGATGGGAACCGGTATTATTAGTTCCAGATTAGTTACCAACAATCCTACTTCTCCATCATTTATACCACCTACAAGGCCTGAGTGGGATGAGTTATTTCAACCGATGTTTGATAAATTCTTTGATCCTCTTAGTGATGATGTTACAGCTCCTGCAGTAGTAGCTCCGATTCCTGAAGTTGTTGCTCAAGATAATGGAGATCAGTCAGATGTATCTACCCTTACTATTGAACCGGATGCACCATACCCTAGTAATTCTCAAACTAAAAATGAATCAACACCCTCACTCGTTCCTACTGATGTTGAAGAGGATCACACTGATCACGATTTGGAATTTGCTCACATACAAGAGCTTCCATATTATGGTTTACCAATACCCGAAAACCCTAACAGTGCGTCTACCTCAGAGGAAGCTCATGCAACCATTTACTCCAGACCCCACCGGATTGAAACTCACAACACCAAGTGGACAAAAGATCACCCAATCCAAAATATTATTGGTGACATCGAAAGACCAGTCTCAACATGCCATCAATTACTAGAACATGCATTATTTTGCTACTTTCATGCCTTTCTCTCTCAGATTGAACCTAAAACATGGCAACTAGCTATGACACAGTCATGTTGGATTGAAGCCATGCAAGAGGAACTCAATGAATTTAAATGACTTGAAGTCTGGGAATTAGTTCCGTTACCCGACAACATTAACGTTCTATTGGGAATTATTTGTAAAGTACCAAGTACTGTTAGTGTAAGTATAAGTACTGTTAGTGTTGGCAAGTACCATTAGTGTTAACACGGTACATAGCAAGTACTGTTAGTGTTAAGTACAAGTACTGCTATATTGATTAGGACGAATATATCTTTGTAAAAGATATGTCATAGTTATAGTTAGAGTATATCTTATGTGATATACTTAATAGTTACAATATTGATAATATATCGTGTGTGATATACTTATCTTTATAGAATATTCTAAGGTTTCTAGGGCTCCTTACTCTATAAAAGGAACATAGGTACGATGACATTCATGTACCTCATTCAAGTCGATTAATAAGAGAATCGAATAGTTAAAAGTAATTATGTTCTTCTGTGCTCTATAAGTTAGATTCTACATAACTTATATAGTTGAGTAAGAGTTCTCAAAGTGTTTTAGTTTTATTACAAACTACTATGCTAATTCTTAACAGAATATAGATCCAATCAAAAGGATCAACAAGTGGTATCAGAGCTTGTTGAGAAACTCTGAATAAGAAGGACACAACCCTAAAATCCCCACTCACACCAAAATTCAATGTCTCAACCTGGTGATGACCCTCACTTGGAAGACATTCCAGATCCTGATCCAATTCCACAGGGACAGCCTCAAGTTGTGTATCCTGCACCACCACAAGGTGTTCATGCCATAGATGTTGTAGTTACTTCTACAACTACAAAACTTTCCCATACTCTCTTTGTTGTCAAACTCTCCGTTCTCAAAGGTGATAACTATGAGACGTGGGCTATGGAGATGGAACATTACTTGAATCACACAGATCATACTCTGTGGCAGGTTATCAAGAATGGGAATACACCTTAGAAGTTGCACTGGTTACCTGATGGTACATGCTATGCTTTACCTGTTGTTACTGTTGAGGAGGTACAAGTAGAGACCAGAGAAAGAAAGGCCATAACTGCTTTGACTATGGCACTTTCAGAAGACATATTACCTAGCTTTCATCACTACAAGGATGCAAAGGCTATGTGGGATGCCATCAAACTTAGATTTGGAGGCAATGACAAATCTAAGAAGATGAAGAAGATTGTTTTGAAACAAGAATTTGATAACTTCTCAATTTCCAGTATTGAAGTAATCCATGGTGGCTATGAAAGGTTCAGCAAGCTGCTCATTCAATTGGCATTTTATGGACTGATAATTCCTAATGAAGAAGCTAATCTAAAATTCTTAAGAAGTGTTCCACAAGAATAGAAAGCAATGGTTATGCACTTCATCACAAGGGATGATCTGGATACAATTCCTTTTGATCATCTATATAACAATCTTAGAGCTAACGAGAGGGATGTTAAAGGCGTTGAGGTGACCAAATCAGCAGCAACAACAATGTCTAACTTGGATTTTGTGTCAGAAGGTAATGGCGGTACTTACTTCCAAAATACCGCTAGTGGATCAAGTTGCGGTACTTACTTCCAAAATACCGCTGGCGGACTTACAAGCAGTACTTACTCTCAAGGTACTGAAGGCAGTCCTATTGTATCTCAAAATCCACAAAGAAGATCTTCACCATTGTTTAGTGACAATGATGCCTTCTCATTCTTTGTTAGACAAGATAACAGACCAAGGTTGACTCTCAATGACTTGTTCCAAATAGATGATGCTGATGTTAAGGAGATGGACCTCAAATGGCAAGCTGTTATGATCTCTATGAGATCTAATAGGTTCTTTAAGAAGACTGAAAGGAAGATGACTGTTGATCCTAATAAACCATTAGGCCATGACAAGTCTAAAGTTGAATGCTATAACTTTGGAAGGAATGGACATTTTGCAAGGGAGTGCACTAGAGATAAGTAATGTCTGATCTAATTCAAGTTCGTTTTTCCAAAAGCTCAAGACAAATTGAAAGTACAACCAATCTCAAGTTCTTAATTGTTTTTGCTGTTAACAAAGTTATTTGGTATCTATGTCTATTTCAAAGAAGCACGTAAAAAGGTGTAACATAGTATAGCTATGTATCTGTAAAACAAGTTACAAATACCACACTAATAGCACAAAGTACAAATATCTAATGCTCAAGTGTAAAAATGCTTAAAATGTAAAGAGAATGAAAGTACAAGGACTAAATGTGTAAATTTAGAAAGATAAGGTACCAAAAGTGAAAATAGTAACAAACTATAACCACTTTCTAACAAATATCCAAAACTGCCAAACTAAAATGAAACAAACTGAAAATCAAGGGACTTATAAGTGCAAACCCTAAAAAGTTGTGATTAAAAAGCTGTTTAGCAAAATTATGAAAAGCTGAGGACTAGATTGCAATTTAAACAAACTATAAACCAAAAACGGGCACCAAGTATTCAATAAGCTCGTATGGGCTTATTATCCCACCAAATTTGTTCTAGTTTTTTTCTAAATGCTTAAAATGAAAAGTTAGCTAGGCTTGTCTAAGGAATTTGGCTAAAAGCAAGTAAAACTCAAGTTTGCTTATTCTAATAAGCTTAAAATAAGCTATAAACGTTTCCAGACATCAACACTTAGATTTTCTTGATGAAATTATTAAGCAAGTGACAAAGAGGTTGAAATGTCAAGTAACTTTGAAAATGGTCAAGGAAATAAGTTGGAATCTCAAATAAGCCAAAAGTGCTTATCGTTGACCAAGTTTGACCAAGATTTTTCAAAAAGCTGAATTTCTCAAAATCTACTCAAGACATATTTGTGAAGAGAATTGTAAAAGAAAATGGGAGGTTTTATGAAGTAGTTGAATGGGAAATGAATAAGCAGACTACTTTGATCACAGAAACTTGAAAATGCTAATGTGCTTATTAAAAAGCTAGTATCTAACTCAAAACTTGATATTGTATTGTCTAACTTGAAAACTCTGAAAGCTTATAAGTTTCACTACAACTGACAACAAGAATTAAGTAAAATTATCAACAAACAAAGAATTGGCAAGGGATCAAAGGTATCTAGTTTGAACTAATGAAATTATGTAAGGTCTGACCTAAACTTTTTGAGTGTCAATTGCCTTTTTGACCAAAACTTTGACCATAAAAGTTCACAACTTGACTCACACTCACTCGTTGAGTGTAAATGAACTCAAAGCAAAAGGTTTCAACAATTGATTCACAAAGACAACTTAGATCCAAACACTAGTTTTGGACTGATTTCAAAACTTTTCAAAGACTTTTGAAGCAAAAGATTATGACAACAAAAGACTCTTATCTAATCTTATTAAGAGACTGAAATGAACTAGTAACAAACCAAAATCCAACAAGTTAACACTCTAAGATTCAAAGTAGCTAACTGATGAATTATAACTGATGAAAACCAAATTTTATCTAGCAAAAATTGAATCAAAGCTATCAGACTACTTGTTAACTATCATAATATATCAATAACAACACAAGAGCAACAAATCAGGCACAATATAGCAGATAAGATCTATTTCTAGGAATTGAGAATGGCACATTCAGTTTAGAGGAATTTAAACAAGATTTTTGTTCCTTTTAGCTTGAAGCCACCTCTGATGAAGTAGAGGTGCGCTGAGCTCTCTAAGATCAACTAAAACACCAACAATCAATCACCATAAACCATCATCTCATCATCAGTATCTACAAATCTACACCCCTGCATCATTCTGCTAATTTTGGCTATGAACTTGAACAAAAAATGTCTGAACCAGCTACAAGCATCCAAAATTAATCCAAACAAGCTCTATTGATCAAGTTTGATCAATATAACAAAGTAACAGTAGGAGGAGGATAATGGAGGAATGAGAAGTAGAATTGAGTAAGAAATAAAAGTGATGGTTTATAAATGGATGAAAGTTTGTTACAATCTGTTATAACTACACTAACTAACTCTCAAGTGGTTGTCAATCACTTGAGAGTAGTATCTATTTGAATTGCTAACTGGAAATTGAGAGAAATTTAGAAGTGTGTGAAAATTACATACACTAAGTACAATTACAAATGAAGAACACAAGGGGTATTTATAGAGCTGGGTTAAAGTTTGTTGGGATGCTGTGACGTATTCCAGCCAATCTCCTTCTTCCACGTGTCATGATTCTGCTAATTGGATTTATCCGTTGAAGAACTGATTTGGGGCTTTTTGATGTAGTTAATTTCAGGTTAATTGAATGGTTGGGGTGTGATCCTCATGTGATTTAGAGCAAATTTCATGTATAACACTTGAACTGAAAAGCATTCCTTCTCCTTCTTTGATCTGGGTTCGTTTGTGTTTGAATGTGACACGTGTCTTGATATTATTGGAAGAGAGAGGAAGTTGCGGATCAATATCCAAAAACTGATTTTTGATTGGTTGATAAAGGATAGTGGAGTTTCACTGTGCAGATTATGTATATTAATTGGGTGGCGGCTGGGTGGGATGATGTGTCATCTACTTGGCAATCCGTGTGCCATTATTCAAGGCCTCTCATTGGTCCAAATGAAGTATACTCGGATTAATATCAAACTTGATTTAATTTTGGCAAATTTAGTCCTCATGTTTAGGCAGATTGTTAACTTGAGCTCCAAACTTCATTTCTTTGTCATTTTTAGTCCTTCTTTCTTCAAACTTGCACAATATTGATACTTTGACTATTTGACTTCATGGCTGACCAAATTTGACTTTGTTCTTGACTTTCTCATAATTGAAACTTTAGTCCTTCATCTTTGAAAGTTGTCAAGAAAGGTCCTTTGTCTTTGCAAGGCTTGTCACTTTTCATCCTCCTTTTGCCTTTTCTTCATCAATAAAGCTTGATTTCACTTGTTTGCTCCAAAATTGTATCTTTGTTACCTACACAAGCACAAACAACAAAACATACCCATAATACTGCTTTTATGAATCAGCATTAGGTATTTTGCTTTGTGTTTTAGGGTGATTTGTGATATTATTGATATGAGATTTCACTCATATCAAATCCCCTACACTTGATCATTGCCATGACCTCATGCAATGCCACATTTTAAAGCACCAATTTACACTTTTCTCATAATTAACCCACCTTGGCCTATATGGAATGTATTTACACTACACTATACTATATGATGCATGATTTTGATTTTATGCAATGCAAAGAAAAACAATTCTATTTATATATTTTTGGATTTTCTTAAAATGGTTTTGATGGAAACAACTCATAAATAAATCAAAGACTTTAATTAAGGCTTTGTACCATGAACACTTATCTTCCTCAAGTTTCACTTTCCCCATATCAAGCTTAAAAACAAGATCATTGTTATCCATAAGTGAAAGTGCGTCAAATCATTCATATAGATTAATTATGTTACCATTATACCCCCACTTATTATGCCTCTAAGATCGGTTATTATTTGAGCAAATTGCTTGAGGGAAAATTTGTCATTATTTAAAGCGTGAAATATAAGAATTGTAAAATCTCAAAATAAGGAAGCACGATTTTAATCCTAAGTAACCATCTTATCTATTACTCGAAAAACCGCCCATAATTAATATAAGTCCGACTCAAAAGTAATAAGTCATTCTCCTTATGTGTAAGATCCTTATGTCATGCATTAATAAGTAGCTACTCACTCGCTAAGGAAAGAAAAATAAAACTCACTCAATAATTTTGAGACTTTGGATCTTCAATCCCGCAACCCGTCACGGTAATCGGATTGGAGCAACTATCAAATCCCCGCAACCCTTGTGAGAGTAATATTGGAATTCAATAGTTACTATAATTAACACTTGACTGCCCTTCTTAGGAGTCTTGTATAATTATTTTTTTTCTTTTTCTTTTTCTCTTTTTTTTTTCTCTAGCCACTCATTTTTTTGTAAGCCGCTCTTATTTTTCTTTATTCCTCACAAAGAAAATTGAAAAGAATAAAAGGAAAAACACTCGCTAAGTATTAAGCATGACATAAGTCTAGTACACATAAAACGTTCTAACTTAGAATCTTAAGACGTATTTATACCAACCACGAATGATTAGTCAAAAATGCATAAGAGACTACAAACCAATTAAAACCGTTCTTGATTATTTATTAACATATATACATGCGTTGACAAGAAATTAAAGGGTACGAAAGGGGGTATAAAAGCCACAATGAATGAATATGAGGTATATCTAGACCTTAGCACTTATTTCAAACTCTATCATCTCTTGTTCTCCACAGTTTAAAATCTCAAATAATAAGACTAGTGGATGCTTAGCCTAATAAACCAATGAAGGTCTACATGGTTAAGGCTACTAGCTAGATTAAGCTTAGATAAGCAAAATCGGGTTGAGTCAAAGTATCCATGGCGGGCCTAATATGTTAAAGAAGTCTAAATTTGTTAAACCATGTCCTTTATTATATTTTTTCCTTTATATATTTGATGAAAAATAAAAGAAGAAATATATACAATGCAAATGTGTTATGCAAATGAAAAATGATAAATGCAAAAATTATGAATGCATATTTTTGTGGCCAAAGTAGATTAAAAATTTGAAAAAATATTTGAAAAATTAATTTCCAAGTTTTCATGAAGTTAATGACAAAGTTCTAGGTAAGGTCACTTCGATAGAAGACCCCCTACACTTAAGATAAACATTATCCTCAATGTTTAAGAGTATTGGAGTGACCTCCCCTACACATATGACATTGATAACTTTGCTTATCCCAAGTTAAGGAAAGGTCTACTATAGTGAATCCATTTTAAGCACAATGTGGTTATAAAAAATCACAATAGTAACAAAGTGAACTTGATACAAGGGCCTCCTCCATAAGCTCCAATGCATGTGATGATAGAGAGCGACCCTACAAACATCATGAAGACAAAAGAGAGGCATCCCCCTACACTTCTTCTCAACTATATACCCTTATTTCTATCCTAACACACTCTAGTTCTAAAAACTCTAAACCTAGTTATTCAAGCTTGATTTATGGAGTCTCTAGCTCGACTCTTCCCACAATGAATTAATTCATGGGGAAAATGGGGATCTCTTAGACCATTTCTACGGAAATGTCCTCCCCAAAGTAATGCTTAACACGGTGACCATTCACGTTGAAATTTGGGCCATTTGGTTGTGGCAACTCAATAGTCCCATATGGAAATACTTGAGCAATGGTGAATGGACCGGACCATCTTGACTTAATCTTGCCCGCAAAGAGTTTCAACCTTGAGTTAAAGAGGAGAACCGACTCTCCAACTTTGAACTCACGGTTCTTGATCTTAGCATCATGCAATTGCTTAGTCTTTTCCTTGTAAAGCAACGAGTTTTCATAGGCATTGGCTCTCAATTCATCCATCTCATTAAGTTGATCTTTTCTATGTGAACCGACTTGGTTTAAATCAAAGTTAACCCATTTGAGAGCCCATGAATCCTTATGCTCTAACTCGAATGGGAGGTGGCATGCTTTTCCATAGACAAGCCTATTTGGAGTACAACCAATTGGTGTCTTAAAAGCCGTCCTAAAAGCCCACAAAGCATCATCAAGCTTATCCGACCAAGAAGCTTGATGCTCTTCCACCTTCTCTCTATAATCCTCTTTAAACCATGATTTGTGACCTCGGTTTACCCGTTGGTTTAAGGGTGATACGCGGTAGAAAGTATATGGTTAACACCATACTTCTTCGTAACTCTTTTAAATTGATCATTACAAAAATGAGTCCCACGATCACTTATGATAGCCCGAGGTACATCAAATCTAGCAAATAATTGCTTCAAGAACTTCACTACAACTCTAGCATCATTATTAGGCAAGGCTTTAGCCTCTACCCACTTTGAAACATAGTCCACGGCTACGAGTATGTACTTATTACCCTTTGATGATGGAAAAGGTCCCATGAAGTCTATACCCCATACATCAAAAATTTCACAATCTTGTGTGAAATTTTGTGGTATCTCATCTTTTTGATTAATCTTTCATTGTCTTTGACAAACATCACAAAATTTCACCATCTCTTGGGCATCTTTGTATATTGAAGGCCAATAGTAACCCGAATCAGAGACTTTCTTGGTCGTGTAGTTGGGCCCAAAATGGCATACCGTAGGTCCTTTATGACAAGCTTCTAAAATCTTAAATGCTTCGGGCCCATCTAAACTCCGTCTTATGATTTGGTCCGCACATTGCGTAAAGAGGTATGGGTCATCCCAAAAGTAGTATTTTGCTTCCTTAAGAAACGTTTTCTTTTGTTGGGAAGTAAGACCCTCTATAAGCACATCCCCCACAAGATAGTTTGCAATATCCGCAAACCAAGGGGTGGCATCCTCTTGTGAAGAGATGGACATGAGCTCCTCTAATGAAAAGGATTCATTGATTTCCTTATGAGGAAATTCACCTTGAAAAGGATGCTCAAGTCTACTCAAGTGATCTACCGCTAAATTCTTGGCTCCTTTCTTATCACGAATCTCTATGGAAAACTCTTATATCAATAAAACCCATCTCAAAAGCCTAGGCTTAGCATCTTGCTTTGTCATGAGATACTTGAGAGCGGAATGATCCGTATACACTATGGTCTTATAAAGTACAAGATAGGGTTTAAATTTCTCAAAGGCATAAACAATAGCAAGCAACTCTTTTTTCGTGGTGGTATAATGAAGTTGAGCACCCGTCATTGTCTTACCCCCATGGAATAATCGCTAGTGTCACACATGAGCTCAAAAGTCAAATCCCAATTTGGAGAAACCAAAATGGGAGCCTTTGTCAACTTTTCCTTAAGAATTTCAAAAGAGTTTAAACACTCTTGTGTGAAAATGAAAGGAGCTTCTTTTTCCAAAAGGTGGGTCATGGGTCTTTCTATCTTAGAAAAGCCTTGTATAAAACGTCTATAGACACCCACATGACCCAAAAAGCTCCTAACTCCTTTCACCGTGGTAGGTGGGGGAAGTTTGGAAATAACATAATTTTAGCTAGATCCACTTCTAAACCCTTATTGGATATCTTATGTCCCAAAACTATCCCCTCTTTGACCATGAAATAGCACTTCTCCCAATTAAGAACAAGACGTGTTTCTTCACACCTCTTAAGCATACATTCTAAATGGGAGAGACAATAAGTGAATGAATCTCCAAAGACTGAGAAATCATCCTTGAAAACTTCCATAGTGTGCTCAATCATGTCATGGAATATTGCCATCAAACACCTTTGAAATGTCATTGGTGCATTGCACAAGCCAAAAGGCATTCTCCTATAAGGAAATGTACCATAGGGACAAGTGAATGTGGTCTTTTATTGATCCTTTGGATCAATGGGTATTTAAAAATAACTCGAGAATCCATCTAGAAAGCAATAGTAGTCATTTCCCGCCAAGCGTTCAAGCATTTGGCTCATGAAAGGTAATGGGAAATGATCTTTCCTAGTAGCATCATTGAGCTTCCTATAGTCAATACAAACTCTCCAACCCGTGACAAGTTTAATGGGAATAATCTCATTGTTCTCATTAGGCACAACGGTGATTCCACCCTTCTTAGGAACACAATGCACCGAACGAACCCATTGAGAGTCGAAAATGGGGTAAATCATACCCACATCAAGGAGTTTGATAACTTCCTTTTTGATGAACTCATGGATTTTTGGGTTAACCCTTCTTTGGTTTTGAATGGCGAGTTTGTAATCATCCTCCATAAGGATTTTGTGTGTACAAAAATTTGGATCAATTCCCCTTATGTTAGATATTTTCCATGCTATAGCTTTCTTATGTTTCTTAAGCACCTCTATGAGTTTTTCCTTCTCATCATCCTTCAAGTCTTTTGCTATGATCATAGGTAATTGGTCCTTTCCCTCTAAGAAGCCATATTCAAGGTGTGATGGAAGATCTTTAAGTTCTAGGGAAGGTGGAATATTAATGGAAGGTTTCACTATAGATGGATCATCATTGGTAACTTCTTGTGGAGTGGGTGAAAGACTGGAATCCTCGTTGAGCAACTTTTGGATAGTTAGAATGTCTTCTTCCCAATTAATGGGAGAATAATCATTACCAAGAAATATGGACTCAAATTCATCTAAGAGGAAATCACTCTCTCCAAATGGTGTTAAGGAGGGAGCAATTGAGGCAACGGTCTCTACATGTGGCATGTTCTCACTCTCATTCTTACAAGCTTCATGAAAATGTTCATCACATACCGAATCAAGAACATCCACTATGTTAATTGTTTCACAACTTTGAGCTTTTTTGGTAAGTTTCCCCAACTTAAACACTACTTTCTCATCCTCAACTCTTATAATTAGTTCTCCCTCCGCCACATCAATAAGAGTACGACCCGTCCTCAAGAAGGGTCTACCAACAATAAGAGGAACTCTCGGGTCCATATCATAATAAAAAACTATAAAATCCGTGGGGAACGTGAATTTATCCACCCCGACAAACACATCCTCCGCAATGCCTACCGGATAAGCTATGGTACGGTTTGCTAACTCAAGGGTCATCCTAGTAGGAGTGAGCTTGGGAAGAGAGAGTTTTTGCCAAACCGATAAGGCATGAGATTGATGCTTGCCCCAAGATCAGCTAGTGCCATGCAATTTTTCACCCCGGGAAAATTACAAGGCATTAAAAATCGCCCTGGATCTCCAAGTTTTGTAGGTAAAGTCTTGAGCAACACGGCGGAGCAATTCTCATTAAGTGATGTGTTAGGCAAATCCACCAACTTTTCCTTGTTTGAGAGAAGATCTTTGAACATTTTAGCAAACTTTGGCATATAGGCAAGAGCTTCCGCAAAGGATATGTTTATGTTCAATTGTTTGAACATTCTCAAAAAGTTTGAAACTTGAATATCATCCTTATTTTTAAGTTTCTCCTTTCTCAATCTTGATGGATATGGAAGGCTTGGTTTTGGTGTAGGTTGAGTAGTTTTTGTTGAAGGGTTCTCTTTGTTGGTTTCTTCATTATTAGGTGTGGAAGGTGGAGGAGTAGTAGGTGTAGAATGAGGAGGTGTAGGTGTTGAAGTTGTAGAGCTTGAAGGTGTTGAGTTTGATGTTGAAGGCTTATCACAAGGTGGAACCATAGTAGGCTTAACCAAAGGAGGTGTAGGAGGAATTGAAGGATCAACAGTTGTCTTTCCACTCCTTGTTTTGATTGCATTAACATTAGCCCTTGGATTTGTTTGTGTGTTTGAAGGTAGATCACCTTGAGGTCTTTAAGTGTGCAAAATTTGAGTTTGTAAAAGAGCAAATTTCTTGTTGTTTTCTTCTTGAGTCTCCTTCATTTGTCTTTCATAAGAAGTAAGCTTTTAAAGAATCAAATCCATGGGATTAGGTTGCATATTTCCTTGATAAAAACCTTGGTTTAGATATTGAGGTAGAGGTGGTTGGTTAAATCCTTGATTGTTTACATGAAAGTTGTTTCCTTGATGTTGAGAGTTATTGGGTGGTCTATAGTTGTTGTGTCCCTGGTAATTTGGCCTAGGCCCTTGATTTCTTTGAAGCAATTGAGGAGGATTGTTTTGGTTTTGGGTAGGTGGATTGGGTGGAAAGCCAGGTGGAGCAAGGTAGTTATTTGACTTGTAAGAAAGATTGTTCGGGTTAATGTTAGGTTTGAAGTGCTCTCTTTGTTCATCTTGATAAGCATAAAGTTCACCTTGGTAATTTTGAACCTTGTCACAATGTAGGTAAGAATGGGGACCTCCACAAGTTTCACATGATAAAGTGATGGCATTGACATTATTGGTGGAAGCATTGTTCAAAGAGACCTTCACAAAGTCTTGCATCATTGCTTGATAATTCTTTTGACTTTGATTCATTTCTTGAAATTGTACAAGGATTTGATTCTCATATGGTCTAGAAGCACCCTCTTGAACGACATGGAATACCTCATCTCTTTGGTTATTTGTTTCTACCATGGATTTAGTCTCAATAATGTCCCATGCCTCTTGTGTGGATTTGGCAAGAATGTTCCCACCCGCGGAAGAGTTGAGGGAATCTTGATGATGTGGTCTTAATCCTCTGTGGAAGGTATTGATTTGGTGAACTTCATTAAATCCATGATTGGGCCATTTTCTCAATAACTCCTTGAACTCTTCCCAAGCATCACTGAAGGTTTGATCATTCTTTTGTTGAAATCCAATAATTAGGTTTTTCAAAGCCGTGGTTCTAGATGGAGGAAAGAACTTGTTCAAAAGCTTCTTGGTAAAGTCATCCCAAATGGTAATGCTCTTAGGTGGTACTCTATCTAGCCAATACCTAGCATATCCCTCTAAGGAGAATGGAACTAAGATCAACTTAATGGCATCATGAGGGACCCCATTGTACTTAAGTGTATTGCAAATGGATAGAAACTTCTTGATATAATCTTGTGGATCATCCATGGGTCTCCTTAAAAAGGGTGTAGAAGAAACCACAATAATCATAGGTGTCTTAAGCTCAAAGGTGTTTGCGGGTATCTCGGGTATAACAATGGCATCGACATTTCCCTCCACATTTAATTGTTGGATCTCCATCAATGGTCTATTGTCAACGACGGCCAGGGGTGGGAATCAGGTCGGGTTGGTCGGGTTTGGGTTATTCGGGTCGGGTTAAATTCGGGTTGAGGGTAAAAATATTTTACCTGAACCCGACCCGAGTTGAACTCGGGGTTAGTCGGGTTCGGGTCTATTCGGGTCGGGTCTATTCGGGTCGGGTCTACTCGGGTCGGGTCTATTCGGGTTCGGGTCAACCCGTTCACGGGTAAAATATAAAAAAAAACTTTTTTTAAAATTTTATTTAATAGAACTTATATTTAATTTAAATTTTAAAAATAAAAAAATTTCTTATTCAGGTCAATCGGGTTGACCCGAACCCGAATTAGGCATAAATATTTTACCCGATGTCCGACCCGATTTCGAAATCGGGTTAGTCGGGTTGACCCGACTAATCCGAATTGAAATTTCAACCCGAGTAACCCGACCCGAATATGCTCGGGTCGGGTTCGGGTCGGGTCGGGTTCGGGTAGGGTCGAAAATATTGACACCCCTAACGGCGGCCATGGCTTCTTGTGTGTTGTTCAAAGCACGATGCTCGGGATCGGCTTGATGGACGGTGTTGTTCTTATTCTTTCTCTTGTTCTTCCTTTTGGGAGGAAGGGGTTGTACACCAAAAGGTATTTGTGCACGCCCTCGGGTTAGCATGCAACTCAAATCAGGGAGTGATAGAGGAGCTCTCGTTCGACTTTGGAAAAGAAGGGATTATCCTTTCCGAGATTCAATAAGTAATATCCACAAGAAAATTCAGTATATGTAAGTAATACTTTGGGTGGCAAAACCCCCAAGAAGCTTTCCTTCTTAGAATACTCACTAGTGAACGGGGGGTTAGGTGGCGCGAAGCACTTAAGTACCTATTAACCCTTAGACGGTATTTTATAGCACGTCGCCTATCTATTCACTTTAGTAGTTTGTATTCTTCGAATTCTTGCCTATTGGAAGTATTTATCTATTTTCGCCTTTAATTTAGTTTGATCGACACATGAACTTATGACCGGAACGCCCCTAAGAACGGTGTATTGCAAAAGCAATACTTATGGAAGTATGTGTATTGAGTGTTCGTATACGTATATGTATCTACATATAATAATATAGAGAAAATATCTTTGTATTTATTGGGTTTTTAAGAAAATATTATATGTACGTAAAAATGATGAAAACCGATATATACAATATATTTTTGTTGTAATCTTTTAGGAAAAAATTACTTTTTGAATTTTTTTATTTTTTGGGTTCAATTCTTAGGAAAGAATTGAATTTTGTGGTTTTTTTAGTTTTTATATGTTTTATCTTTTTGATTTTTTATCTTTTGGATTTATGATACGTAAAAGGAACGGTCACGAGGTGAACGGATCCCAAAATCCAATCGAAACCGTCAATCAATAGTCTCTCGTAATGTCATTCTCCGGCAGCGGCGCCATTTAATGTCTGATCTAATTCAAGTTCGTTTTTCCAAGCTCAAGACAAATTGAAAGTCCAACCAATCTCAAGTTCTTAATTGTTTTTGGTGTTAACAATGTTATTTGGTATCTATGTCTATTTCAAAGAAGCACGTAAAAAGGTGTAACATAGTATAGCTATGTATCCGTAAAACAAGTTGCAAATACCACACTAATAGCACAAAGTACAAATATCTAATGCTTAAGTGTAAAGATGCTTAAAATGTAAAGATAATGAAAGTACAAGGACTAAATGTGTAAATTCAGAAAGATAAGGGACCAAAAGTGAAAATAGTAACAAACTATAACCACTTTCTAACAAATATCCAAAACTGCCAAACTGAAATGAAACAAACTGAAAATCAAGGGACTTATAAGTGCAAACCATAAAAGGTTGTGATTAAAAAGCTATTTAGCAAAATTATGAAAATCTGAGGACTAGATTGCAATTTTAAACAAACTATAAACCAAAAACGGGCACCAAGTATTCAATAAGCTCGTATGGGCTTATTATCCCACCAAATTTGTTCTAGTTTTTTGCAAAATGCTTAAAATGAAAAGTTAGCTAGGCTTGTCCAAGGAATTTGGCTAAAAGCAAGTAAAACTCAAGTTTGCTTATTCCAATAAGCTCAAAATAAGCTATAAACTTTTCCAGACATCCACACTTAGATTTTCTTGATGAAAATCATTAAGCAAATGACAAAGAGGTTGGAATGTCAAGTAACTTTGAAAATGGTCAAGGAAATAAGCTGGAATCTCAAATAAGCCAAAAGTGCTTATCGCTGACCAAGTTTGACCAAGTTTGACCAAGATTTTTCAAAAAGCTAAATTTCTCAAAATCTACTCAAGACATGTTTGTGAAGAGAATTGTAAAAGAAAATGGGAGGTTTTATGAAGTAGTTTAACGGGAAATGAATAAGCAGACTACTTTGATCACAGAAACTTGAAAATGCTAATGTGCTTATTAAAAAGAATTTCTCAAAATCTACTCAAGACATGTTTGTGAAGAGAATTGTAAAAGAAAATGGGAGGTTTTATGAAGTAGTTTAATGGGAAATGAATAAGCAGACTACTTTGATCACAGAAACTTGAAAATGCTAATGTGCTTATTAAAAAGTTAGTATCTAATTCAAAACTTGATATTGTATTGTCTAACTTGAAAATTCTAAAAGCTTATAAGTTTGACTACAACTGACAACAAGAATCAAGTAAAATTATCAACGAACAAAGAATTGGCAAGGGGTCAAAGGTAGCTAGTTTGAACTGATGAAAATATGTAAAGTCTAAACCAAAATTTTTGAGTGTCAATTGCCTTTTTGACCAAAACTTTGACCATAAAACTTCACAACTTGACTCACACTCACTTGTTGAGTGTAATGAACTCAAAACAAAAGGTTTCAACAACTGATTCACAAAGACAACTTAGATCCAAACACTAGTTTTGGACTGATTTCAGAACTTTTCAAATACTTTTGAAGCAAAAGCTTATGACAGCAAAAGACTCTTATCTAATCTTATTAGAAGACTGAAATGAACCAGTAACACACCAAAATCCAGCAAGTTAACACTCTAAGATTCAAAGTAGCTGATGAGACTGCTTTTATACGTAGTCTCATCGTCCAAAATGGGCTTAAAATGCATAACATATCATAAAATGTGCCAAATATATGCTTGTGTTTGTTTGATGTATATTTGATATGAGCAAAAATTCATATCAATTTATCAATAAATCATCCTAAAACACAAGGAAAATACCTAACTTTTGTGCTATAAAGCGGAATTATGTGGTATGTTTTGTGTTTGTGTATAAATAGGTAAGAAGGATACATTTTCAAGCAAACAAGAAGAAAATCAAGCTTATTTGGATGAAAAAGACAAAGAAGGATCAAAGATGACAAGACTTTGAAGATAAGGGACCTATCTTGACAACACTCCAAAGTTGAAGGACTAAAAGTGTAAATATGCCAAAGTCAAGATAAAAGTAAAAAATGGTCAACTCTTCAGTCAACCAAGTCAAAGGGTCAAATTTATCAAGAATGCAAGTGGAAGGACCATTTATGCCAAAGAAATGAACTTCCTAGCTTAAATTGTGAATCTGCCATACTTGAGGGGCTGAATTTGCCATTTTCCAAAAATAAATTGAGTTCAATCCATGTGCATTAGCTCTCAACCAATGAGGAGGCAGGATTGAGGTCACACAGATTGCCAACTTAAGTTGACCAGTCATCTTTTCATTTATTGCGCCGCCAAGCATTTAAATACTTACACTATCTAAAAGCAACCAATAAGAACACGCCACTCAATAATCCAATTATCCAATACGGATAATGATCCGTGTGCTCCCATTTCACCCAACCAAAAGATGACACGTGTCTTCTTCTTCCTCAACAAACCCATGGACGTATATGAGCTACACTTAATTTCAGAAGACGTTGTCTACATGAAAGTTGATCGTTTTTTAGAGAGGAACATATTGGACATAACCAATTAAGCTCAAAATCAATGAATCAAAAGTCCCCAAATTGTAAAGAACATGATGATGAACATTTAGCAGCTGGATGACACGTGGCAACAATTAAATGGTAGGAACACGTCATCAACTCCAAAACTTCCTCACATTTTGTCTATAAATAGGATTGTACTCTCTCATTTTCACAAGTAGTTAATGTGTGAAATTTTCACACACATCTCCATTTTCTCTCATTTTTAGTTCTAGTTAGTTAGCTCAACAAACTCAAGAGTCTGACAAGCTCTTGCGTTAGTTAGCTTAGTTGTAACTACTTTACCCGTTTTGTAACAAACTTTTACCCTCAATCAATAAATACTTCTCTCATTTCCCTTCATCTACCCTTCATCTACTGTTCATACCTTTCAATCTTGTTATCCTAGTGTTGATGTTAGATATTTGTGATCAAATGATCATGATTAGCTAATTGTTGAAGATTTGTAGCTGTTTGAGTTGATTCTGTTCATCCAGTAGAATTCTTGTTGATTTTGAAGCTTAAAGGTTCAACAATGGTGATGATAATGTTTGTAGCTGGTTGAGTAGATAGTCGATAGTGTTAAGGTGGTGGTTAACACTATCTAGATGGCTCAGCGCCAATCTACTCCATCAGAGGAGGCTTATGCTTCAAGGTTTTAAGTTTCTGCATTTTTTGTTCCTCTAAACAGTCATGCCTGCTCAATTCCTAGTTTAACTTGATTGATTGTATGATCAAGTGTGTTTAGACTGTATTTGCATTGATTTTGGTGATTGAGTAGCTTAAGTGTAGTTTAATTCTTGATCACTAGCTTAAAACTTGTTCCTATTATCAATATATCAGTCATTTTTAGTTTACTAGTTCATTTTGAGTCTTAGTTGGTTATATTGCTTGAATTTGGTTCATTTGCACTTCATTTGAGTTGTTAAACTTAGTATGATATTTCATTTTAATCAGCTTAACCAATTGCCTTGTTACCTTTCATAAAAGTTTGTTAGAATTCAGTTAAGTGGTGTTTGGTATAAGCTTTCATGTTATGTTCAAGTGTTGGTAATTGGTAGATTCTTGTTCATTCTCAGTCATTTAGTAATAATAAACAAAGTTTGGTAGTTTTCAAGACAAGTCTTAAGTCAAAAAGGCAATTGGCAACAAAAAAAGTATGGGTCAGTTTTCAGTTTACTAATGTATAAAAGGTTCTTGATTTCAATCACTTGGCATTTCTTTGTTCTTGGATGAAATTGTTTGAAACCAGTTCTCATTTGTCATATAACATCTGAATGATAAGCTCTCTTAAGGAAATTGTATAGTTTTCTAAAACAAGGAAGAAATAAGCAAATCATTAAGCTGTTGAGTTGATGCAAGTTTCTATAATATTATGCTTAACTGATTTCTTGAAACAGCATTTCCACTTCATAAACTACCTTATTTTCTTCCACATTTGAGTTTAGTAAGTGTTCCTAAAGAGATCTGGAAATTTTCAGCTTTTCCAAAAATCTGGTCAACGCTGATCAAATAAGCTTGATTTAGCTTATTTCCATTTTCCTACTTCATTACTGGGCCATTTTTAATTTTAAAAGACATTCCATGCTTCTTATGGCTTGATTAACAAGTTTTAACAAGAAAATCTGATTGTGCACGTTTAGCTTATTAGATAGCTTAATTATGGCTTATTAGGATTTGCTTATTTGAGTTTTACTAAGTTTAAGACTTAATCCTTTTACAAGCCTAGGTAAAATCAAGTTTTAAGCCTTTTGCAAGTTACTAGAGCTTATTTGGTTCACTAGATTGCTTAAACGAGCTTAATAATCATTCTTGCCCGTTTTTGATAAACTTTCCCATTTAATTGCACTTTAGTCCTTGAGTTTTGTTCCTGTTTGCATAATTAGCTAATCTTTCACTAAACTAGGGTTTGCATATATTCAGTCCTTGTATTTTCAAAACTTTTCAAATTTAGTTAGGCAGTTTCACAATTAGTTACATTTTGGTTATTAGTTTGTTACATTTGCATAGTTAGTCCTTGTAGTTAACTGAATTTACATTTCAAGCATATTAGTTTTAATATTTTACATTTTTAGCACTTAAATTTCATAGTTTTACATTTTTGTCTTTATTTGAATAAAAATTTGGTATTTGACTAATTATTTTATGGTTACGTAGTTAATATTTTTCAACTTTTTACTTGATTGATCAATTAGACATAGAAAAGCCAAATAACCCTACCAACCAAAAACGATCATAAACCCGATTTTGTTAGGACTTTCAATTGGTCAAGAACTGAGAAAACGAACTTCAATTATACTCAATATCAAATGGCGCTGCTGCCGGTTCTTTGAATTTACGAGAGACTATCGATTGACGGTTTTCATTGGCTTTTGGGATCCGTTCACCTAGTGAACGTTATTTTTACGTATCATAAATAAAAAACAATAAAAATATAAAAAATATAAAAATATATAAAAACTAAAAAATAACAAAAACAATTCTTTTCCTAAAGAATTGACCAAACAAATTAAAAAATCCAAAAAGCAATCTTTTTCCTAAGAGATTGCACCCAAAAATATATATTATTGGATTCTCTCGGTTTTTATGTACATATAGTATTTTCTCTTAAAAAACTCATAAATACAAAAATATTTTCCATATATTATTATAAGTAAATACGTATACGTATAAGAACAACCAACACACATATTATCCATAAGTATTGCCAAGGCAATACACCATGTTGAGGGGCGTTTCGGTCCTTGACACGCGTATCGATCAAACAAAATAAAGCAAGAATAGATAAATACTTCCAATAAGCAACAATTCGAAGAATACAAACAATTAAGTGAATAGAAAGGTGATGTGCTATAAAATGCCATCTAAGGGTCAATAGGTACTTAAGTGCTTCGCGCCACCTAACCTCCCGTTCACTTGTGAGTATTCTAAGAAGGAAGGCTTCATTGGGGGTCTTGCACCCAAGTAGTACATACGTATATTATTATTTTCTTGTGGATATTTCATATTGAAACTCGAAGAGGGTAATCCTTTTCTCTTCAAAGTCACACGAGAGTTTCTCTCTCATTCCTCGTATTGAGTTGCATGCTCACTCGCGGGCGTGCACAAATACCGATTGGTGTACAACCCCTTCCTCCGAAAAGGAAGAAAAAGAGAAAGAGTAGGAACACCACCGTCCATCAAGCCAATCCCGAGAATCGTGCTTTGATTCATCCACAACAAGAAGCCATGGTTGGAGTTGATACACGATCTTTGATGGAGCAATTGCAATCCAATGTGCAAGGATATGCCGATGCTATTAAGATACCCGATATTCACGCAAACACATTTGAGCTAAAAACATCCATGATTAACTTGGTTTCAAACTCACCTTTTTATGGGAACAAGAATGATAATCCTCATGATCACCTTAAGAGATTTCTTGCTCTTTGCAACACCATTAAGTACAATAGAGTTCCCCATGATGCTATTAAGTTGATATTGGTGCAGTTTTCACTAGAGGGTCCGGCTAAGCATTGGTTAGATACACAACCACCCGAGAGCATTACCACATGGGATGGTTTCACTAAGAAGTTTTTGAACAAGTTCTTTCCCCCATCTAAGACCACGGCTTTGAGGAACTTAATTATAGGCTTCCAACAAAAACCTAGTCAAACATTTAGTGATGCTTGGGAGGAGTATAGAGAGTTATTGAGGAGATGCCCTAACCATGGATTGGATGAAGTTCACCAAATCAATACTTTCTACAATGGCCTTAAACCTCATCACCAAGACTCACTCAATGCTTCCGCGGGAGGAAATATTCTTATTAAATCCATTCAAGGGGCTTGGGATATTATTGAGACCAAAGCAATGGTGCAAACCAACACACAATTTGATGAACGAGTACATGTCATTCAAGAAGGAGGTTCTAAACCATTGGAGACTCAACTCATTTCATGCATTCAAGCCTTAACTCAAGCTCAAAAGGAAAGTCAAACACTCATCCAAAACACTCAAAAGATGCACGAAACAATGATAAATAACTTTATGAAGCTTTCTATGGGCAATCATTCCACAAATGATGTGCATGCCATTACTCTTTCATGTGAGACTTGTGGAGGTCCCCATTCCTATCAACAATGTGATAAGGTGCAAGGTTATCAAGGGGAATGTTATGCTTATCAAGAGGAACGTCGTGAACATTTCAAGCCCAACATCAATCCAAACAACCTTTCTTACAAGTCTCAAAATTACCTTACTCCACCAGGATTTCCACCTCAACCACCCACCCAACCTTAACAAAACCCTCCTCATTTGTTACAAAGAAACCAGGGTCCAAGACCACATTACCAAGGATAACTACAAGGCACCTAACAACTTTCAAAATGAAGGAAATAACTTTTATCCACCAATTCAAGGTTTTAATCCACCACTCCCTCAAATCCCAAATCAAGGATACCCTCAACTTCAAAATCAAGGATATGGGCTACAAGAGACTCATGAGTATGTTGAGAGGAGGATTCGTGAAACTGAGAAAAGAATGAATGATCAAATGAAACGTATATCGGAGGAACAAACTAATAGGCTTTTGATGGCATTCAATCAAAGACAACAAGGGGCTTTACCATCTAACACACAAGCAAATCCAAGGGCAAATGTCAATGTTATCACAACAAGAAGTGGAAAGAAAACTCATGATCCTTCACCACCAAACCTACTTTGGTAAGAGCCTACTATGATTCCTTCTTGTGATAAGCCTTCTACATCTAGTTCACCATCCTCAAGTTCCCCCATTTCTCCCACTTCCACACCTACTCATGAAGAAACCAACAAGGAAAATCTTTCTTCAACCACTCAACCACAACCAAAACCAAGTCTTCCTTGCCCATCAAGATTAATAAAGGAAAAGCTTAAGAACAAGGATGATATCCAAGTTTCAAACTTTTTGAGGATGTTCAAGCAACTTAACATTAATATCTCCTTTGCAAAAGCTTTAGCCAATATGTCTAAGTTTGCTAAGATGATCAAGGACTTACTTTCTAACAAGGAGAGATTGGTAGATTTTCCAAATGCTTCCTTGAATGAAAATTGCTCCGCGGTTTTGCTTAAGAAATTGCCTACTAAGCTTGGAGATCCGGGGAGGTTTTTGATTCCTTGCAATTTCCCGGGGGTGGAAAATTGCATGGCTTTTGCGGATTTAGGAGCAAGCATAAATCTCATGCCATTATCGGTTTGGAAGAAACTTTCACTTCCTGAGCTCACTCCTACTAAGATGACTCTTGAGTTGGCCAACCGTACTATAGCTTATCCGATGGGAATTGCGGAGGATGTTTTTGTTGGGGTTGATAGATTTACCTTTCCCGTGGATTTTGTGGTGGTTGATTATGATATGGATCCTAGAGTGCCTTTGATTGTTGGTAGGCCATTTTTGAGAACGGGTCGAACTCTCATAGATGTGGCGGAAGGTGAACTTACAATGAGGGTAGGAGATGAGAGAGTTGTGTTTAACATGGGAAAGTTGTCAAAGAAGTCTAATGAGCCCGAAGCGGTAAAACATATTGATGTTGTGAATGAGGAGGAAACTCATGATGATATCCTTGATGAAGTTTGTGATGAATATTTTTATGAAGCTTGCTCAAGTGGAGATTATGATTTACCTCATGTTGAGACTATTGCTTCCATTACTTCATCATTGGATTTTCATGATGAAGAATCTCTTCTTTGTGATTCACCAACATATGATGACTATAGTGATGATGAGATTTCTACTTGTGACTCTCCATTTGTTGATGATCATACTTCCTTGGGTTTTGAGGAATCACCAATCTTTGATAGCCCAATCTATGATGTTTATGGTGATGAGGAGGATTCTATCATGGATGAGAGTGATGACTTTTTAGCGGAGGATATATCTTTTGATTACACTCTTGGTTATCTTGATGAGGAGGGGGACATACTATATCTAGAATCTCTATTGCATGAAGATCCTTTACCTACTTCCTTGTCCACTTCAACCCCTCCATGTGAAAAAGGAAAACAAGCCATGATGGGTCCTTCTAAGAGCTTATTGTTATCCATTACTCCTCACCTTTTCTCTCACCATGTGACCTACAAGGGAGAGTCTTCTAAGGCAACCAACACTTGTCGTTTTCCCATCAAGGAACGGATTTTTGATCCTGGCATAGAGCTTGCTAAACCATCTCAGTATCCGCCTGATGCAACAAAAGGAAAACTTATGAAAGATTTGAGAGCATCACCTTATTACCTTTTGGAGAACATATGGGCAACCCTTTTGGAGAATCACACCTCACCTTTTTCACCGTTGCTTGGGAAGTTAGTTGTGGATTTGTGTTATAACTGGGATGGTAATTATATATTTGATCCTGGGGGATATTTATGGAGTTTTTATAAACGAAAACTTGTTTTACCTCATCATGGAGATTTTTCTTAAAAAAGGGCAAAACTTTTCTTCTCCATAATAGGTATTAGGCACTTTTAAGTGTGGAATGAGTCGAGTTAGAGACTCCTTAAATCAAGTTTGAATAACTAGGTTTAGAAATTGTTAGAACTCGAGTGTTGTAGGTTAGAAATAAGGATAGCAATTTGTTGAGAAGTGTTGGGGAGACCTTCCTTTGTCTTCATGATGTTTGTAGGGTTGCTCACTCATTATGTGCTTTGGAGTTTATGGAGGAGGCCCTTGTATCCGGTTCACTTCGTTACTATTGTGATCTTTCATAGACACATTGTGCTTTAAAAATGAATTCACTAAAGTTGATCTTTCCTTAACTTGGGTTAAGCAAAGTCTATTCATTGTCATAAGTGTAGGAAAGTTTTATACTTCCATGCTCTTAAACATTGAGGACAATGTTTAGCTTAAGTGTCTTCTATCTAAGTGACCTTACCTAGAACTTGTCATTGACTTTCATGATAACACGGAAATTAATTTTTCAAACATTTTTCAAATTTTTGATCTACTTTGGCCACCAAAAATATGCATTCATATTTTTTTGCATCAATCATTTTTCATTTGCGTATCATATTTGCATTGTATATATTCTTCTTTTATTTTTCATCAAAAATTTATAAAAAGAAAAAATATAATAAGGATATGGTTTAACAAATTTAGACTTCTTTGACATATTAGGCCCGCCATGGATATTTTGACTCAACCCGAGTTTGCTTATCTTAGCACTCTCTAGCTAGTATCCTTAACCATGTAGTCCTTCATTGGTTTATTAGGCTAAGCATCCACCACTCTCATTATTTGAGATTTTAAATTTATGGAGAATGGGAAATGATAGAGTTGAAGCAAGTATAAAAGGGCTAGATAAACTTCATGATAATTACTTGTGGCTAAACCCTTCTCTTCTTTACCTCTATTTTCTTCGCATGTATATATGTTAATAAATAATCAAGAACGGTTTTAATTGGTTTGTAATCTCTTATGCATTTTTGTCTAATCATTTATGGTTGGTATAAGTACGTCTTAAGATTCTAAGTAAGAACGTTTTATGTGTACTAGACTTATGTCATGTTTAATACTTAGCGTGTGTTTTTCCTTTTATTCTTTTCACCTTTCTTTGTGAGGAATAAAGAAAAATAAGAGCGGCTTACAAAAAATGAGTGGCTAGAAAAGAAAAAAAAAGAAGAAAAAAAATAATAATAATAATACAAGACTCCCAAGAGGGGCTGTGAAGTGTTAATTATAGTAACTATTAGATTCCAATATTACCTTGACAGGTTGCGGGGGTTGAATAGTTTATCCAATCCAATATTACCTTGATGGGTTGCGGGGTTGAAGATCCAAAGTCTCAAAAAGATGGCGGATGTAAATTATTGCGTGAGTTTTATTTTTCTTTCCTTAGCGAGTGTGTAGTGATAGGTGTGTAAACACCCATCCTTTTACCACTTAATTCTGTCTAAAACAAGACCAAAACACGTATTTAATATCATTTGTTTGGAATTATGCGTGGTTTTTGTGTTTATTGTGTTTTCAGAGCCAACCGGATGAATATTGAAGAAAACATGGGATTGCACGGGTTTTACTGAAGAAAAGGACTCAAGATAAAGTCTATTGTCCAAGAGATGCAAAAGATTTTAAGTCACTGGGCCTATTCGAAGATTTATCGAAGAAAAGGACCAAAGATGGAAGATTTTCATAAGTCGAAGAAACTCAAGTCTATTAAACGAAGAAATTAAAAGACAAGTTGAATTTAATCGACAACAAATCCCGAATCAGAATCGAAAACGTCAACTTTTCTGAAAAGACGAGAAGACAAGAAGAACGGGAGAAAGCCCACTCACCAACCAAAAGACAAGGCTATATAAGCCCATCCCCTCACACATAGTGCCAGTTTTGGAGTTTTTCTCTCCTCCCCCTTTTTCTCTTTTCTGTTCGTAGGATCACCATCACCACTAGGGTGTTTGGTGATTTTAATCTTTGTTCTTCAAATCTTGTAATTTTAATCCTTGTTTTGTCATTGTTGAATACTTTAAATCATCAATACAAGTTCTTGTTTAATCTTTCCATTTCATCTTGTTCATCATCATTTTTCTTTTCTAGTTCTTAAGTTCTTATTTTCTTGATTTGATCTTCAAAAGTTGTTGGGTTTTGTGTTTTTGTTGATGGGATTTGTAGTTTATGGTTAGTTGATGCCTAGTGATTAGTTTATTTAAGTTTTTGGTGAAAAACTTGGTGATTTTTGGATTAAAATTGGTTTCCTTGTTCTTCGGGTAAAACGACTGTATCTGGGTTTCCCAGACTTCCGGATGAACACCAAAAGTTCCGGATGAACACCCAAGTTCCGAATGAATATGTCTTTTAAAAGTTCCGAATGAGTCTTTGTTTAAAAAGTTCCGAGTGAATCAAAACTTCCGAACGAACTGAAGTTCCGGATGAATAGAAAGTTCCGAATGAACTAAAGTTCCGGATGAGTAGAAAGTTCCGAATGAATGTTTGTTGTTTAAGTTCCGAATGAGTCTTTTGTTAAAAATTTCCGAATGAGTATAAACTTCCGAATGAACCTAAGTTCCGAATGAAGCAAAACTTCCGGATGAACCTAAAGTTCCGAATGAAGCAAAACTTCCGGATGAACCAAAGTTCCGAGCCAAGTTCCGGGTGAAGTTCCGCATAAAGATCCGAGCCAAACTTCCGAACGAAGTTCCGAATCAAAGACTTCCGAGTGAGAAGTTCCGGATGAACAAAGTTACGAATCAAGGATATACTTCCGAATCAGTCATCTTTTGAGCATTTTAAAGGTTTACTGTTTCTTTACTGTTTCTTTATTTTAATTTTATATTTTACTTTCAATTTTAATCTTAATTTTAATTCAAGTTTTTATTAATTATCATTAAATTAATTGTCTTTGATTCAAGTTTTCATTTTAAATACATTTTAAGATTTAGTAGATTAGAAAACTAAACCCCTTTTTTAGTAACCAAAAACAAATCATTCCACTTAAGGCCGAGATCAATTCGAGAGGATCGCGAGAGAAAATCTGAACCCCATAGAAAAACCCTGTATCAAATGGCGCCGCTGCCGGCTCTTCTCGTTAAGATCAAAAGTTTTTTGTGAGAACTTGGATTTTGGGATCCGTTCCCCGTGAACGTTACTTTTTCATAAAAATTTTCAAAAAATCCTAAAAAATATAAAATTTTCAAAAATACAAAAAAAATTAAAAAACATAAAAACCAAAAAAATTTTGCTTTGTTTTTCTTTTGTTAGTTCTTTTGCAGGTGTATGCGCACTCGATCCACGTCTTATCAAGAGCCCGAGCCTCTCGATAACTTAGACATGGCCGGTGTACAAAACAATAACAACATACCACCTCCAAACAATAATAATAACCACAACAACTCGCCTTTCAACAACCTGAACAATAACAACAACAATGAGCCCCTTCCGGATAATCGCCCGATGATTGAATTGTTGCAAGCTCATGTAGACGGCAACACTGATCCAATCGTTATACCACCAATTGCCGCCAACAACTTCGAGCTCAAGTCAGGATTTATCCAGATGGTCTCTGCTCAACCATTCTTGGGACGTACCATTGATGACCCACACGACCACATCAAGAGATTCTTGCAACTAACCAACACGGTCAAATTCAATGGTGTTCCACAAGAGGTTATCAGGTTACAACTTTTTCCCTTTTCTTTAGAGGGACAAGCCCGGCATTGGCTTGCTAAGGAACCGCCACAGAGTATTCTCTCGTGGACGGATTTGGAAACCAAGTTTATCAATTACTTTTTCCCACCCTCTCGTACTACCGCTTTGCGGAATGAAATCATAAATTTTGAACAAAAGTACGATGAGTCGTTCAGTGAATCTTGGGATCGTTTTAAAGATCTTTTAAGAAAATGCCCACAACATGGTTTTACCAAAGTACATCAAATTAATACTTTTTACAATGGTTTAAGCATGAGTGACCAAGATTCACTAAACAGTGCCTCGGGGGGTAATCTTTTGGCTAAGACTTCCAATGCTGCTTGGGATATCATTGTGAATAAGTCTCGTGTGCAAACCAAGAGTGTTAGGACCAATGTCGCTAGTGCTAGCACTAGTGACAGCGACAAGCGGTTGGACAAAATCACTACGCTTCTTGAATCGCTAGTCACCCACACCGTCAGCAACAACAACAACAGCAACAACGCTAAAAACGCTCAAGTTAACGCTGTCAGCCAACCTTGTGAGATATGCGGTGGTCCTCACTCTTACACCAATTGTACCGCCACCCAAGACTACCCTGCTGAAAATGTGAATGCGGCATATGGCACCTATCCTCAACCCGCCTATCAAGCTAGACCTCAAGGTGACCGTAATTTGCTTAGCTACCGTTCTAACAATTATCTTTCCCCACCTGGTTTTCCTCCTACCAACCCAAACCAACAACCAAACCTCAGTCGCCCTCCTCAACAACAACAGCAACCTCGACAACCATACATCCCTCCTCATAAGCAGCAACAACCACCTCAACGTAACAACCAAGTTTACCAACAACCTGCTTATCAACCACCTGCATACAATGCTCCTCCCAACCAACCCACCGCTCTTCACCAAGAAGTGGAAACTTATATGAGGACTAAGGATGTGATAGTGGGAAATCTTCAGAGAGAAGTGCTCAACTTGAAAGCAGATTTGGTCAAACAAGGGAACGATTTGAGAGCCGACATGAGAAACACGTTGGATAGTCAAACGAATGACTTGAAGAACATGATGGCTAGTTTCTTCCAAGGTAATCAACCCTCTTCTTCGGGTACTCTTCCGAGTAACACCGTTGCGAATCCAAGAGGGGAGATGAAAGCAATCACTACTCGAAGTGGTAAAGGTACCAAGGAACCCGAGCTTCCTATACCTCTACCGGTGGTTGTGACTAAGGAGAACGAGTCACCTGTTCCTATTCCTCATCCTTCTCCTTCCCCAATTTCTCCACCTCTTCCTTCTACCCCTCCTCCACCCAAGGATGTGAGTGATCCTATTCTCCCAAAGCCTTCCTCTTCTTCCAATATACCTTATCCATCTAGGTTGAGGAAAGAGAAGCAAAAGATCAAGGATGATATTCAGGTTTCAAACTTCCTTAAAATGTTCAAACAATTGAATTTTAACATCTCCTTCGCTGAGGCTCTCGCTCACATGCCCAAATACGCGAAAATGTTTAAAGATCTTCTGAGCGACAAGGAAAAGCTCCTCGATATTGCCAACACCCAACTTAATGAGAATTGCTCTGCAGTGCTCTTAAGGAAATTGCCAACCAAGCTTGGTGATCCGGGTCGTTTCTTAATTCCTTGCAATTTCCCGGGAGTAGAGAATTGCATGGCCCTAGCCGATCTAGGTGCCAGTATTAATCTCATGCCTCTAAGTGTTTAGAAGCAATTATCTCTCCCAGAGCTAGTCCCCACCAAAATGACTTTGGAATTAGCTAACCGTACGGTTGCTTATCCAGTGGGGATAGCCGAAGACGTCATTGTAGGAGTCGACAAATTCACCTTTCCTGCTGATTTTGTTGTCGTAGACTACGAGATGGACCCTCGTGTGCCACTAATTTTTGGTCGTCCATTCTTGAGGACCGGTCGCACTCTCATTGATGTTGAAGCCGGTGAGCTTATCATGAGAGTGGGTGACGATAAAGTAGTCTTCAACATGGGAAAGTTGTCTAAACAGCCTTATTCATATGAGAGTGTTAATTGTATTGACTTTCTTGATGAGGCTTGTGAAGAACACTTTAATGATGCTTGCAAAAGTATTCCTACCTCTCTTCCCAATGTTGAGACCGTGTCCTCTATTGATTCATCATTGTCTCTATTTGGAGATAGTGATTTGTTTTGGAACAATCTTGAAGATACCATGGGAGATGTGAATTTAGCTACTAATGATTCTCCCACCGATGGGGATGAAGACATGAATTTCTTTGACAATCTTCTCAACAAAGACAATCCTTCGCCTCCATCTCCCACGGTCATTGCTATCGATACTCCGACTTCGAATACGCCTTCCGTCGAAAATCTTTCGGATTTAGAGCTTAAGGAGTTGCCGCCCCATCTCGTGTATGTATTCCTTGAAGAAGAGAAGAAGTCGCCAGTCATCATTGCTAAGGATCTAAAGGAAGAAGAAAAAGCCCGACTTATCACCGTGTTGAAAGATCATAAGAAGGCTATTGCTTGGAAGATTTCTGACATTCGTGGAATTGATCCTCACTTCTGCACACACAAAATTCTCATGGAGGACGACTTTAAGCCCACAATTCAAAGCCAACGAAGTGTGAATCCAAAAATACATGAAGTCATCAAAACAGAGGTTATCAAACTTCTTGATGCGGGTATGATTTACCCTATTTCGGATTCACCATGGGTTAGTCCAATCCATTGTGTGCCTAAGAAAGGCGGAATAACCGTTGTTCCCAATGAACACAACGAGTTGATTTCCACTCGTCTCGTTACTGGGTGGAGAGTTTGTATAGACTACCGCAAACTCAATGATGCCACGAGAAAGGATCATTTACCTCTACCTTTTATGGACCAAATGCTTGAACGTTTAGCGGGTAATGAATATTACTGCTTTCTTGATGGTTTCTCGGGTTATTTCCAAATACCCATCGATCCCCAAGATCAAGAGAAGACAACATTCACTTGTCCCTATGGCACATTTGCTTACAAAAGAATGCCTTTTGGCTTATGTAATGCGCCCGGGACTTTCCAAAGGTGCATGTTAGCTATCTTCCATGACATGGTTGAACAAACCATGGAAGTCTTCATGGATGATTTCTCGGTCTTTGGGGATTCCTTCTCTTCTTGCCTTGCCAATTTGGAACGTATGCTAAAGCGGTGCGAAGACACTCGCCTTGTTCTAAATTGGGAAAAATGCCATTTTATGGTAAAAGAAGGCATCGTGCTGGGACACAAGATTTCCAAAGCCGGTCTTGAAGTAGACCGTGCTAAAGTCGATGTTATCGCCAAGTTGCCTCCATCTTCAACCGTGAAGGGTGTGAGAAGTTTTCTGGGTCACGCGGGCTTCTACCGTCGATTCATCAAGGATTTTTCTCAAATCGCTCGCCCGATGACCCACCTTTTGGAAAAAGATACTCCTTTTATCTTTTCCAAAGAGTGTCTTGAAGCCTTCAACTCGCTTAAGGATAAGCTTACTAAGGCACCCGTCTTAGTTACTCCTAATTGGGAGCTGCCTTTTGAGTTGATGTGCGATGCTAGTGATTTTGCTATTGGAGCGGTTCTGGGACAAAGAGTGAATAAACACTTCCAACCAATCCATTACGCTAGCAAGACAATGACAGGGGCACAATTGCATTATACGACAACCGAAAAAGAGCTTTTAGCTGTTGTCTATGCTTTTGAAAAATTCCGCCCCTATCTTGTCCTTTCTACAACAATTGTGTATACCGATCATTCCGCGCTGAAGTACTTGTTGACAAAGCAAGATTTCAAACCAAGACTTCTTCGCTGGGTTTTGCTGCTCCAAGAATTTATAATCGAAATTCGCGATAAAAAAGGAGCTGAAAACCTAGCCGCGGACCATCTCAGCAGACTTGAGGATCATTACCAAGGGGATCATCCGAACAAAGAAATCAATGATTCTTTTCCCTTGGAGACCTTAATGTCTATAAATTCGAAATCTGATGAAACCCCGTGGTTTGCGGACTTTGCAAACTACTTGGCGGGTGGAATTCTCAAGGAAGGGTTGACGTCTCAACAAAAGAAAAAGTTCTTCACCGATATTAAGACTTACTTTTGGGACGACCCTTACCTATTCAAACAATGTGCTGACCTGATTATCCGCCGATGTGTTGACGGACCGGCAGCGTCAGAAATCCTAGATGCTTGCCACAAAGGACCCACCGGTGGTCACTTTGGTCCCAACTACACCACCAAAAAAGTGTTTGATTCGGGATTTTATTAGCCCTCCATATATCGTGACGCTCACAATATGGTTAAACGATGTGATGTTTGCAAAAAACAAGGCACGATCACACATAAAGACGAGATGCCTCAGAATTTCATTCAAGAGTGTGAAATCTTTGATGTTTGGGGTATCGACTTTATGGGGCCATTCCCTTCTTCTAAAGGAAACAAATACATCCTTGTAGCCGTTGACTACGTCTCCAAATGGGTTGAAGCCAAAGCTTTACCCACTAATGACGCAAGGGTGGTTTGTAACTTTTTGAAAGCTCTATTCGCTAGATTTGGTGTGCCTCGTGCCATTATTAGTGATCGTGGGACTCATTTCTGCAATGACCAATTCGCAAGAGTCATGGCTAAGTACGGTGTAAATCATCGTCTTTCCACAGCCTACCACCCACAAACTAATGGCCAGGCTGAAATATCCAACCGAGGACTGAAGCGAATTCTTGAAAGGACCGTGGGAGAGCATCGTGCCTCATGGGCTGATAAACTTGATGATGCTTTGTGGGCTTTCCGTACTGCTTACAAGACCCCGATCGGCTGTACGCCTTATCGTCTTGTGTACGGGAAAGCATGCCACCTCCCCATTGAGTTGGAGCACAAGGCTTATTGGGCCTTGAAGTGGGCTAATTTTGATATAAACAAAGCCGGTGACCTACGCAAGATCCAACTCAATGAGCTGAATGAACTCCGTAATGAGGCTTATGAAAATTCTTTGATCTATAAGGAAAGGACTAAGCTCATTCACGATTCTAAGATTAAGAACCGAGAGTTCCATGTTGGAGACAAAGTCTTACTTTTTAACTCTCGGTTGAAAATCTTTTCGGGAAAGCTCAAATCTCGTTGGTCCGGCCCATTCACCATTGCCCAAATTTTTCCATATGGTACTCTCGAGCTCGCTCAACCTAATGGACCGAATTTTAAGGTGAATGGCCAACGAGTGAAGTTGTACTTTGGTGAGGACACCTCTCAGGAGGTGATTCCATCCCTCACCACGTTCCCCATGAACTAATTTTGGGTCGAGTCAGGCTCGTGACTCGGTTATCAAAAACAAGCGCTCCTCGGGAGGCAGCCCGAGTATCTATCCTTTTATGTTTTAATCCCCTAAGTGTATGGGGACTTCTATACGTGTTTGTCTTTGTGTGGTGATGTGATTACATGGATACGTGCACTCTTGGAATCTCTGAAGAACCGTGCTCCCGTGTTATCCGAAATCCGGTTCTATCTCTCAACTATCGTGATTCAATTTTCTTCATACTCACATTTGAAATTGATCACTTTAGTCGTCTCTTCCTTAACTTGAGTTAACCAACGTACACAATGTCATAAGTGTAGGGGAGACTTTTCCCACATGCTTAAACATTGAGGACAATGTTTATCTTAAGTGTAGGGGGGACTTCTATCGAAGTTTTAAGTGGACTTTTCCATGAAAATGCCTTCATTTAACCGGAAAATCCTATTTTTCAACATTTTTCAAATTTTTTATTAATTTTGGCCATTTTGTCGTAATTTTTAAATTTTTATCGTTACTTTCATATGTATATATATTCCGCAATAAAGTCAAAAATATTAATAAAGTGGTGTGGCTAGTTTAGAAGTCTTTGACATATTAGGCCCGTTGCGTTTATTTTGACTCAACCCGAATAGACTTATCCAAGTTTATTCTAGCTAGTATCCTTAACCATGTAGACCTTAATTGGTTTATTAGGCTAAGTGTCCACGAGTCTCATTACTTGAGATTTTAAATTGTGGAGAACGAGAAATGATAGAGTCAATTATAAGTCGGTATTCTTACACAAGCTCACTTGGTGTAATTATTTGCCTATTCTCCCATCACTTGCTATAATTTATCTGCAATAAGTAAGGTCGTACGATTTGAAAAGTTACTTAGCTTCTAGCCCAAGATCGTTTAAAAGTTGCTCGGTAATGATAAGAGTTCATAGCCAAGGCATAACTTATGAAGCGGGGCGCGAAGATTGGCGAGTCCGAAAAGGCCCTAACAAGGCATGAGGATTCCATTTTATTGCTAAAGATCCAAGGTGATGTGAAAAGCATTATTCCCAAAGTCAATATGAAGGATCAAGACTCACGACGAAAAGCAATCAACTCCCATAAAGATCATGGAGAAGTCTATCCGAAAAGACCCTAACAAGGTATGAGGATAAATAGATCCAAGTCCGAAAAGGAGGCGGATCGTTGTATCTCAAAATCCCAAATAGAGATTGAAGAAATAATCATGAAGTCGTGGTCAACAAAGTTGGAGTACCTCTCAAAAGTCTCCAAGTGAAGAAACTCTATGAACGATGAGAAGACCATTATCTCAAGCACGTCTCTCAAGATATGAAGTATGAAGTACATGCCAAATATCGGCCCGAGAAAGGTCTCAAATCGTGAACCAAGTTATGCCAAGATATGAACTTTTTGATATCCCGAGAAGCAGTTTTAAGAGATTTTGTCCTTTAGCTAACTATTGATCAAATCGTCCTACTTTGCTTTCAGCCAAAATAAACTATCAAAATAAGTCCAAAAAGTCATCTTCATGATCATTCTGAGACAAAAATAAAATATAAGAGATACACCTAGGAATAAGGGAGTTTAAGCATATAATTAAGCCATGTGTGTAAGTGTTTGATTTACTAACTTATAATAACAATGATCTCGTTTTTAAGCTTAGTTTGGGGAACGTGAAACTTGAGGATGATAAATCTTCGCAGCACCAAAGCCCTAATGTAAGTCATTAATTTCTTTGCAAGTTATTTCCATGTAGCTATTTTCAAATGAAAATGGTTTTCTATCCTTTTGTTTCCTTTAAAGTTTAATTTCTTTTAAGTACTTTAATTTTTGTCTAGTAGTATTTGAATAAGGCCAAGGTTGATTAATTATGAGAAAAGTGTAAAATTGCTTTATCACTAAGCATTGCATGAGGGCATGGCAATGGTTAAGTGTAGGGGATTTGATAGGTGTGTAAACACCCATCCTTTTACCACTTAATTCTGGCTAAAACAAGACCAAAACACGTATTTAATATCATTTGTTTGTAATTATGCGTGGTTTTTGTGTTTATTGTGTTTTCAGAGCCAACCGGATGAATATTGAAGAAAACATGGGATTGCACGGGTTTTACTGAAGAAAAGGACTCAAGATAAAGTCTATTGTCCAAGAGATGCAAAATATTTTAAGTCACTGGGCCTATTCGAAGATTTATCGAAGAAAAGGACCAAAGATGGAAGATTTTCATAAGTCGAAGAAACTTAAGTCTATTAAACGAAGAAATTAAAAGACGAGTTGAATTTAATCGACAACAAATCCCGAATCAGAATCGAAAACGTCAACTTTTCTGAAAAGACGAGAAGACAAGAAGAACGGGAGAAAGCCCACTCACCAACCAAAAGACAAGGCTATATAAGCCCATCCCCTCACACATAGTGCCCGTTTTGGAGTTTTTCTCTCCTCCCCCTTTTTCTCTTTTCTGTTCGTAGGATCACCATCACCACTAGGGTGTTTGGTGATTTTAATCTTTGTTCTTCAAATCTTGTAATTTTAATCCTTGTTTTGTTATTGTTGAATACTTTAAATCATCAATACAAGTTCTTGTTTAATCTTTCCATTTCATCTTGTTCATCATCATTTTTCTTTTCTAGTTCTTAAGTTCTTATTTTCTTGATTTGATCTTCAAAAGTTGTTGGGTTTTGTGTTTTTGTTGATGGGATTTGTAGTTTATGGTTAGTTGATGCCTAGTGATTAGTTTATTTAAGTTTTTGGTAAAAAACTTGGTGATTTTTGGATTAAAATTGGTTTCCTTGTTCTTCGGGTAAAACGACTGTATCTGGGTTTCCCGGACTTCCGGATGAACACCAAAAGTTCCGGATGAACACCCAAGTTCCGAATGAATATGTCCTTTAAAAGTTCCGAATGAGTCTTTGTTTAAAAAGTTTCGAGTGAATCAAAACTTCCGAACGAACTGAAGTTCCGGATGAATAGAAAGTTTCGAATGAACTGAAGTTCCGGATGAGTAGAAAGTTCCGAATGAATGTTTGTTGTTTAAGTTCCGAATGAGTCTTTTGTTAAAAAGTTCCGAATGAGTATAAACTTCCAAATGAACCTAAGTTCCGAATGAAGCAAAACTTCCGGATGAACCTAAAGTTCCGAATGAAGCAAAACTTCCGGATGAACCAAAGTTCCGAGCCAAGTTCCGGGTGAAGTTCCGCATAAAGATCCGAGCAAATTCCGAACGAAGTTCCGAATCAAAGACTTCCGAGTGAAAAGTTCCGGATGAACAAAGTTCCGAATCAAGGATATACTTCCGAATCAGTCATCTTTTGAGCATTTTAAAGGTTTACTGTTTCTTTACTGTTTCTTTATTTTAATTTTATATTTTACTTTCAATTTTAATCTTAATTTTAATTCAAGTTTTTATTAATTATCATTAAATTAATTGTCTTTGATTCAAGTTTTCATTTTAAATACATTTTAAGATTTAGTAGATTAGAAAACTAAACCCCTTTTTTAGTAACCAAAAACAAATCATTCCACTTAAGGCCGAGATCAATTCGAAAGGATCACGAGAGAAAATCTGAACCCCATAGAAAAACCCTGTATCATGTAGCTACTTATTAATGCATGACATGAGGATTTTACACATAAGGCGAATGACTTATTACTCTTGAAACGGACTTATATTAATTGTGAGCGATTTTTCAAGTAATGGATGAGAGGATTACTTAGGATTAAAACCGTGCTTCCTTATTTTTGGATTTCATATTTTTTTATACTTCACGCTTTAAATAATGACAAGTTTGCCCAAAAGTAATTTGCTCAATTAATAACCGGTTCCACATTTAATTGTCATGAATAAGTTGATGCACTTTTTACTTGTGAATGCAATGATCCCATTTTTAAGCTTGATATGGGGAAAGTGAAACTTGAGGGTGATAAGTGTCCATGGTACCAAAGCCCTAATCCAAGTCATTGATTTCTTTATGATTTATTTCCATCAAAACCATTTTAAGAAAATCCAAAAAGATATAAATAGAATTATTTCTTTTGCATTGCATTGCTCAAAATAAAAATCATGCATCATATAGTGTAGAGTAGTGTAGATGCATTCCATATTGGCCAAGGTGGATTAATTATGAGGAGAATGTGAATTTGTGCTTTAAAATATAGCATTGCATGAGGTCATGGCAATAATTAAGTGTAGGGGATCTGATATGAGAAAAAACTCATATCAATTTATCAATAAATCACCCTAAAACACAAGGAAAATACCTAACTTTTGTGCTATAAAGCGGAATTATGTGGTATGTTTTGTGTTTTTGTATAAATAGGTAAGAAGGATACATTTTCAAGCAAACAAGAAGAAAATCAAGCTTATTTGGATGAAAAAAACAAAGAAGGATCAAAGATGACAAGACTTTGAAGATAAGGGACCTATCTTGACAACATTCCAAAGTTGAAGGACTAAAAGTGTAAATATGCCAAAGTCAAGATAAAAGTCAAACATGGTCAACTCTTCAGTCAACCAAGTCAAAGGGTCAAATTTATCAAGAATGCAAGTGGAAGGACCATTTATGCCAAAGAAATGAAGTTCCTAGCTTAAATTGTGAATCTGCCATACTTGAGGGGCTGAATTTGCCATTTTCAAAAATAAATTGAGTTCAATCCATGTGCATTAGCTCTCAACCAATGAGGAGGCAGGATTGAGGTCACACGGATTGCCAACTAAGTTGACCAATCATCTTTTCATTTATTGCGCCGCCAAGCATTTAAATACTTACACTATCCAAAAGCAACCAATAAGAACACGCCACTCAATAATCCAATTATCCAATACGGATTGATCCGTGTACTCCCATTTCACCCAACCAAAAGATGACACGTGTCTTCTTCTTCCTCAACAAACCCAGGGACGTATATGAGCTACACTTAATTTCAGAAGACGTTGTCTACATGAAAGTTGATCGTTTTTTAGAGAGGAACATATTGGACACAACCAATTAAGCTCAAAATCAATGGATCAAAAGTCCCCAAATTGTGAAGAACATGATGATGAACATTTAGCAGCTGGATGACACGTGGCAACAATTAAATGGTGGGAACACGTCATCAACTCCAAAACTTCCTCAGTTTTGTCTATAAATAGGATTGTACTCTCTCATTTTCACAAATAGTTAATGTGTGAAATTTTCACACTGATAGGTGTGCAAACACCCATCCTTTCTACCACTTTATTACAATAATAACCCAGCCAAAACGTGTATTTATGTCTTTTATGTCGGAATTATGCGTGGTTTGTGTTTTTGTTGTGATTTAGGACGAAAAGGTGAAAAGTGGAGAAAACACGGGCATTCACGGACATTCACGGCTTTTATTGAAGAAAAAGATGAAAGACTAAGTCGAGAAGTCAAGAGTGCAAAAAGAACGGAAGTCCAAGACCAATTCTGAAGATTTATCGAAGAAAAAGTCAAAATACGGAAGTTTACTTAAAGCCGAAGAACTCAAGTCTAACTTATTGAAGAATTACAAGACGAGTTCAAAGAAATCCCGAGACAAAACCATTTTTAAGTCCAAGATTAATGAAGAATAAAGGCTTAAGGACTAATGGTGCAATTAAAAGAAGATTAAAGAAGGAAGGACTTAATCTTGCAATTAAGAAAAAAGGAAGAAGGGGAGGAAACTTCCTAATCCTCCCCTATATATAGTTTAGGCTAGTTAATTATTTTCTTTGTTGGCTAAGTGTGACAATTAGTCTTCCACCATTTATTTACCTTGCACCTTTAATTCATGTCAATTTAAATACTTGTCAAATTTAAATACCTTGTCTTGCACCTTAAATTCCTTTAATTTCAAGTAAGTTTCCATTTAATTCTTGTCAATCTTTACTTTATCTTGTTAATCTTTCATCTACCTTTCTTAATCTTTGATTTTTATGTTTATGTTTGTGTTCATGTTCATGTTCTTATTTTGATCAAGTGGGTTTTTGATTATTGTGGTTAAATTTGTTAGTTTTGTTGATTTAGATTGTTTGTTTATGATTATTGAATGTTTTGTTATTAGTTTAGTTTAATCGTTTGTTGATTTTGGTTAAATTTGTGTTTAGATTCTTGTTACTGTGATCCCTTGTTCTTCGGGGGTGTTTGTTGCTGTATCTGATCTTTCCAGGTAAAGTTCCGAGCCAAGAGAAGAAAGGCTTTCATTCGGAACTTTAAAAGTTCCGAGTCAAGCTTCATCCAGAAAACTTCCGGACGAAAACTTCCGGACCAAGGACAAGTTCCGGATCAGCACATTCATTCGGAACTTTAGAAGTTCCGAACGAATCTTCCGAGTCAAGACTTCCGAACGAAAGTTCCGGACGAAATCTTCCGAACGAAAGTTCCGGACGAAATCTTCCGGGTCAAGACTTCAGAACGAAAAGTTCTGGATCACCAAGGTTTATTCGGAACTCAAAAAGTTCCGGATCAAGAACCAAAGTTCCGGGTCAAGAAGTTCCGGATCAAGATAGGTTCATTCAAAACTCAAAAAGTTCCGAATCAAGGTTTCTTTCAGGTTTTTGTTAGTATCAGTTTTTAAATTTCTGTCTTTCATTTTCAAGATTTATTTTTCCCGCCTTTTTATTTAATTGCACTTTAAGATTACTTGTCTTAGCTTTATTTTAGCCTTGCCTTAGTTTAAGTTTTAGTTGCGTTTTAAGTTTGCCTTAGTTAGATTTAAGTTTGCGTTATTTTCTCATTAGTGCCTTTTAATACCAGTCACGTTTTAAATACTTGCGTTTACTTTTATTTAGATTTAGATTTACTTTAATTGCACTTTTACTTTAAAGTTTCGCACTTTTATTTTAAAAAAACAACCAAAATATTCTTTTTCACCAAAAACAATAGAGTCATACTTTAAGCCGGAAATCAATTCGTTAAGATACCGAGAACAACAATTGAACCTAGCAAAATCTAAATATTAAAATGGCGCCACTGCCGGCTCTTTTCGTAAAGATTAACGGTTTTCTGTGAGAGACGAGTTGCTTTTTGGGATCCGTTCACTTGTGAGCGTTATTTTTCTTGCTTAAAAAAATTCAAAAAAAAATCATAAAAATTAAAAAATTGATAAAAATACATAAAAATAAAAATTTCAAAAAATCCAAAAAGATTTTATCTTTATTGTGTATATATATTGTCTTTGTGTTTGGTTTCTTTTTCTTTTGCATTTTCAGGTGTATGCGTACTAGATCTTCTAATTATCAAGAGCCCGAGACTCAAGAAGATTTAGCTATGTCAGGTGTCAACAACAACATTCCACCGCACCTCAACAATAACAACAATGTTCTTCCACAGCCCGATCTTCGGACCATGGAGGAACTTTGTCAACCTACCATGTTTGGACGAGGAGGACCGATTGCGCCGATGCAAATCAACGCTCCTGAGTTTTCGTTGAAGCACCACATGATTCAGCAAGTGCAAACTAACCCATTCCGTGGATTGCCTGATGATGATGCCAACAAACACCTCGACAAATTCATTACAATCACCCAAAGCATGAAGTTGCCTGGTGCCACAATGGATGTTCTTCGCCTACAACTCTTTCCACATACTTTATCGCATCATGCCGAGAAATGGTTTGATCGTCTCCCGAAGAATTCTATTCATACTTGGGATGACATGACTCAACGCTTTTTATCGCGCTACTTTCCACCATCCATGGTCACGAGCCTTCGCAATCAAATCAGCGGTTTCATGCAAGACCCTGATGAATCTCTTTTTGATGCCTGGGAGCGATATAATGTCTTGATCGATCGATGTCCAAACCACAACATGCTACCTGTGACCTTAATTGATACTTTCTACAACGGTTTGACTTTTCGAGATCGTGATACGATTAATGCAGCCGCCGGTGGCACATTTATGAAAAGGAGACCCGAGGAGTGTAGAGAGCTTATTGAGAACATGACTACTCACCACAAAAATTGGGATTCCTCTGCTTCTTCAAGGAACATCCCGAGAGTCAATGTTTCCTCCACCTCAGCAAACCCTGATATGACCGAACTCACCCGTGTGCTGACTGAAATGAGCAGAAGTATGCAACTCTTGGCTTCCAACCAACAACAACAACAAGTTAAAGCTGTTGCTGCTCCTTGTGAAACATGCGGCGGTCCTCACTCATACACCGATTGTCCTTCTACACAAGGAAATACGGAAAATGTGTATGCAGCTTATGGTAATTACTCACCGGAAAATTACCAAGCTCGACCTCAAGGGGATAGAAATCTGCTGAGCTACCGGTCCAACAATTACCTTTCACCCGGCTTTTCTCCTCAAAACCAAAACCCCGCCAACAACTACAATAGAAGCAACCAAATCCCACCAAGAGCTTCTAATCCTTATCACCCACCCGCTCAACAAACCCCACCCATTAATTCCGATGTTGAAGCCATCATGAGAACCCAAGGTGAGCAAATTAAGAATCTACAGAGCCAAATTATCAATTTGAAAGGAGATATCACGAAGCAAGGAAATGAGATAAGATCTGAGGTTCGCGATAATATTCAATCCTCCTTCAGCACTCAAACGAATGAATTAAAGAATATGTTGGCTAGTTTCTTGCCCTCCACTCAACCTTCTACTTCAAGTTCTCTACCTTTAAACACCGTCACCAATCCGCGAGCTAATGTGAGTGCTATTACTACTCGTAGTGGAGTCACCATAGTAGGACCACCAATCCCACCCCCATCATTTACACCTCCTCCACCACCATTTATCCTTACTCCTCCTACACCTAGTATTAGTGCACCATTACCGTCTCCGCCTCGTCATGACGATGTCTCTAGGAAGGACCCTTCAACATCTCAACCTTTACCGACTACACCTTCACCTTCCACCTATAAACCCAACATCCCATATCCTTCTCGCTTGGACAAGCCTAACTTGTTAACCAAGAATGACTGTCAAGTATTGAAATATGTGAAGATGCTATCTCAAATGAACATCAACATTAGCCTTGTTGAAGCACTTGTCCACATGCCAAAATTTGTTAAAGCATTTAAGGAATTGCTTAACAAGAAGGAGAAGCTGATTGAACTCGCCAACACACGCTTAAATGAAAACTGCTCTGCAGTTATTCTTAAAGAACTTCCGGAAAATCTTGGAGATCCCGGTCGTTTTGTGTTGCCTTGCGTGTTCAACAAAACTGAAGAATTTACTGCCCTTGCTGATCTCGGGGCCAGTATTAATTTGATGCCACTAAGTGTTTGGAAAACACTATCATTGCCCGACCTCACTCCAACAAAGATGACTCTTGAACTTGCAAACCGCACTCTCGCTTACCCCGTTGGTATAGCCGAAGACGTGTTTATTAAAGTTGGCACATTTACTTTCCCGGTCGATTTTGTCGTAGTTGATTATGAAATGGACCCTCGTATTCCTTTAATACTTGGTCGGCCATTCTTGAGAACCGGACGAGCTTTAGTGGATGTGGCCGAAGGTGAGTTAATCTTAAGAGTCGGAGATGATTCACAAATTTTTAAAATGGGGAAGCTTACAGGCAAATCCTTTGGAGGCCGAGAATCAGTGAATATGATTAATGTGCATAATGATTTTGTCGTCTACAACAATCCTCTATTCGAGTCTTGCAATGATAATCCACTCTTTCAAGATGATGTAGATGATTCTCTCCCTACTTTGGAAGCTTCTCCCATTTATGATTCTCCACCGGTCTTTGATGCTTATGATGATGATGATTCTAGCTCAGATTCGGATGATTTTGATGATTGTACTTCTGAGTATCCCGAGTTGCCCACATATGATGATTTTGATGAGGCTGATACTCTTTCGAGCGATTCTTCACATGATGAAGATCCTCCGCCATCACTCGATCCTACATTGGACGATTACTCATTTGAGGAAGACTTCTCTGAATTTCTCAACACTTACTTCCCTCATGAGAGTGATGCTCCTCCTTATGACTTTGAAGATTATCGTCTTGATCCAACTTTGGATTTGAAGCACATTCTTTCAAAGAAGTAGAAACCGGTCGACACCGAAATCCGCAGCACGTATGAGTTAACACCTCTTTGTCCCCCTTCTGCGGACGAGGTTGTGCTTCTTCGCGGATCTTCTTCCCATTCTGCTGAGCCTGAGTGCTATTTTCCCTTAAAGGAAAAGGTGTTCGACCCCGGTATTGAAATCTTTAAGCCATCTCAGTATCCACCTGATGAAGTAAAAGGAAAAATCTTTGGAAATTTTGAAGACATGCTTGCACCACTTCACCCTTGCTTCCACCGTGCTCCATCTTTGCTTAAGGGAACCTTGCCTACTCTTCTTTGGCTTGCCTTGTTCGCCTTAAGCTTGTGCTATTTGATGGACGAGAACTATGTCTTTGATCCTGGTGGATATGTTTCATGCTTCTTCCTATGGTAATCAAGGTCGAGTCAAGCTCACGACTCGGTTAACAAAAATCAAGCGCTTCTTGGGAGGCAACCCATGCATCTATCTTTTCGCTTTCTTTACCATAAGTGTAGGGGAGACCCGTTGGTTTGCTATTTCCTCTCCTCTACTCTCTTAATCAGGGATTCGAGCGCTCAATGATCCACTCTTGATGATTCTTGACGACCCGTGATTCCGGTTCCACTTTTTCCCGGTTCTATCCTAAACTCTTTTCGATTCACTATTTTATATTTTCTCAATATTTAAATAGGAATCTCTTTAGTTGCCCTTTCCTTAGCGAGATTTAAACAAAGTGCACAATGTCCTAAGTGTAGGGGAGTTTACTCCCACATGCTTAAACATTGAGGACAATGTTTATCTTAAGTGTAGGGGGGACTTCTATCGAAGTTAAGTGGTCTTTTCCTTGTATTTGTCTTCATTTTAACCGGAAAATCAATTTTTCCACATTTTTCAAAATTTTTGATCTATTTTGGCCTATTAGTTTTTCCCTTTGTATAGTTATTTTCTTGCCTTATTAGAATAAAAGTTTAATAAAGTGGTTTTAATTTTTAAACGTTGTGAATCTTTTGACTCAACCCGAGTTTACTCTAGCTAGTATCCTTAACGTGTTTAAATCAAGTTTTGCTAGGCTTTTATTTAGGGAGCTATAAAACGCGAAAGTCTTAACTCTCACGGGTTAAGAACAAGAACTTTTCGCAAGTTCCTATAATTGATCCTAGAGAGTCGTTTATCAAGGGAACTTTAAAATGCGATTTCTAAACTTGAAAGAGTCTAAGAATTTGCAAGATCCTATAGGCGACTCGAAAACCCAAAACTTTGATTTAATAGGCTAAGTATCCACGAGTCTCATTCCTTGAGATTTTAAACTGTGGAGAACGAGAGATGATATAGTCAATTATAAGTTCGGTATTCTTTCGGGAATTTATGTGAGTTAATTATGAGCCTATTCTCCCATCGCTTGCTAATAAATTTATCTGCTAATAAATAAGGTTTTACGATTTGAAAAGTTACTTAGCTTCTAGCCTAAGATCGTTTAAAAGTTGCTCGGTATGGATTAGAGTTCATAGCCAAGGCATAACTTATTGAAGCGAGATGCGAAGATTGGCGAGTCCGAAAAGGCCCTAACAAGGTATGAGGGCTATATTTTGTTGCTAAAGATCCAAAGTGATGTGAAGAATCATTTATCGAAAATCAATATGAAGGATCGAGACACACGACGAAAAGCAAAAACTCCCAAAAGTCATGGAGAAGTGTATCCGAAAAGACCCTAACAAGGTATGAGGATAAATAGATCCAAGTCGTAAAAGGAGGCGGATCGTTGTATATCAAAGTCCAAAATAAAGATTGGAAAAAAATGAAGAAGTCGTGGTCCAAGTATGAATCTCTCAAAACGTCAAGTGAAGAAATTCCTATTATGAAGAGAAGGCCATTATTTCATGAACGTCTCTCAAGGTTTGAAGTATGAAGTCGCTGCCAAATATCGGTCCGAGAAAGGTCTCAAATCGCGAAGCGAGTTATGCCAAGATATGAACTTTATGAGGTCCCGAGAAGCAGTTTTAAAAGATTTTGTCCTTTAGCTAACTATTGATTAAATCGTTCACTTTATTTTCAGACTTAATAACTATCGAAATAAGTCAAAAATGCATCCTCGTGATCATTCAAGACAATAATAAAATATAAGAGACACACCTAGGAATAAGGGAGTCTAAGTGAGTAATTGACCCACATGAGTTCGTGATAGTCTACTAACTTATAATAACAATGATCTCGTTTTTAAGCTTGGTTTGGAGAAAGTGAAAACTTGAGGATGATGATTATTCATAACACTTCCAAAACCCAAGGTATGCTTTTTGATTTCTTTACTTTGAATGTTTATAGTTTCTATCTCTTTAATAAAGGCCAACGTGGATTAATTATGATGAAAAATGTAAACGTGCTTTGTAACTAATGCATTGCATGAGGACATTGCAATGGTCAAGTGTAGGGGATTTGATAGGTGTGTAAACACCCATCCTTTCTACCACTTTATTACAATAATAACCGAGCCAAAACGTGTATTTTATGTCTTTTATGTCGGAATTATGCGTGGTTTGTGTTTTTGTTGTGATTTAGGACGAAAAGGTGAAAAGTGGAGAAAACACGGGCATTCACGGACATTCACGGCTTTTATTGAAGAAAAAGATGAAAGACGAAGTCGAGAAGTCAAGAGTGCAAAAAGAACGGAAGTCCAAGACCAATTCTGAAGATTTATCGAAGAAAAAGTCAAAAGACGGAAGTTTACTTAAAGCCGAAGAACTCAAGTCTAATTTATTGAAGAATTACAAGACGAGTTCAAAGAAATCCCGAGACAAAACCATTTTTAAGTCCAAGATTAATGAAGAATAAAGGCTTAAGGACTAATGGTGCAATTAAAAGAAGATTAAAGAAGGAAGGACTTAATCTTGCAATTAAGAGAAAAGGAAGAAGGGGAGGAAGCTTCCTAATCCTCCCCTATATATAGTTTAGGCTAGTTAATTATTTTCTTTGTTGGCTAAGTGTGACAATTAGTCTTCCACCATTTATTTACCTTGCACCTTTAATTCATGTCAATTTAAATACTTGTCAAATTTAAATACCTTGTCTTGCACCTTAAATTCCTTTAATTTCAAGTAAGTTTCCATTTAATTCTTGTCAATCTTTACTTTATCTTGTTAATCTCTCATCTACCTTTCTTAATCTTTGATTTTTATGTTTATGTTTGTGTTCATGTTCATGTTGTTATTTTGATCAAGTGGGTTTTGATTATTGTGGTTAAATTTGTTAGTTTTGTTGATTTAGATTGTTTGTTTATGATTACTGAATGTTTTGTTATTAGTTTAGTTTAATCGTTTGTTGATTTTGGTTAAATTTGTGTTTAGATTCTTGTTACTGTGATCCCTTGTTCTTCGGGGGTGTTTGTTGTTGTATCTGATCTTTCCAGGTAAAGTTCCGAGCCAAGAGAAGAAAGGCTTTCATTCGGAACTTTAAAAGTTCCGAGTCAAGCTTCATCCGGAAAACTTCCGGCCGAAAACTTTTGGACCAAGGACAAGTTCCGGATCAGCACATTCATTCGGAACTTTAGAAGTTCCGAACGAATCTTCCGAGTCAAGACTTCCGGACGAAAGTTCCGGACGAAATCTTCCGAACGAAAGTTCCGGACGAAATCTTCCGGGTCAAGACTTCAGAACGAAAAGTTCCGGATCACCAAGGTTTATTCAGAACTCAAAAATTTACGGATCAAGAACCAAAGTTCCGGGTCAAGAAGTTCCGGATCAAGATAGGTTCATTCGGAACTCAAAAAGTTCCGAATCAAGGTTTCTTTCAGGTTTTTGTTAGTATCAGTTTTTAAATTTCTGTCTTTCATTTTTAAGATTTATTTTTCCCCCCTTTTTATTTAATTGCACTTTAAGATTACTTGTCTTAGCTTTATTTTAGCCTTGCCTTAGTTTAAGTTTTAGTTGCGTTTTAAGTTTGCCTTAGTTAGATTTAAGTTTGCGTTATTTTCTCATTAGTGCCTTTTAATACCAGTCACGTTTTAAATACTTGCGTTTACTTTTATTTAGACTTAGATTTACTTTAATTGCACTTTTACTTTAAAGTTTCACACTTTTATTTAAAAAAAAAAACCAAAATATTCTTTTTCACCAAAAACAATAGATTCATACTTTAAGCCGGAAATCAATTCGTTAAGATACCGAGAACAACAATTGAACCTAGCAAAATCTAAATATTACACACACATCTCCATTTTCTCTCATTTTTAGTTCTAGTTAGCTAGCTCAACAAACTCAAGAGTCTGACAAGCTCTTGAGTTAGTTAGCTTAGTTGTAACTACTTTACCCGTTTTGTAACAAACTTTTACCCTCAATTAATAAATACTTCTCTCAGTTCCCTTCATCTACCCCTCATCTACTGTTTATACCTTGCAATCTTGTTATCCTAGTATTGATGTTAGATATTTGTGATCAAATGATCATGATTAGCTAATTGTTGAAGATTTGTAGCTGTTTGAGTTGATTCTGTTCATCCAGTAGAATTCTTGTTGATTTTGAAGCTTAAAGGTTCAACAATGGTGATGATAATGTTTGTAGCTGGTTGAGTAGATAGTTGATAGTGTTAAGGTGGTGGTTAACACTATCTAGGTGGCTCATCGCCAACCTACTCCATCAGAGGAGGCTTATGCTTCAAGGTTTTAAGTTTCTGCATTTTTTGTTCCTCTAAACAGTCATGACTGCTCAATTCCTAGTTTAACTTGATTGATTGTATGATCAAGTGTGTTTAGACTGTATTTGCATTGATTTTGGTGATTGAGTAGCTTAAGTGTAGTTTAATTCTTGATCACTAGCTTAAAACTTGTTCCTATTATCAGTATATCAGTCATTTTTAGTTTACTGGTTCATTTTGAGTCTTAGCTAGTTATATTGCTTGAATTTGGTTCATTTGCACTTCATTTGAGTTGTTAAACTTAGTATGATATTTCATTTTAATCAGCTTACCCAATTGCCTTGTTACCTTTCATAAAAGTTTGTTAGTAATAATAAACAAAGTTTGGTAGCTTTCAAGACAAGTCTTAAGTCAAAAAGGCAATTGGCAACAAAAAAAGTATGGGTCAGTTTTCAGTTTACTAATGCATAAAAAGTTCTTGATTTCAATCACTTGGCATTTCTTTGTTCTTGGATGAAATTGTTTGAAACCAGTTCTCATTTGTCATATAACATCTGAATGATAAGCTCTCTTAAGGAAGTTGTACAGTTTTCTAAAACAAGGAAGAAATAAGCAAATCATTAAGCTGTTGAGTTGATGCATGTTTCTGTAATATTGTGCTTAAATAATTTCTTGAAACAGCATTTCCACTTCCTAAACTACCTTATTTTCTTTCACATTTAAGTTTGGTAAGTGTTCCTAAAGAGATCTGTAAATTTTTAGCTTTTCCAAAAATCTGGTCAACGCTGGTCAAATAAGCTTGATTTAGCTTATTTCCATTTTCCTACTTCATTACTGGACCATTTTCAATTTTAAAAGACATTCCATGCTTCTTATGGCTTGATTAACAAGTTTTAACAAGAAAATCTGATTGTGCACGTTTAGCTTATTAGATAGCTTAATTGTGGCTTATTAGGATTTGCTTATTTGAGTTTTACTAAGTTTCAGACTTAATCCTTTTACAAGCCTAGGTAAAATCAAGTTTTAAGCCTTTTGCAAGTTACTAGAGCTTATTTGGTTCACTAGATTGCTTAAACGAGCTTAATAATCATTCTTGCCCGTTTTTGATAAACTTTCCCATTTAACTGCACTTTAGTCCTTGAGTTTTGTTCCTGTTTGCATAATTAGCTAATCTTTCACTAAACTAGGGTTTGCATATATTCAGTCCTTGTATTTTCAAAACTTTTCAAATTTAGTTAGGCAGTTTCACAATTAGTTACATTTTGGTTATTAGTTTGTTACATTTGCATAGTTAGTCCTTGTAGTTAACTGAATTTACATTTCAAGCATATTAGTTACAATATTTTACATTTTTAGCACTTAAATTTCATAGTTTTACATTTTTGTCTTTATTTGAATAAAAATTTGGTATTTGACTAATTGTTTTATGGTTACGTAATTAATATTTTTTAACTTTTTACTTGATTGATCAATTAGACATAGAAAAGCCAAATAACTATACCAACCGAAAACGATCATAAACCCGATTTTGTTAGGACTTTCAATTGGTTAAGAACTGAGAAAACGAACTTCAATTATACTCAATATCAGTATTTTAGGTACGTATATTGAGAAAATGGCAAAAGATCACAAGAAACAAGCAAAAATGAACACGGGAAACGAAGCCGCACAATGAACCAAGCCCTAGAGTTGATTTTCCAAGAATAACCCTTGAAGAATTGAAAATTGTACAAGAAGGGTCCTCCAATATTAAAGGATTGACACTTTAAACCTTTATATATTAATAATTACAAGTTTGGTCCTTAAAGTTTGTCAAATTTATAAAAAGGACCCTCAACTTTGAAGAATTGGTAAGAATGGTCCTTCATTTATGAAGACTTGTCAACATTAGTCCTCCATAAAGTCAACAATACAACTTAAGACCATGAAGAATGAAGATATGTCCAAAACAACCCTTCAATTATCATCAAATGGCAAGAAATACCCCTGAAATTACTTTACGAAACTTTTTGGGGCAAAAGTATAAAAACTGAAACTTCTATAGAAACTAGAAGGGGGGGGGGGGGGGGTTGAATAGTTTCTCTTCTATTAGTCACCTAATTTAAATTACTTTGAATTAAGTGTGTATCAAAACTATCTTTTACTTGAAGCTAAGTTGCATAATGATTAGGTTCAATTCAAATGCATTAGCAATGGTAATAGGTAAGTATAATGATAATGAAATAAGTAAAGAGTAAGAAAAGAGACAACCTAGTGACAAGACACCAAGATTTATAGTGGTTCGACAACGAGGCTCTATCCTCGGTTCTACTCCACTCCTCGAGTACACCTACTCGAGATTTCCACTATATCCACAAGCTCCCTTCTTGGCGGAGAAAGCCTTACATCGTCGCTTACATTATTTTCCGACACTAAGCTAAATGTCGAGACCAAATCATTAGCTAGGACCAATCTACACAACGTTGCCTACTTCACAATTTAACGACACAAGGCTAGATGTCGAGTTCTAATCTCAAGGTAGAACCAATCTTCATGACGTTGCCTACTTCACCATTTTTACGACACAAGGCTAGATGTCGAGTTCTAATCCAAAGCTAGAACCAATCTTCACGACTCTTCACTTTTAAGCTAAGTGAGAACTTCACACAACACAACTACTAATCACTTTCAAGTTTAGTGAGAACTCACAAGACACAACCACATCACTTTATTGTTTAGTGAGAACTACTACACAAATCTATTACAACTCAGCTAGACATATCCAAGTACACACATGTAGCTTGGATCTACACAACACAAATCCAAGCAAACACATATGCAATGCATGTACATAACAAATCCAAGTATTCACAAATAGCTTGGATGAACACAACTAGTCCAAGTATTCATAATTACAAATGGATCAACAAAAACAAAAAGGCTAACATGATGAACATGACTAGTTCGTGGATTCATCTTTATCACAACACTAGTGAGTGAGTGATCTTCTCATTGGACAATGTAAAGGAGGAGATCAAGAGGATGATCATATGTAAACATACTTAACACATTAAGTGATCATTTACTAATGATTATGCTATAGAAAAGAGAAAGGGGGCTGAGAAAAACGTCCAAGAGGCTTATTGGAAAATGATATTTGATCCACTATTTATAGAAGACAAAGTCCAACGGCTAGCTGGGCGCGGATCCTTAACTAGCCGGCGGTTCCATATCACTAAGGAACCGCCTAGCTATTTAAGGTACCGCCCAGTAGAGTCCGCTCCCTTTTTTGTCTTTTAGTGGGGTAGGAATATCTGATGTTTTTTAAACCTTCAAAGGATATTCTTATGGCATACGGAATATGCTATTTTCAAATTTACATTTTCCATTTTAATAAAACATTTTCTTAAAAAGAAAGTTTATTAAAAAATCTTTTGTCATATTAACAAAAGTGAGTTTTAAGGATAATCACTTTGATGATCACTAAGTATGATTAAGAAAAGTTAGTGATATGATTATTACCTTGATGATAGTGTTAGTTAAATAATTCGTTTTATGTTTTACACTAAATGTGTTGTATAGTTTGTTGTGATCAAAACTAAGAAAGATTAGTTAACACTAATAATGTTTTTAGGCATCACTTGCATTAACAATCTCCCCCTTTTTGATTACGACAAACCATAAACTCATTTACTTAGAAACACAAAATATCGAATTATTAATGAGTTTATCACTATAATTTCTCCCCCTTTGTCGTAGCAAAAAGGTAAGCACAAGTCTTTGAAGATATCCGGACTTTGTTAGTAGCTCCCCCTTGGTGGTTGCTCCCCCTTGCTTGGGGCACCAAGTGTATGATTTAGGGTGACATGCTACACAAAGGTTAGTAGAAAGAAAAGAAACACCAATGTATATATGATCACTACCTACTAAGTAACTTAAGAGGGAGAAGGAGAAGAAATCTCAAATTAGAAGCAAGTATTTGCTAAGTATGTCCAAAAAGGTAAATGACAAATTCAAGGTTCAATAGGTAGAATGGAGGTAGAAAGGAAACATCCAACCAATGAAGATGATAAATTTGTCAAGGGGTTAAAATTTAGAATTTATTGAATCACCCATAAACAATTGTAAAGATTAACCACGATCAACTCAAAAGGAAGAGATAATGATCAAATAAAGAAAACAAACACAACACAAAGATTTCATATTACATAAATATGAAAAAGACAAACAAAGTAGATAGTCATACACACAATGCATAAGATATGGAAAATAAACCACAAAGCATAAGTTAGTCTAATAGTGATAATGTTTCCAAGATTGCTTAAAAACACTAATGACTCTAAAACAACTAAAGTTTTATTGACTCCAAGGGAGTGTAGCCCTTTAGTTGGAAAAAAAAGACGACGATGCATCATTCAAAGTTTTGTCCACGGGAACGAAAACTTTGAGAGGAGGTCGAGTGAGTAGGAATTCAAGAAAATTTAACTTCTCATACACATGAGCAAGTTCAATTTGTTAAAATCGACAACAAGCACACGAGGATCCATGATGCAACACAAATTCGGTTGATGGGGGAAGGCCATCACACCTAGGGTTTGGTGGTGGTGAGGAGAGTGGGTAGGAAATGTTTTCACAATGCCTTGTGAGATTTGGGAAGGTTGAAAGGTCATTGAGTTGAGGGGTGTCAAAAGGTTTTGGTGGTGGGGGGAGATTTTCCTTTTCTCCGGTGATGAGGTTAATGGAGTAGGTCTCATTCCAATACTTGATTGGAGAGAATGTGGGGTTCTTGGGTGGTTTAGATGAAGAGGGTTCATTTTTCTTGATCCAAATAGGTCTAACCGAGATTTTCGGTTTCTTGGGAAGCTTGGATGAGGAAGCTTTGGGTGAGGAAGTTTGTGACAATGAAATGTCAAGGTTATGAAATGGAGAGTTAGGCATTGTTGAGGTGTGAGAATGAAATCTCAAGGTGGGGGTATAAGAAGAAAGTATACAAGGCAAAGCTTTGAAAAACCAATGTAAAGTGTCAAGGAATGTTTAGCCAAATTGAGTAAACATGGAATCTTGACTGGGAATAAGGTGATGAAGAAAGACCAAAAACGAGCCATAAAATGACTTTCTGTCCGCGGTACCTTATAGGGACCGGCGGTTCCTTATCACTTAAGGAACCGCGCGACTTTAAGGAGCCGCGTGCAGTGGACTTAAAACCTTGATTTTCCAGGGTTTTGAGAAAAACTAAGACTTTTCAAAAAAATGCAAATCTTGGAATTTTACCTCTATTAGCATTAAATTATGCTAGGGTTGCATAAAAGCAACACATTCACCAAGAATGTCTTGACAAAGGGTGACAAAATATTTAGATAACATTTTGAACCAATTTTAGTCAAGTTTTAGAGGTTGTGATAGATTTAGGTTCAATTTTAATTTGGAATTAAAGTTGATTGATGTGCACATAAAGATAGAAACACACAATGCTAAGTCCATAATTCATACTCATAAAACACTCATGAAAAAGATACATAAAGGAAATAAAGAAAAACAATTAACTAAACTAAAGATAAATTAAAACTAGGTCTTGATTAGTAATCTTCCTTGGCTTGAACTTTCTTGAAAACTATTTTTAAAGAAAATCACCATTCATCCCCTAGAAGGAGGCATGTTAAACAAGGTGAGCAAGAAATCTTGAAACCTCATATGAAGTCCTAACATATCCATCCTAAGGTTTTGAATGATGTAGTTATTGTAGAGGCAACATGGACAATGAGAACCATGAGCTTCTAGGAACCCAAGGAAGTAAGGATCACCCATAAAGAAGGGAAGTGGAACACCCAAAATGGGAGTGTTTAAGGGAGGTGGAGGTAGAGGAGGTATGTTATCCAAGGGTGATGTTGGTGAGTGTGGAGACATACTCTCCAAGGGTGAGAAGGGTGAGTTTGGAGGGGTAAATGGTGAAGTCACCAAGGTATCATCAAAGTCATTCACAATGAGAATGCTTTGGATGGGTTGTGGTTGGGTAGTCACATCCAAGAGATTACTTGGAGTGAAGGGTGAGGAAAGCTCATTCATCCTAGATTGGAATGAAGCGGAGGTAGAACCATGAGAATGGTTGGTACCATGGGTTGATGAAGTCTTGCATGGAGCAAGGGGTGGTGAGTTTGATGAAGAAATGAGAATTGGGACAATCTCATTCTTGGGTGTGTGAAAGGGTGAGGAGTTAGGTTTAGGCATTTTAATCTTAATCTTAAGATTTTTCCTTGAGGTGGAGGTTTTGGATGAGTTTGAGCTTCTTGTAGAAACCATGGTTGAAAGGAGAGGTTTAAGGTTTAAGGAAGAATGGTTTGATGTGTGAAGAACATGGCTAACAAGGTGGGTTTAAAAGGGTGAGGGGATGATCCAAACTAGTAATGGGTTAAAAACATTTTATGTGAACAATGAATTTAGTTAACCTAGTTTAGGAAATTTGCAGGTTTTTGCAAAGAATCAAGCAAGGTTTACACAGATTAAGGAAAATAGTGTAAAGCAAAGATTCTGTTGGACACAGTAGTCGGCAGTTCCTTACCTAGGGGCGGCGGTTCCTTATCAATAAGGTACCGCGGGTCAATAAGGAACCGCGACCAGTGGTGTTTAAAAATGGTACTTCCTCAAACTTTGGTTAACCCAGATTTTTACCAAAGGATTTTCAAGCCAAAGTTAACTACCGACCAAAATCTAGGAAGCTAACTAACTCATAGGATGCACAAAGCTATGCAAATCATAATCATAATGGCATAGATAATCATTAGGATAATAATAAATAATCCAAACAAGTAGTATTAGTTAGTACACAACCAAAATAAAGTAAAAGGAAGTAAATGTTCAACATCGCATTACATGTTAACCAACATGTATACCTTGAAACAATTCAAAGTTTTCATCTTCTCTTCTTGCCCAATCCCTTGATCATGTTTCCCAAGTACTTGATTCCCTTTCTTGACTCAACCATGTGTTCATGTAAATCACCTTGGGTTCAAAGATTTTGACAATAAAGTTCCTCCAAATTGAGATTATTAGGAACTTCACAAGTTGAATGATGAGGAGGGGAAACAATGTCATCTAAACTATCCACGAATGAGTTTGTGGAGTGGTGAGAAGTACTCGAAGAATCAATGGGAGCACGTGTGCCAATGCCATCACCATCACTTGTTGGCATGTCCATGTCCTCATCATTGGACTCTTGTTGGTCGGATTTACGATCACATCTTGTCTTTCTCTTATATACCTCTTGAATAGGTAGCATGACCCGTTTGACCGGTTGAAACTGAGAAAGATCAAGATTTGGAAAATCACGGCCAACCCTTTTAAAAAGGCGAGTTAGAAGCATTGCGTAAGGGAGGTTTCTTTTAGGCTTGTGAATAGCATAATTGATCCTTTGAGCGATAAAATATGCCAAATTGTAATTGGTGTTGGTAAAGATGCAATATAACATATGCACTAAACACGCCGAAACATGATCCCGGTTTCCACCAAGACAAAACACATTTTCCCTAAGGATATTGGTCCATTGGACCATATTATCATTGAGGTCGCTTAAGAGAACCTCATGACGTTTCACCGAACGTACCTTAGTATGAAGGCTTCTCTTAACGGGTCGATTACGCTTTTTGGAGACAATGTCAACAATGAAGTCAAGATCAATTTCCTCATGATCATTTGGAGGACAATTGTTGGATTCAAGGAGATCACTAAGCTTCCATTTATCCATGAAGCGACAAGTGCCTACAAATGGGACATCAAGAATTTGACCGAAGACTTCGAGAGAGTATTGAATGAGTTGACCCTTCAAGGTGAACCTAACAAATATTCCATCGTCGTTTTCATTGACGGAGTATGTGCTAAAGAATTCCAATAGGAATCGAGGATAGATGTCTTCCTTAATGTTCAACAAACAATCAAATCCAATATTTTCAAACATAGACTTGATGTAGACATAATCCTTAATATCCTTTTGGACAACTCTACCCTCATGAAAACAACGGGATTGAAAGGAGGAATAAGTATGGGCAAGGTGAGTTGAGTGACAAAAGTCGGAAAGGTTAGGCATATACTGCTGGTTTGAAAAAGGTTATTTTAATAAAACTGGTGCTCTGACAAACTTTACCGCCCACGGTACCTTATCAATAAGGAACCGCAGGTTTGAGCCGCCAGAGATAAAGAACCGCCTGCAGAGGCTGTTTTTTATCAATGAAACACGCCAAAATTTTGAAAACCAAGTTTTCTAAAATACTTAAAATTATATCTTAAACCTTTTAGAATATCAATGGATCATCATAACACTAAGCAATATGCCTTAATGAAGGATTACGAGTTGAATCGAGATCGAAAAGAACCGAAACGGACAAACGACTACTCGTAGCGAAAAAGCAAAGTGGAGAGAAGTCAAGGGAAGTGAATCAAGACTAAGATCAATGCTCAAAGGATTAATAACAATCTTCAAATCATGGAGACGAAGAGCTTGTGTCATATATAGTGGTTTAAGACGTGCCTTTCTGGCGAAACGTTAAACGGCTTTGGTAATGAATAAACACAAAGCAATTATTGATGCATAGACTTAGATCACTTTCAATAATAGTCTTGGTCTAAACCAAAATATGAGCAAGGTATTAATTAACTTTCTCTCCCACAAAGGGCCTATTAACCGTATGGGTGCAAACCATGGAAATCATGCTTGATACTTTAAGCTACTACTAACTCACTCTACATCACCATAGTGAGTCAAGTATCCAAGCAATGAAGTTTTGAGAGGATAAGGAAAAGAATCACAAACCACAAACAAATGTCAAGGCAAGGATGCCAAAAATAAGCACATAGTCAAGTAATGATCAAAAGAATGATCAAAGGGCTTGTGGAAGAACGAAAGCGTACCTTGGCCACAAAGAGCAATCCATCAAGGAATCAATGCAATGCCCAAAAATGACTATGATGAGTACTAAGTCTTCAAGGACTAGTATCATTCTCAATCATCTTGATATAATCATTCAAAGATGTTGAAGATCAATGAAGATGAGTCTTCTACAAGTGCAAGTAACTCAATCCACAACCAATTAAATGATTGATCTTCATGAGTACCTACACAAAGCAAGATGCAATCTAGTAGATACATTTCAAGAGTAGATCTAAAATGCATAAGGGCTACTAATCTAAGAGGGATGCAATATTACCAATTAAAAGACCTATTCTTTTTTTAAAAATAGTTCTGACCAAAGAGAAACTTTAGTACAACTTGGTCTTCTAATTTGAGGAGACAATGGATCGATCCAAGTTTTAAAGTACAATATAGTTCAAAGATATTGAGTGACCATCGCTCTGATACCAATTGTAGAAACTAGAAGGGGGGGGGGGGGAGGGGGTTGAATAGTTTCTCTTCTATTAGTCACCTAATTTAAATTACTTTGAATTAAGTGTGTATCAAAACTATCTTTTAGTTGAAGCTATGTTGCATAATGATTAGGTTCAATTCAAATGCATTAGCAATGGTAATAGATAAGTATAATGATAATGAAATAAGTAAAGAGTAAGGAAAGAGACAACCTAGTGACAAGACACCAAGATTTATAGTGGTTCGACAACGAGGCTCTATCCTCGTTTCTACTCCACTCCTCGAGTACACCTACTCGAGATTTCCATTATATCCACAAGCTCCCTTCTTGGTGGAGAAAACCTTACATCGTTGCTTACATTATTTTCCGACACTAAGCTAAATGTCGAGACCTAATCATTAGCTAGGACCAATCTACACAACGTTGCCTACTTCACAATTTAACGACACAAGGCTAGATGTCGAGTTCTATTCTTAAGGTAGAACCAATCTTCACGACGTTGCCTACTTCACCATTTTTACGACACAAGGCTAGATGTCGAGTTCTAATCCAAAGCTAGAACCAATCTTCACGACTCTTCACTTTGAAGCTAAGTGAGAACTTCACACAACACAACTACTAATCACTTTCAAGTTTAGTGAGAACTCACAAGACACAACCACATCACTTTATAGTTTAGTGAGAACTACTACACAAATCTATTACAACTCAACTAGACATATCCAAGTACACACATGTAGCTTGGATCTACACAACACAAATCCAAGCAAACACATATGCAATGGATGTACACAACAAATCCAAGTATTCATAAATAGCTTGGATGAACACAACTAGTCCAAGTATTCATAAATACAAATGGATCAACAAAAACAAAAAGGCTAACATGATGAACATAACTAATTCATGGATTCATCTTTATCACAACACTAGTGAGTGAGTGATCTTCTCATTGGACAAGGTAAAGAAGGGGATCAAGAGGATAATCATATGTAAACATACTTAACACATTAAGTGATCGTTTACTAATGATTATGCAATAGAAAAGAGAAAGGGGGTTGAGAAAAACGTCCAAGAGGCTTATTGGAAAATGAGATTTGATCCACTACTTATAGAAGACAAAGTCCAATGCCTAGCTGGGCGCGGATCCTTAACTAGCCGGTGGTTCCATATCACTAAGGAACCGCCTAGCTATTTAAGGTACCGCCCAGTAGAGTCCGCTCCCTTTTTTTTATCTTTTAGTGGGGTAGGAATATCTGAGGTTTTTTAAACCTTCAAAGGATATTCTTATGGCATATGGAATATGCCATTTTCAAATTTACATTTTCCATTTTAATAAAACATTTTCTTAAAAAGAAAGTTTATTAAAAAATCTTTTGTCATATTAACAAAAGTGAGTTTTAAGGATAATCACTTTGATGATCACTAAGTATGGTTAAGAAAAGTTAGTGATATGATTATTACCTTGATGATAGTGTTAGTTAAATAATTCGTTTTGTGTTTTACACTAAATGTGTTGTATAGTTTGTTGTGATCAAAACTAAGAAAGATTAGTTAATACTAATAACATTTTTAGGCATCACTTGCATTAACAACTTCAATAACAAAGGGTTTTCAGTTTTAAGCTATTAAACAAAGAATAAAAGAAGGGAGAAAGAAGGAGGATGAAAGCTGTCAAACACCAATACTTACCTTAACCAGTGGTGGTATGCCACGTGCCCTACTATCTCCCCACAACCAATCACCACTCATTATCCCTCTACATCACACCCCACTCACCAACGGATTATAACTAATTATATTAGTTAACCAAAAACACGTGCTAAACACTTTTCAAAAACATAATCCGGATCAAACCAACAACTATTCACCATATGAACAAAATTGGGGGTTTGCTAATTACATGGAATTAGACCCTAAAACCCTCCAGATTTATGATTTACCTATCCATAACCATAACCCAAACCTTAAACCACCTGCCACATCATCACAAGACTCACATGATAAACCCCATGCACACGTTTTTGGGAAGATGACAAAACCATGCAGAGAATCTACCATTCACAATGCTGCTTACATTTCAAGCATCATTGAGAACCCTTTGATCAATTCCACCACCTTTCCACCTCTACAAAACGCCAAGAGACTTCACATGATCAGTCAAATTTCAAAATTCAATGGGCAAAAGAGGAACTTCATACACTAGGGTTTATGTTTCTTTTCAGCGTTCTAGATAGTTTGTAAGACTATATAAAGGCCTTAGTATGCAGCATTAGAACTTGCTCTTTGTTTTTCCTTGTTTAACATTCTGTAAAGCCTTGTTTCAAAGTTAATGAAAAAGTGTTTGAATTTTGAAGAAATCCAAGTGCCATCTTTATTATTCTCTTGTTATCGATTAATGTTTGTGATTGTTAAGTTTCAAAACCTGTTTTCAAAGCTTGTGCAAGAAATTGCAAAGTTTTCTAAAATCTGATATTTTTCTAAGTCTTTGTTCAAACCCTTGGAATTTTTGGGTCAAAGGTTGATCACATCACCCTGATAAGGAGCTTATCAAGGTGAGGAGATCTTGGCTTGGGGATAATCAAGGAGTGGGGTGCAAAGCTTGAATTAATCATCTTTTTTTCATTTTTTGTTTCATATAAACTGCTTGTTCTAACCTTGTTGTTCTTAGCAGCCTATTGGAAGCTTGTGCCTTGTTAAGCTAGGCACATAAGCTCAAAAATTCGTGAGTGTGAATGTGCATTCATGAGGTTTAAGTCTTCTTACCAAAAATCTGCTTGAAAAGTGATTTTTAGTGATTTTGTGATCTGCTGTTATATGTGTTGTTCTTGTGGCTTGAATCTGGTTTATACTGCATGATAATGTTGGTATGATGTTAGATTAAGCTTGGGTAAACCTGAAATACACATTTGCTTGTTTAAATCTTTGATTAAAAAGAGAAAGGGGTGTTTGGGATTACTGCTTGTTACAAGTTTATGCTTTGTATGCTAGTTTGAGTAGGTGCTAAGTGTTGGTTTGAGTTTGTATCTGATATACAAGTGTTTGAGTTCTGATATTTGCAAGTTTTGCTCTTTGAAACACCAAATCTGCTATTGTGCTATATCTTGCTTGATTTTGCATATTTTGACCTAAAATCTTGGTAACACATAGAGTGTATGCATGTTTAGGATTAACAAGTGCTTAAATCAAGTTTATGTAACCTGTTTTAGAGATTTGAAGGTTTGAAATTGGATATGTGGTCATGTAAAACCACGATATTATCGCATCCTTAATTCGGGGACGAATTATTTTTTTTAGATGGGAAGAATTGTTTAGCCCGCTTTTTAAAATCCATGAATATACATTATTACATGAAACCACAAATTTAAATCAACCTCAATGAATTAAATACACGAAAAGAACAATTAATATCCGAATCCAAGTACTGCGTATAATATGATGATTTCATGATAAATAAATAATACTGGATGACGAAATAGGAACGCATAACACGACCCGTAGTACACGATATTTTTATAAAGTCGAAAATGAAAACTTATGCACATAGCATATGGGCTGGCGGCAAGAGATTTAAACAAAAAGAAAAATGTGGGCTTAAGGCCCATTTGGCAAAAAGAAAAAAAAAACGGGTAATACCCCTTTCCCCTTTTCACGATCAGTAACAAAAAAAGGGGGAGAAACTAGGGTTCTTGTCTTGGTGGCCGCCGGTTGGAGTCACAACCACAAGGGTTTCGGGATATTTTTGCATCAATGGATTCGTATGTTTTCATCATTCAATATTGATCTTACAACGGTAAATATCTTCTTCATTTAAATCTTATTAAATCACGAATCAGTTTCTTTTAATCTAAACAAACAAATTGTTATATGGTAATCACGAAATAATATGAAGGGGTGTCGGGTTTCGCTTTTCTCACAGAAAACGAGACCCAAAAGGGCCTCGGTGTGTTGTCTACAGGCCAGCCGCGACCCATACGGGGCGGCGTGGTGTTTTCCTTGGCCTACCGTGAGCAGCAAACCCCAAGCAGGGGGGTACTCAAACAAAAGGGGGTCGGGTCTCTGGTTGATTCATGAAACCGAGACCACAAGGTCTCGGTGATCCCAGCCTTGCCCAGTCGTGACCCATACAGGGGCGGCTAGGTCTGTTTCGACCCAAGGGAAAAATCCAGCAGCTATTTTAATTAATAAGGGTGCGTTTGGCTAGAAAATTATAAAATAATCAGTGGGAATAAATTAAACTAACAGTGGGAACGTGGGTTTCCGGCAGTGGGTAAAACAGACAGAAAATGGAGGTTTTGTTTTAAGATTAGCAACTGTTTTCACTTTTTCTGTCACATAATTACTTTTCAGACAGTTTTTAAACAGCAGTTTTAGCGACACTTTTAGTGACTCAGATTCTGTCGCAAATTCATATAGGCAGATTTAATTATAGTTTGTTGATTTGCTTAGTTTGACCGAGATGGGGTATCTCGGTAGGCTCGGGACATAATTATAATGAAGATTTTTATATTATACCTTTTTAATCTAATTGTTTTATAAATGTTTAAAATATATTTTAAATGAGTTAAATTAAAATAGTGTATAATATTTTAAAGGGTATAATTTTATTATATGAATAAAATTATTTTAGAAACTGTATTATATAGGAAACCTTATATTTCAACGGGATGCTTATTATAGCCTAATATTAACGTCAAAACAGGTTCGTAACATAATTATTAGTAAGTCGTTATTATATTGGAAAGAATTAATATAAATGCAGTTTTGTCGGTTAATATTCGATCAGAATGTCAGAAATAAAATAAACAGATAAGAAGCTAATAAAATCAGTAAATTAAAGATCAGATCACTTATTCCCGTCTATTATAATTGTAGCTTCCGTGAAGCCCGGGTAGTATTCATCGGTCTTCCATTCAGTCAGTTACTGGACAAGAGGTACGGGTTTTCCGTCCTTTCAGTAAGAACTTTCTTTCCTATGCATGATTAGGATTCCCCGTCTGCAGCCAAATATTTTCCCTAGTATGTGTTTAAGCTTATCAGTAATCATGATTAATAATTAAATAAATTGCCTGAGCATTATATACAAGCATGACCAGTTTATGTACTAGTTACGGAGGTACCGTAACCATGGCACTAGAGGCACCGGTGTCGTGACTCACATGCAGGAGAGTTATATCCTACATCGTCCCACTCATGTTCAGTTTGGCCATTTTATCAGTATGTTTAGTGGGGCGTATGGATGCATCCTAGGCTTATCAGTTTACAAGTTATCATGGTGAATGTGATGTGTGCTCTACATCCTTCACATTGGAGCTGATCCCTCCACCCAACACAGTATTTAGAGGTCACCCCTCTACATTTATTTAGAGGTCACCCCTCTACAGCATGACGAGGTCACCCCTCCAGTTATTCATGCACCGTTGTTACAGCACATTGCCTATATAAGTTCTGGCAATTAAAATACAGTAAACGCATGTTTTCAGATTTAACAGATAACAGTTCAGCTTTATTATTTATAAATCAGACTTTACAGATTATACACAGATTTCCGCTGCAACTTTACTTATCACACTTACAGCTCCAATATTTCATTATCTGTTTCATTTCAGTAATTCCTTATCATGCTTTATATCCGTTCACTGAGCGTTATGCTCAGCCGTAGTTCCCTTTCATGTTCTAACGGCAGGTATACCAGGACGCTCTTAGGATTCTGAGAGCATGTGCATTTGGATGGAAGCTATCCAGAATCCTTACTTTATGCACTTCTTACATTATTCTGCTTATTTGGACATTGTTTAGTCCTTTCCTTTAGTATTTTATTTTTTTCATGTTTTGAGCTTAGGTTGGATTACCAATGTTTGATTCTGGTATTTCTGTTATGGTCAGTTAATGTCTTAGGACATTTACCTTATGCTTTGATGACACTCCATAAATACACGTAACGGTCCACTTATCCAGGTGGGATGTTACAGGTCAAATATATCCGCAACCTCACTTTGAGTTCATCTTTGTGTTCATCAGTAACATTCATTAGCTTGAATCTTTGTCTAAACCTTGAACTAGTATATGAATCAAGTTTGTTTATGTTCATTTGAATTTATTATAGCTTGTGTATGCATTTAGTGAACTTTGGTTGGCTTAATCTTGCTAAATCTGCTTATTTGTACAAAACTGCTTATTATCCAAGTATGTATCATATCTGGGCAAAGATTGAATTAACTATATTAATTGGCTAGTTGGATTTGTGTTTGTTTGATTGCTATTGACTCCTTATAACCCACTGGTTATAAGGGTGCCTTTGTGTGCTTTGAATCCAACAAAAATCCATATAAGACAAAAGTCAAGATAGTCAAGCAGTGGCAACTTTTCCCACTGCTCCCAAAGCTAGCCACTGCTAGTGTTAATTTTCAACCAGCTTATCAATAAGCTATAATAGCTTATTTAGACTTGCAACAACTTTGCTTTGGTAATCAATCTTCTTTATTTGGCCCATTTGACTAATCTGGAGCTTTTTTAGGGTTTGACTTTTAGGTTTGACTAGAAAACCAACTAAGTTGACTTTTACATAAAGTGCTTATTGCTTATTCCAGCTTATTCATTGTGCTTTTTGGAAATCTTTTTGATTATTAAGCTTACTTTTGTCACTTGAAACCTTTTGCAACAAGAATCAGCCCTTAAATTGGTCCAGAACTCAAAAATGACTATTTTGTCGTTTTTTTTAGAGAGCTTTTGCTTATTTCAGGCTTATTTCTTGGGCTTATTCAAAAATTCTTTTTACAAACTGCTTAATTAGGTCAAAATAAGGTTGCGTGTCAAATTTTAGCTTATGGCACCAGCTTATAGCTTAATGGGCCAAAAAGCCCATTAAGAATAAGCTGCTTAGAAATAAGCTGTGATAAGCTCACTTTCAGCTTTTGGCCTTTGAAATTTTGTGTTTAAAATTGAATTTTAAGCTTAACTAGAAGTTTTGGCCATTTTTGTGAACTTTCTCTTATTGGGCCTTAATTTAGCCCATTAAGGGTCTGTTTTACTATTTGGCCCATTTGGAGGCCCATTAGGGGTAATTTGGTCATTTCAAGTTCATTTCTGTTTAAATTAGGTCAAAACAAACTAGTTTGCAAGTTTTTAGAATTTTTTATAAATCTTGGATTTTTAAAATTATTTTATTATTAAATTTAGTTTTTAATGTTTTTGCAACTTTTTCATTTTTCTTAGCTAAAATACATTAAGTTTGGATTTTTAAAAGTTTTAGATTAATTTTCTTGTCATTTAATTAATTTTTAGAATTATTTAAGATTTTTATAGTTTTTAATCATTTTAAATAGTTTTAATTAATTTTTAGAATTATTTAAGATTTTTATAGTTTTTAATCATTTTAAATAGTTTTAATTAATTTTAAATTTCCAAAAATTGTTTTTAATTTATTTAAGTCGTTTTAGAGGTTTACAAGTTGTAAAATCTCATTTTGGGCTTTTTGTTAATTAAATTGATTTTTTGGGCTTTGATTAGCATTAAAAAATTATTATTTAATTAAATAAAAGGTTTGAGTGAATTTTGATTTTTATAAACTCTAATTACATTTTTTAGGATTTATTTCAATTTTCTAGGAATTTTAGGATAATTTTTAAATTTCGTCACTTTTTACGGTTTTACGTACACGACTTTCGTCTTAGTTTAACTTTAATCGTAACCGTCATCCTTTTCTATTTTTTTTCTTCATAATCATAATCACAAATATTTAATTACTTCTTAACACAATACACTAGCCTCCTTGAGAACGATCCCGCACAAAGGGTCATAAGTGCTTTCGTTTTCCTAAACGAACACTTAATACTTATCGCATTTACCTCGTTTTCCTAAACGAGTGTGAATTTACAACTATCATTTTGGCGCCGCTGCCGGGGAGGCGTGTTGTGTTTTGATTTGAAAATTTTTTTTTATATTAGCCATAATAACTATTTGTGTGATTAGCACTCTAATCATACGTATTATCGATTTTTTGTTTTTTGTGTGAATATTATTACTATATTGTATACGTAAAACAATAAATTCACAAGTACTCCAAAAGTGTGAAAACACAACCTTGATTCGGGATTTCATCACTCGATCATTGAATTCGAAAAACACAAACTATAAGGTGGGTATAAGGCGGGTGTTATAAAATACACCCTAAAGAAAAAGGCTCTTAAGTGCTTCACACCGCCTCGTTTCTCCGCTTTCTTGTGCGTGTTTAGATAAAAAGGGCTAACCAAGGGTTTGCCAACCAAAGTATTATCTACGTATCTATATTTTCTTGGTTTCAAAAGATTAAACCCTCTTGAACGTTTTGGTGCGCGGTGGTTTTTGCTCTACGCCTTTGGAGACATTATTTGTACGGCACTAAGTGTACGGTATTCACCGACCATAAGAGTCTACAGTATATTATGGATCAAAAAGAGCTAAACATGAGGCAACGTAGATGGATCAAGCTCTTAAGTGATTACGATTGTACCATTCGTTATCACGCTGGAAAAGAAAATGTGGTAGCCGACGCGTTAAGCAGGAAGGAAAGGGATAAACCTCTCCGAGTGCGTGCTTTAGTAGTAACGGTACATAACAATTTACCGGAACAAATTCGAAAGGCACAAGCAGAAGCTATCAAGGCAGAAAATATTAAATCTGAAAACTTTCGTGGTGAAGGTGAACCCTTTGAAATTAGGTCTGATGGTACAAAATGTCTAAGGGGACGAGTATGGTTACCATTATTTGGAGGATTGAGGGATCTAATCATGTTGGAATCTCACAAGTCCAAGTATTTTGTCCATCCCGGGTCGGATAAAATGTATCATGATTTGAAGAAGCTGTACTGGTGGCCGAACATGAAGGCGGATATTGTAACTTCTGTTAGCAAGTGCTTGACATGTGCTAAGGTCAAGGCTGAATACCAAAAGCCATCTGGACTGCTTCAGCAACCGGAGGTTCCTATCTAGAAATGGGAACGCATTACCATGGATTTTGTTACTAAGCTTCCAAGGACCCCATCCGGTTTTGATTCTATTTGGGTGATTGTGGACCGATTGACCAAATCGGCCCACTTTATCCCGATAAATGAAAAATTCAAGTTGGAGAAACTCGCCCTTATCTACTTGGAGGAAATTGTTTGTAAACACGGTGTGCCTATATCTATTATCTCAGACCGTGACAGTCGTTTCGCATCAAAATTTTGGGTATCACTTCAAAAATCATTGGGGAGTAATCTGGATATGAGCACTGCTTATCATCCTCAAACCGATGGGCAAAGTGAAATGACAATTCAAACGTTAGAAGACATGTTGCGCGCTTGTGTGATTGACTTTGGTAGTAGTTGGGATAAGCACTTACCATTAGCAGAATTCTCCTACAATAATAGTTATCACGCTAGCATTAAAGCTGCACCTTTCGAGGCTCTTTACGGAAGGAAATATCGATCGTCGGTATGCTAGAGTTAAGTTGGGGATGCCCAACTCACCGGACCAGAATTGATTCACGAGACTACCGAAATGATTGTGCAAATCAAAAACCGTTTGTTAGCCGCTCGTAGTAGACAGAAAAGTTATGTCGATGTGAGACGAAAACCTTTGGAATTCGAGGTAGGTGACAAGGTTATGCTAAAAGTATCACCATGGAAAGGCGTTATACGCTTTGGGAAGCGTGGGAAGTTAAGTCCTCGCTATATTGGACCATTTGAGATCATATCAAGAGTGGGTCCAGTAGCATATAAACTTGAATTACCTCGAGAGCTGCAAGGAATCCATAATACTTTTCACGTGTCGAACCTAAAGAAGTGTTTGTCCGATGAAGACCTCATTATCCCAATGGATGAAGTTAAGATCGATGACAAGCTGCACTTCATCGAGGAACCCGTCGAGATCATGGATAGGGAGGTGAAGCAATTAAAGCAAAGTCGGATCCCTATTGTCAAGGTCCGATGGAACTCAAGGCATGGGCCAAAATTTACTTGGGAACGTGAAGATCAAATGTGAAAGAAATATTTGCATCTGTTCAACTTCAACAAGAAGCCGGAATCTAAGTCGAATTAATCTTCAGGGACGAAGATCCTTAGATGGATATGCTGTGACAATCTGTAAATTTCAGGTCATTATTTATTCTCGATTTATATTTTTATAAGCTATAATTTTCATTTTTAAAGAACTTACTTGAAATTTCGAGGAAACGGGAACCCTGGTGCGTAAACGCGTAATTCACGACCAACCGGAAAAAATTCAACTTTAGCCATCGATAATTATATCTTTAGCATGCCATAGAAGTAATTTCATAATATTTGTTGCATTTTTCATATCCGGGACTATTTTACGTTTACGGGAAAAATTTACTGTTTTTAAGCCGTCCCGCAAATCGAGGCTTTTAGCATACTTAATCCTAACAAGTATACATACAAAATAAACAAAAATAATGTATTTCCTACTAAAACTCCCTCCCATTAGGGTGTAAATAACAAGGGCACCAAGCCTTCCATGGATTGGTTAACTTGGAGGCAAAGTTGGGTATGTAGAAAATGTATTAAACAAAAACCTTGACATCCCATTTTATTCATAAAATTCACACATATCACTCTTGTTTCTCTCTCATAGCCACGAAATTTTCAGCTCCAAAACATTATTTTCATAAATTTTTGAAGATCAAATAATGTCTACACTAGTGAGTATGACTACCTAGTGTTGTTTTATTCATTTGGAAGTGATTAAAAAGGTGTTTTAAGCTTGTTTTTGCTTATTATTGGGGTTGAAGTTGGAGGATACTTTAAAAATCAAGAATCACTTCATATGTAGGAGGTTTTTAGTGGTGGTTTAGAGAGAAGAAGCTATATTGGATTGAAGATTTCAATCCTTTTTGGTTGTTGGCTGATCTAACCAACTAGTCTTCATTTTAA